>JASDDO010000024.1:849527102-850127102 GCA_030015575.1 Agapanthus africanus
ATGTCTTTACCCTCAATGGAGGGGCGGTTTGCTGGAAGAGTTCCAAGTAGGAAACCGTTGCTGACTCAACTATGGAAGCGGAGTACATAGCTGCTTTCGATGCCGCAAAGGAAGCTGTCTGGATGAAGAAGTTCCTCACGGAACTTCAGGTGGTTCCTACCAGTGTTGATCCAATACCGTTGTATTGTGACAACAACGGCGCTATAGCTTTAGCGAAGGAACCCAGGTCCCATCAGAAGTCCAGGCATATTTTGAGGCGGTTCCACCTGATCAGGGAGATCATTGATCGCCGGGAGATCGAGGTAAAGAGAGTAAATTCAGAAGATAACACTACAGATCCACTCACAAAGGCCCTACCCCAGACTCAGTTCGAGCGGCTAATCGAGATGATAGGTCTTCGATACGCCAGTACATGGCCTTAGTGCAAGTGGGAGATTGTTAGTGTATATGAGGCCATTACTGTATCATACTAGTATGTATATTACTTAATGGAAGCTTGGGATATTCACCTTGTAATGACAATCTTGCTCAAAATAGTAGTATGCTACTTGGTTTGTTTCTACTTCAATGTGTACATGCGTTTATTTTAGTATATCGCCTATACACATTAGTGGAGCCCTTAGGATCTTCGCTTGATTACCAGCGTTGTGATGGCAGTCACACTAGTGGGCTGGGTAATCTATAAGCACATCCTTATGCAGGTCCCTGGTCGCAGGACTATCGAGACAGGGCATCGATACTCCGGAGTAGACTAGCGCATGCGCTTCTCATCCCAGTGTGGGAGACGGTCCTGTCCCACAGCCGTCGGTACGTCGTACTTGAGATAGTATGCGTGTGCTCGTTGGGTTACAAGTACACTGGACAGGACTCGTCGGGAACTCTATATAAAGGCCCCAAGACTTCAAGTCTGATAGAGAGGAACCCCCCACAAACTTTGAGAAAGTTCAGAGAGAAGAGCAAGCTCTCGGCAGAAGAAGAACTTTTCTTCAAGGTAAAAACAGAGAGATAAAAATCTCATCAGAAAAAGAACTTAGTTCTTATTCTAGATCATATATCTTTAAGAAAAATTGTCTTTCACAAAAGAGATCATAACATCTCATTATAAAAGGGGGGAGAATAATTCAATTTTCTTAGGATCACAGATCCATAAATGCAAAGCTTTTCATCAAAAATATAAGAGATTGAAATATCTCCTATAAAGTAAGAACTTTGTTCTTAGATCCATGAGACAAAGTCTTTTATATGAGAAAATTTAATTCTCAGAGCGCAAATCTGCCTAAAAAGAGCCTTAGCGCTCTAATTAAAAGGAGCGCCCCAGCGTTCCAAATCTAGCGCACAGCGCTGCCGAGCCTTAGCGCTCTAAATTCACAAGAAGCGCTCTGCGCTCCAAAGTCTGGTACAAAGTGCAAAGCGCGCCACGCGCTCCTTACGTGTGCGCTATTTCATAGAAGCCCTCAGCGCTCCAAGTCTGGCGCACGGCGCCAAGCGCGCCACGTGCTCCTCACGTGTGCGCTACTTAACAGAAGCGCTCTGTGCTCATTGTCTGGCGCACAGCACCAAGCGTGCCACGTGCTCCTCACGTGTGCGCTACTTAAAATAAGCGCTCTGCGCTCATTGACTGGCACTCAGTGCCAAGCGCGCCACGTGCTCCTCATGTGTGCGTTGAGAGAACATAAATTATTCTTTAAATGACAAAGCCCCAGAGCTATAATGAGTACTCAACACTCAATAAAGACAAAAAGTTTGTCAGAACTCAAACTAATGCTCAACATTGCTAAAATGTCTAACGTTTTAAATGAATGGGCCGAGCCTAAGCTGGCCATAGATCTCTAATTCAGATTAATTGAGCCCATATGCTCATAAATCTTTGATCTTAGTCCCAAATTAGACTATAGATCTCCCAACACATATTGGTTTAAGGGTACATCTCTTCACTCCTCTGATATTTGTCGTTGTAATCTTTCAACGTCTTCAGAGAGGTGACGGGTCCCGACAACCAGACATTCCACGGACTGTGGGGTCCTTAAACTCATGGACTATGACGTCGTTAAACTTTACAGACTATGATGTCTTTAAACTGGACCGCAAAGTCCCTAAACTAAAACAATAAAGCCCAAATACTCTTTTGTTGGATCTAAATGATCCTGTTAAGTACGTTTAAGTTGATCTTAGTCTCAAATGAGATTAATGATCCTTAAACCCAACCCAAAACCCAAATCTAAGAAAATACGGATTTGGACTAATCCACGCCCTACGGGCGACAACATAAATTAGTCTCCGTATACAATCTACGGGCAACCAAAAATAAAACAAACAGACACGATACGAAGTGACCATCTGAAGAAGGAGAAAGTTGTTACCGCGATGCGGTAGCGTAATTAACTGCAGGGGCTTGCGCCTGCAGGGAAGAGCGTCTCCACAATCAAAAACCCCTCAAATGAGAGGGAATCCGATGAAGTCTGCTACATCGGCCGCATTCGTCTAAACCTCCGATACACAGTGCCATAAATCAACTTGGCATCTTCAGAGAGGTGGAAGAATAAAACCAAATAGCATCTGCCCCAAAATTCAGTCCAGACGTCCCAACGTCCCGGTCACGTCTTTTGGCGGTAAACAGATTCTGGCACGCCCGGTGGGACCTTTTCCTCTTTCCACTCCACATTTCATGTGTCGTATTTTTCCACGATCAAATAATCGCGGTATGTATGTTTGTGGTTGCCCTTGGGTGATGGGTTACTGAAGCCGGTGTTTCGTCTCTATGAAGAATGGTGTTTACTTCTACCCTAGCAACTCAGGCTCTGTCATATTTGGTGGAGTCAAGTATGGGCCACTTGCAGCCTCAATTCTCTACAATCCGGCTCTTCAAGAAATCAACGGGCTTCTTTTTGGGTCGATACTCCCACCTCCCACCCTCGGTGCCTCAACGCCGATGGAGGAAGCCCAGAGGAAGTCTGTCTTCCACAGGCTGGTTCCCCAAGCTGCAATTTTGCCGACGGAATTAGTCCTCAAACAACTGGCACCTGCCAAGGACCAAGGTCGACGTAGGGGGCAGAATATTCAAGCTCTCAAAGGAAACAGGGGGAAGGCTCGGCAAAATCCTGAAGCTAATCAAATCCCGGCCATACAAACGGTCAACGTTGATATCAGCGTCATACAAAATGAGCTGGGGGCAGTTCTCCGTATGGTCCTGTTTCAACCCCAGCGGTAAATGTTGTTGTTCTAACTGGGAACAGCTTCAAATTGTTGTGAAGGGTCAGACAAAGTTCTCCTACCGCAATATTGAAGAAGTCTTCGCAGCCTATGGAGATCCCACGAGAGCAGAAACCAGTTCGCTCCCTAAGACAACTTTCCTCATATATATATATATATATATATATATATATATATATATATATATAAGGTGTGGAAGCAGGTGAAGGGGACTCACCCCAAGACAGATCCTGATACAGCGGTTCCTCCCAAAACCAAAGCGGCATTTTACAATAAGAGGCCCAATAAAGCTCAAGTGCCCGAAGCAAACTCCAAAGGCCAAAAACTCCAAACACCCCAAGCCTGGGAGCTTGGTAGTTTACATAGTCTATGTGGTGAATTCCAAAGACGAAGTTCGAGCTTCTACTAGTCACCGACCTCAAACTCGGTCCTTAACAAAAGTTCAACTGCAACGTGAAAAGCTGCAGGAGATGCTCGCTCAGGCGGCAGCAAACGCTAATCCATCGCCTAAGGAAAGTCCCAAGAACGCACCCGAAGAAAGAATAGAGAAGGAGTCGGATATTGATTTCCTAATGCGCGCTATGAAAAAGAGAGATGAAGAAGCGGCAGAAATGTCCACTAAAATGAACCAGATGGCCCTTCTGATTCAGAATATGGCTGGAATGATGGTTCAATCGGAACTACCGGCAGATGAACTGCCGGTAGTCTGTCTTAAAGATAAGGATGACATTTCAAATCCTCTGCAAAGCTCATCAATGGCTGAGGAGGAAATGATTCCTAAAAGCAAAAGCTGAACGAATATATCGCTTAGCAAATCGAAGCTCACTACGCCAGTGAAGCCGCAAATAGATCAATCAAGATTGGTCGACCGTATCCGACATGGCACAATCAAATACAATACCCGCCAGAGTACACACTTCCAATGTTCCACATGCACAAAGGAATTGGGAATCCTCGCCAGCACGTTGCGTGATTTAAATCCATGTGCGAGATACTGGAGGAAACTGATATACTTCTCCTCGGACAGTTCATCGGCTGTCTGGCGGGCATTGCCTTCAAATGGTATGCGGAACTCCCGAATGACTCCATGAATACTTTCGACGAAATGGAGATGCCCTCCTGTCATAGATTCGCTAGTGTGAATAAATGCACTACCGTGATGGCACTGGTCAACGAAAGGGTTAGACCGAATGAGACTTGGGTTCAATGTGTTACCCGATGGCGAAATCTCTGGTCAAATACAAGCAACTCATTGATGAAGTTGCAGCCATAGAAATGCTCATAGCCACCATTGACCCAAATTCAAAGGCGTTCACGTATATGGCCCTCTTCAAGCCGACAACCTTTCAAGAGCTAATGGATAAAATGACTCGATTGGATCAGCTGAGTCAAGACCCTTCATGATCTGATGAAGATGAATGAAAAGCGAAGGTAAGGTGGTATTTGTCGCTGACGCTCAACAAAAAAATGAGCGACTTTGAAGCAACATGTCACCAAAATAGCGACGGCGTGGGTACTCGCTCCCCCTGAGGTATACACAGGGGGCATATTTCTCACTGGAGAAAGAATCTCTACGTAAGATGGTCCCTTCTTCTCAAAAAATAGAAAGGATATCAAGGGGCTTACAAACGAGTTCTGCAGTCAAGTGGAATATCCCACTTAATCCAAAAAAAATCCAAAAAAAACCAAAAAAGAAACCAAAAAAATGGTACGTCCACAAGCAAAACGGGCATGGATGAAAACCCGAAAGGGCTCCGTGAGTAAAAACAGCAGGGCTACCGGCGAGTTTGTGAAAACCCAAAAGGGCGCACACGTAAAAAAAACGGTACATTCACAAGCAAAATGGGCACGGATGAAAACCTGAAAGGGCTCCGTGAGTAAAAACAGCAGGGCTACCGGCGAGTTTGTGAAAACCCAAAAGGGCACAAACTCGTAAAAAAAAGGGGTACGTCCACAAGCAAAATGGGCACGGATGAAAACCCGAAAGGGCTTCATGAGTAAAAACAGTAGGGCTACCGGCGAGTTTGTGAAAACCCGAAAGGGCGCAATCTCGTTAAAAGACATTTGCAAGGTCCTCTCGACCCAGTAAGGAGAAAATACCTGCGTGAGATCCTTACGACTCACAAGAGAGCAACACACTTAGAGATCCCCACGATTCTTAAGGAGAAATTACACTTACGAGATCCTCACGACTCGTAAGGAGAATTACCCTTTGAGACCCTCACGGCTCATAGGATTCAAAAGCCTTAAGCTACAGGGATCTAAACCTGTTCTTAAGCCATTACATTTCCCAGACTGCCCTACAAGCATTTCAATATTGACCCTTGTATACAATCCACGGGCACGAATAAACATTTCCCTAACAAAGGTCCACCAGCGACTAGGGATATGCTCACACGGGGAACGACCCTTGTAAGTCCTCTCGACTTATAAGGAGAAAACACTCTTGTAAGATCCTTACGACTTATAAGAGAACATACATTTAAGAATCCTCACGATTTTTAAGGAGAAAACGCACTTACGAGATCATTACGACTCGTAGGGAGAAACACCTTTATGAGACCCTTACGACTCATGAAGTTAAAAGCCTTAGTCGACAGGATCCTAATCCTGTTTGCTAAGCCACCTTTGTTCGATATCGACAGAGGTAAATGATGATTCGCTCCTGGAAATATCCCAGTGGTAGCGATGCTGATGCCTAAATTGGTATCAAATCCCAAGTCCTTTCACGGCAAATGATGATTCGCTCCTGGTAATATTACAGTCGCAGCGATGCTGATGCTAAGACTAGCACCAAATTCCAAGTTCCATACTTGCGATAAAAAAATCAGCGAGCCAAAAATGCATATGAAATAGCCGAAATGATGGGGCAACTTGCAACAAAATCAGCAAGTAAAAATATATGCATACAAAATAGCCAAAATGGTTGGGCAACTCGAAATAAAAAGCAGGGAGTAAAAAAGAATAAAATAGCCGAAATGATTGGGCACCGCGAAAAATAGCCGAAATGATTGGGCAATCGCGACTTTCGCGATATAAAAGTTGAAATGATAGAGCATCGCGGAAAGATATAAAAAAATGAAAGAATGAAACTTTTGCCCTACATGCGAGTCCATACTGACCCCTGTATACAATCTATGAGCATGAACGAAAAGGGAACCACATGTCCCCCACCAGATCTTATCAAAAGGGAAAGTCAGATCTCAACAGCAATATCTACAGCCTGGAGACCAACAACGGCATTTCTTCTCGTTCCAACCAGAAGCAGACGCAACGTCAGCAAAGCGGAGCCACGGCAAAATCCCCAGTTCCAAATCTCGACGGTTCACAGACAACCTAGAGACCACCTCAACATTCATCTCATTACAGCAGACGCAACGTCAGCAAAGTGGAGCTACGACAAAGTCCCTAGTTCCAAATCTCGACGGTTCACAGACAACCTAGAGACCACCTCGACATTCATCTCGTTACAGCAGACGCGACGTCAGCAAAGCGGAGCCACGACAAAGTCCCTAGTTCCAAATCTCGATGGTTCACAGACAACCTAGAGACCACCTCGACATTCATCTCGTTACAGCAGACGCAAACGTCAGCAAAGCGGAGCCACGGCAAAATCCCTAGTTCTAAATCTCAACGGTTCACAGACAGCCTAGAGACCACCTCGACATTTATCTCGTTACAGCAGACACAACGTCAGCAAAGCGGAGCCATGGCAAAATCTCTAGTTCCAAATCTCGATGGTTCACAGACAGCCTAGAGACCACCTCGACATTCGTCTCATTACAGCAGACGCAACGTCAGCAAAGCGGAGCCACGGCAAAGTCCCTAGTTCCAAATCTCGATGGTTTACAGACAACCTAGAGACCGTCTCAACATTAGTCTCGTTATAGTAGACGCAACGTCAGCAAAGCGGAGCCACGGCAAAGTCCCTAGTTCCAAATCTCGACGGTTCACATACAACCTAGAGACCACCTCGACATTCGTCTCGTTACAGCAGACGCAACGTCAGCAAAGCGGAGCCACGGCAAAGTCCATAGTTCCAAATCTTGACGGTTCACAAACAATCTAGAGACCACCTCGACATTTGTCTCGTTACAGCAGACGCAACGTCAGCAAAGCGGAGCCATGGCAAAGTCCCTAGTTCCAAATCTCGACGGTTCACAGACAACCTGGAAACCACCTCGACATTCGTCTCGTTACAGCAGACGCAGTGTCAACAACGGCGTTTCTTCTCAACTCCAGCAGGATGCAGATACAATGTCAACAATTGACCCCAGGGTCAAAACAACAGAACCATGGCAAAATCCCTAGTTCCAAGCCTCGACGGTTCATAGGCAACCTAGAGACAACTGCGACATTCATCTCGATACAGTAGACGCAATGCCAACAAACGAAGCAAAAGCCAAATTCCTAGCTTCAGGGTCTTGACGGCAACTCAAATAAAACCTGAATGACTATCGGAGATCATCCCACACCAACGCCGAGTGGTTATGACTCATCGAGGCTCCCCAAACTGAGCCTAACCTCAAGTAAAAAGCGGCATGGCAAAATTCCTAACGCTTGCTCTTCCGACGGTCAAACTGCCTACGAAGATTGCTTGAAGACGTCTTTTCCAGCCCTCGAAGGGATCAGAGACACGACAGTTGCAAGGCTACTTGAACGATAAGTTTGCCTATCGAGGAATACATCAGCCGACGCGACGGTACGACGGACAAAACCCTAGTACCACAGACCCTAACGAACCTCCGTCGTAAAGAGCAGAGGTTAACTGTGACGTTAGGACATTCTTACGAGAACTTCTCAATTCGTCTTGACTTGTGAGGAAATTAGTATCCTTGTGAGAACCTCTCGATTCGTCTCGACTCGTAGGGAAAAGCCTTAGGCAATGGGGATAAGGACTTGTTTCCTAAGCACTAGGGCCCTGCAAGTCAGTCTAAGATAAGCGCTTGTATACTATTCACGGGCCACACTCTCCGAAGCTAAACATCGACAAGGAGGGAAACAACCACTTACGAGTCCTCTCGATTTGTAAGCAGGAAAATTCTCTTGGGAGATCCTTACGACTCTCAAGAGAAAAACACACTTAGGAATCCTCACGATTCTTAAGGAGAAAATACACCTACGAGATCCTCTCGACTCGTAGGGAGAAAGATCTTTATGAGACCCCTATGGCTCATAAAGTTGAAAAGTCTTTGGTGACAGATCCTAACCCTGTTTCCTAAGCCATTGCTACCCTGCAAAGAGTCCAAGATAGACAGCTTCCTACTATCTACAGGCCACACTTGGTAAAATCATATGGCGACAACACAACAAAGAAATGAAAACAACAGTAGGAGATAAAAAAATGTGTACCTTTTATTTATGAATTCAATTAAGTACAGGACGAATCATATAAAAGAATAAAAAATGGATACATGTTATTCAAAGATTAGAAATGTTTAATCAATACAAAGGCAGCTACTAAGAAGGAGGCGTTTTCAGTAACTTAGCCAGCTGCTCACGCACTCCTCTCAGTACCTTTTCGTGATCAGCTGCCGCAGCCAGCTCCACTTCGACTAGAGCCCGTTGCTGTAAGCAAGACGAAAGTTTCTCGTAGATTTCCTATTGAGAAACTTCGCGATTCTGCGTAACCCGCTCTAAGAAGTCGAGTTTCTGCCTTAGCGCTAGCCCGTCCGAAATACATCGTTGTAAATTATCGAAGACGGCTATCAGTTGCGCAGCGTTTGTTTCAACCTGGGTGCGCAACCGGGAGGATTCACCTGAGGCTTCCTCGCGTTCCTTCCGCATTAAGGTCGCTTCTTGTTCAAAATGGCGGAGGAAGGGAACGCTCTGCTCAACCCATGCAGCCCGCTGGGAGTTCGAAGCCAACACCTCCGGAGCAGGACGCCTAAGCTCAAGCTCATGAAGGCAGGCCTCAACCTTCCTGCAGTGATTAACCCAAGACTCAACGACGCCTTCACTATGGGAGTTCACGAGCGTCGCCGGCATGGGATTAACCTCGGCAGCAAAATCTACAGCAAATGCAGGGACTTCTACGTTAAGCTCCTCGATGTACTCACTTAACATGCGCAGGATGGTCACAGCGCCCTTGAAAAATGGACGTCTGGAAAAGGGCCCTGCCGGCATTAAGATGCGAGACTCAAAGGGAGCTGGAGTCGGTACGATTGCTGCAAAACAAATCATAGTCAGATATTGGCTTAAGAAACAAAGAAGATACAAGAGCGATGAAGGCTACTATACCGGCTACGGCAGGTGGCAGAGCTGGGAGTACTGGTGGCGCGACGATTCTCTTGTCCCCTCCTTCAATTTGTAGCGCTGTAATCAATTTAAAATTAACAACGGCAGGGTCACCCATTAAAGAAAATAAAAGACGTCGGTTAGAGAAGATACTCACCGGCACCAGTAGGCAAAGCGACTTCCGACTGGAAGGAGAAGTGTGGGTTCAGCACTTGATACAGGTGATCAAAGAGAACTTCTGCAAGGTTATGATGATACATAGTCAATACGCGAAAGATTTCATCCCCGATCTAAATTAATCGCAAACCCATACCTTCCAGTATTTGAGAGGATATAAGAGGAGACGAAGGGACAGCGACCGTCAGAGCAGCAGCTGGTGATGCTTCTTCAGATGGCACAGCCTCAGCGCTCACCACACCTATATTCGAAAGGAATAAAATGTCATCAGAAGGGACCCAAAGAGATTGCAAAACGAAAAGAATACAGCGACCCGAGACCTACCAGATAGGTCATCAGCCCAAAATGCAATGGAAGTATCACCAAGCGTCGCGACTTCTTCAATCTCATTCAGGAGGATGGTCTCGCCGCCCATGGCTTTGTCCCCTGATTCCACGAGAGCCGTCGTGACACTCGCAATGTCAGGCGATGGCAGGGAACCGCAGGTGGAAAGAGCAGCAATTGGAGCAGTCCCGGACTCCTGGGAGAGAGTAGCCACTTCAGGCTCGGTGGTTACCGTCATCTCACCTACTACCTCCTCATCAGGACTTGGCCCTGCAGGTTATGATATATGAAAATATGAAGATCAAACTTTAATAAAAGGACCCAGTGTTACGTTACCTTGGGACGGCTTTTCAATTGCCTCCCGAGTCGCGCGTATCACCTGTATATGAGCGGTAGACAGGGCAGCCGGAGCACCCTCTGGAGAAATAGGGATAGGGGAAGCAGTGCTCGAGCCTGCACCTACAGCCAGGGCGGCATTGCATTCTTTCGCTGCACGCCTCTTGCGCTTCCTTTCAGCCTGAGCCGCGAGAGCTGACCTCCTCAGGACTTCCGATAAAGGAAGACCATCATCCGAACTAAGTTCTGCCTCCGGCACTGTTACGACGTCCATCATCGGCTGTTTCTGCGAGACCCCAGGTGGCGATTTAGAGATAGCTGTGGCTGCAGTGGCCGGCGCTAATGATGTCGCTGCATCACCACTCGCGATTGGCACTGAACTTGGGATAACCTGAGTCGAGGTAATCCCTGCAATAAGATGAAAAAGAAGAGTTAGTTTACCCATAAAAAATGGGGGAATGAAGGTACAGTGAGCTAAAATATACCGAGGCCCAAGGAAGCGCGAAGCCTTTCATCCTCTTCGAAAGTCTTGAGGGAAGCTGTGAGAGCCTCTTCAGTGGAGATACCCGTTGAAGAAGAAAATGCCAGTCAAAGGATAATAATTAAAACAACCGCAGAAAAATACGACAGAGGTCTACCTAACTGTGCGAGGGCGATCATTCCTGCTTTGTTGCGAGCTAATTGCTTAGAAGTTGCGAGGGCAGCCTCCAGATCGGTGTCATCTGGCGCCATAAATAAGCCCTCGTTAGTCCCGTACTCACTTAGGCCCTCGCTGTAAGGAGCATGAGGCTCCTGGCCGAATACGACGTCTGCAGAAAGTATCGATTTCTTTTTCTTCTGCGAGCGAGCGCCGACAGCCGACAACAAGAGCTTACGTTTGGCGGGCAACTTTGGGTGCTGAATCCCAATTTCCGTACCCACACCCGACTCAGGAGATGTCGCAGCTACCACTTTTATAGGAGCACGTGGTAGGGGCAGCTCAGGCATATCACGTGGTAGCACAGCCGCAGCAGCTTCTCTCAAGGGAGGATGGACAATGGTCCGCTGCTTCAGAGGAACGTTTGGATTACCTGCTAGGGCGGTGCCCTTGCGGTCAAGCAATAATTGCTTTTCTTCTCTAATAACGGCGCCCATCGAATACTGGTACCATGTGTTCATATCATAATTTTGCATTATTATATTCCCCATTCTTATTCATTTTACAAATAAACTGGTGCTTTTGATCCATGTCTGCTACATAGTGGCAGGTTATAGGTTCTCGGAACAAAAACAGTGAAAACGATAAAAAGACGATACAAAAGTGAGACTACGACCAACAAACGGAAAAATCTTGATCATGCCTAAAGTTTGAGGGACAATGAAGAATCAATGAACAAGTTCAAAGTACAAAGGCAGTGCAAGGTTCAAGACTTCGACACGAAGCAAACGGTAAAGTCCACGACATTGCTCACTGTGGAAATCTGGAAGAAAACTAGAAGACAACCTGAGAAACCAAGTGAAGAAACAAGAAGCCAAAGGCCACCAGAAGTTTCCCTGAAATTCTTAGCTCAAGATCACTCTATTTGGCCGCGGAACCGCGGCATACAACCGGTCTTTTATACTACGGTATCACCGCTACCTCGTGGGATAAGGTGCCGTAGGGAACAGTGTGTGTATGTATGCATGGAGTCCTATTAATTATATGTGATGGGCAAGAAAGGGGTAAGGGATTTTCATCTCTCAAACCTTCCCTATTCCTAACCCTAACAAGTGAGGAACTACTCACTCATTAGGGAATCGATAAACATTTTCTAACTATCTAAATAGAGCAGATAATAAAATTATACTAAGGAAGAATGAAAATTAACTAGGGCAATGAAATAAAAAAAGCCTTACTTTATTTGATGGCTCTCTCCAAACATTTACACCGAATTAGAAAATTCTGAATAGATGAAATAAAAAGAGGCATACCTCCAAAAGAGGTTTAGGATTTCTATTTATAGAGCATAGAAACCCTAGGGTTACAATCGACACACATCTGCATTTACAATTTTACCCCTAAGAAACCTAGTCAACACACCGCTACGACGTCAAAAAATTTTCCACCGACACGGGCTTAGCACGACCGCAGAACCGTGGCCAAAACCCATGTTTGGCCGTGGTTCCACGGCCAAATAGAGTGATCTTGAGCTGAGAATTTCAGGGAATCTTCTGGTGGCCTTTGGCTTCTTGTTTCTTCACTTGGTTTCTCAGATTGTCTTCTAGTTTTCTTCCAGATTTCCACAGTGAGCAATGTCGTGGAATTTACCGTTTGCTTCGTGTCAAGGTCTTGAACCTTGCACTTCCTTTGTACTTTGAACTTGTTCATTGATTCTTCATTGTCCCTCAAGCTGTAGGCATGATCATGATTTTTCCGTTTATTGGTCGCAGTCTCACTTTTGTATTGTCTTTTCATCGTTTTCACTGTTTTTGTTCCGAGAACCTGTAACCTGCAACTATGTAGCAGACATGGATCAAAAGCACCAGTTTATTTGTAAAATGAATAATAATGGGGAATATAATAATGAAAAATTATGATATGAACAAACACCCCCAAACTTATCTTTTGCTCATCCTCGAGCAAACCTAGTTTTATTCTCGAAAAAGACCTAGCCTCACTTTCGCAGGGAAACGCGATTGCACTGAGCTCGTGCAACAAGCTGTTAAACCTTTAGGTGTCCCTAGTAGAAGGAGTGTTGTCTCCTGAGGGTTTTCAGCGGATACTACCCATAAAATCCTATCAATTCGGCCTATTAACTTTTATTCTCCAATTAGATTTTCCAACAAGGAATTCTATTATCTTCGACTCATAAATTATCCACCCGTATTTTTCACGCTTCCTTATTGTTTAACTTAAGATTATATATGTTTTGTAGATTTACTTAGTTTTTGGCATCTTTTAAGTTTTCCTTCTAGGGTTCCATCTCAACTTAGGAATTTTTATCATCTCTATTAAAGATACAAGTCCTATTTTTTATTCCTATCTCTTATCCAAACCCCAATCACATACCCCTACGTGTGTGTATATATCACCCCTACACTTGGAAATTCAAATCAAGCTATTATACTCTTGTCCGTCGTCCAAAGTACTTTTTAATTGGTGAATTTTTAAATAAAATTGCTGACATATTTTTCATGCGACCGTTAATACTTCTTGAGGTACCAACGACCGATTACAAAATGTGTTTGCTCTTTAAAGCGTAATTCCTAGTCTTGTAACACCTAAGACTTTAGCAGTGACTCCCAAACCAGTTGGTCTAAGACACTAGGTGATAAAGCACCCTCGCTAAATTTTTTTCTATTAATGCAGCCTTAAGTAATTACAAAAACCAGTGTTCATTTTTATCTCTTTATTCACACTTGTATTTTTTTTATTTTTCTTCATACTAAGGACTTTAGACAAGAGCATTTCAAGGTCTCTTCTACTATTCCAAGTTTCAAGGTTCGTGTTTGTGCAATTTGTAGGGTATATATTTTTAGAATTTGGACTTAAACTTAGGAATTATTTTTCAGACTTATACTTTAATAAAAATATCAATACTCTTCCTTTATTTTGACTTAGCCCAAGAAGTGAAATCGAAATTTTCCTATTTCTAAATAAACTACAATGACATATACTTTCTACTGTTAAATTTTAAGAAAGGTTATTTTTAGGGTTTTTAATTTATTAAGTCTAATATCTAGTTGTTCCCAGCTAGTTAACCTTTTTGTCAAACTCAAGTCAATTATTGCCAAAATTGAATTTTTCAATTTTTGTAATTTTTTAAAATTTTTAATTTTTTATGGGTTTTAAAATAAGTATGTAAATGCAAAAATATACATATTAATGCGAAGGAAGAAGGCTTACCGAGCACCACGCCACATACACGTTCAGGGCTTTTGGAATGCAACTCGGCTCACTAATAAAGAAATTGGAGCCAGTGTTCAACCGCATGAAATGGTGCAATTCATTTCGAATACCTTCTTCTGTGTTCAACTCGGCTCACTAATAAAGAATTATTTTTATATAATTTTTTTTATTGTTAAAAGAAAAACAAAAAATATATACAAAAATGTCCCCCCAAACTTAAGTGAGACAGTGTTTCCACTGTTTTAAGCGTTAACATTCAGAGTTAGGGAGGAGAAAAATCAAACTATATAAGGCCTTACACAGGCCAAAGCTTAGCACCAACCATTCAAAAATTTTATCGTTATAATGGTTGGGTTGGTGAAATAATGGAGTGTAGAGAAAGAAGATGAGAAGCACACGAGACCGTGTGGAGATAGAAGCAATATACGGTCTTGGTGGAGGAGAAGAATGGCGGAAGAGAAAAAGAAATGGTGGTGGTTCGACTTCTTCAAGTAGAGGTTGATTAATCACAAAATCCGTGTCATTTAGGAATGTGAGTTCGTCGGCGAAAATATCTTCGAAACTTTCATCGAAGGTCCGATTGAACGTTTCAATGTCAATAAGTGTCACGCCAGAATTCAACACACATGATTTTTCAAAAATTACGGAGATAGGAGACTTGTAAGGCTCATCTATCTCATTTTCAAAAGAGTTTAAATCAAGTTGTTTTTCTAGAATTATCGAACTCAAAATATCGGATTGCGATTCATTAACACTCGCTATCATTAAAGGAAGATTAGAAGAAAAACCAAAGAAAGTGGGAGAAAGAAGTGGAATACGAACTTGAGGGTGGAAATAGAGTGCATAAATTAGCACATTTTGTAATGACCGATGTATAAAAAGCGATAGTGCTAATCTATCAACCCACTGAGAAATGAGATTAAATCCCTCAAGATTTGTGAGCAAACATGGGTACGTCGAACTTGGTAAACCAGACATTAGAAATGAAAGCGATACGGTCTCTTGCGTGGTTGGAACGATGATGGAGGGAAGTGAGTGAGGAAGGGTATCGGTTAAAAATTCAGGAGGGTGTACACAATCAGTGGAAGGGACAGGATGAATTGGAAAATCCGACTCATCAAACAAAACTGGTTTATCCTCAATAATTTCCTCAATATTCTCCTCAAAATTCAGCTTATCCATGCCATTCTCATCAAAATCAAGACGCATATGAAGTTCGGGAAAAACATTTAATGACCCGGGATGATGAATTGGAGAGAAAAATTTAGTCAAATCTGCGGGTTCATCATCCAAAATATTCCCGGCGTCAATATCCCCAATCAAGTGAAAATCAATTTTTTCAGACACCTAATCAAAAACATGGATATTTATCAATTCAGGTTCTAGATTGGAGGTGTAAAGATCAAAAGGATTAGGTTTGGGTTCACTCAAAAAGGGCTCTTCACAATCAGGTAAATCAAACACTACAAAGTCGCACAACTCATTACACGTTTTATCTTTAACTGGTGAATCATTTAGGACACTTGTTTGAAAACCGGAGTTGTGGGATTCAATTGGGGATGGGTAGGTTTGATTTGGAAGTGTGTAGAACTCACTCTCACCACTCAAATTCTCACTCTATCCAACCGCCTCATCATACATTGGAGAATTTGGAGCTAGTTGGAAACTAGCTACCGGCTCACTAGGTTGTCTTGATGAATTAAGGGCGGCAATGGATGCATTCAAATTCCTCATCTGTTGGTTTGTCGCTACAATATAAGCTTCCAACGACTGTTCCAGACTAGACATGGCTTGTGAAGGGGTTTCAGTAAAAGATTAAAAATTGTTTGGATTCTGAAAACTCCCAAATGGCTGTGTTGAAGCAATGTCTAGGGAAGGTGCGAAAGTCGGGTAGGACTGGTAGGAATTGAATGGTTGGATAAGAGTAAGATCAACATTTGGATAAAAAGGTGAATGGACTTGTTGATCCAAAGAACTGGAAGTGTTGAAAGGAGTGAAAGATCGGTTACGAGATTGTTCAATATGTTCAGCAATAGACATGGATTTCGGAGTTACAACAGGACTCGAAAAAGGAGTATCAACGTAAGAAGGTGGTGAAGGTTGAAACGGTTGATACACAGTGGATTACGGAGTCCAACTGTTTCTCCTAGACACTTCTATTCGATCTTTCAAAGAAATTTTGGGTATGGATGGGTCGTCCGTAATTCGACCAAAACAATTCGCGTAGAAAGCAAAGTTTGGTTCAGGGTACCAAAGTTCGGCAAGAGTTTTGGGAGGTGGGGTACCCATGATGTGAGAAAGAAGAAGAAAAAAGAATGTGATGATCTTTTTTTATTTTTTATTTTTTTTATTTATTTAAAAAAAAATTGTTTGTTTTTGGAGTTTTGGAATTTTTGAAAGTGTTTTTTTTAGAAATAGTTTTGCAAAAATTTTTACGGAACTACGGCACAATCACAATTTATATATGCACAATTAAGCCTAGAGCTAAGGTCTCCTAAGTCAACTAGACTGCTCCTAACTGTTCCAAAGGGCAAGTTGTGAGATCCTCAAATCGCATCTTCACCGCCAATTGTGGTCAGGTAAGCACAAGTAAAGAAAGGAGGGATCCGCTCACGAATCACCGTGAGACGGGCCTTTTAAAATTACCTTTCCTGCTTGTCTAGCCTAGGCACCACAAAGTCAGCTTTAGATAAACAATCGATGCCTACAACCTTTCCTTTGTCCTAATAAGCACGACAGTCCTTAGTTGGCTGAGTCTAATATTTTTTATTTAATTGATGGTCAATGCAATATGCCTTATGTGATTTTTAGGGTCCTGGGAAGGGTATGAAATCTCCACCCAATCTGGATTGGTGTTCAAGCCCCTTAAAATCTATTAAATTATGCAAAGAAGTAACACAATCACTTGCAAACATTTTTTTTTAGCGCGGTGCAAAGAATCCTACACAAGATCAATTATTGGAAGGGGGAGAGATTTTTAGCGCAAAGAATCCTGCAGGCAAATTTTACAGAGGAGATATCAGGGGGTTCAGAGAAGGAGAAAGGGAGCTTACAATGATTTTTCCACCCGCTGACGTCAGCTTTCCGCCGCGGTTCCCCCACCAGAAGGGGGTTGTTGCCGCGTTTCCGCGGTTGGCAGTAGGGTTCAAGCCTCCAGATTTCTCCTGCTCCTCTGTTGTTGTAATCCTCTGTTGTTCAGATCTTCATTTTTCTGTTTCGCTCTCTGGATTTTTCCAGATCCGAACTCGTTCGTCGATCCTGCAAAATTCCAACGAAAAACCCTTCAGTTTTCTGTTGTTCAGTCCTGCCGTTTTTTCTTTTGCTCTCTGGATTTTTCCAGATCCGAACTCGTTCGTCGATCCTGCAAAATTCACACGAAACACCCTTCAAACAATAAAAAGATGATAAAATTTTTATATATTTTTTTAATTTTCAGTTTTTTATGAGTTTTATGATTTTATATTAACCCGAAATTGCAAAAAGAAAATACTACGCCATCCCCGGCAACGGCGCCATTTGATTGGATGATGGAAGTTGTGATCAAAGAATTGTTATCCCCGGCAACGGCGCTATTTGATTGATCAAAGAATATTTTTTTTACCGCAATCAAGAACGGCGTCGCTTGGTAGCTAGCCGGTGAGTACGGATCGGTCTACAGGGATTTTGTGTATTCTCGATTTGTTCTAACGAGTTAATTCCGATTGTTGTCGGATTGATTAAATCTAAAAACTAAGGTTGATCTAGACTAGAATTAAAATCTTGCTAGGGTTAGGTTTAGGTTAAGTTTGGAAAGTCAATATTCCTCACCGCTTTCTATACCCTTATTAAGATCTATGAGGTGTTATGGTAATAATTAATAAAGTGGATTAGTACCATCGGGAAGAAACGATGTTTCTTCCTCTAGGTTCTTATCCTTCCTTTCTTAATTCTTACCCTAACCTCCATGGAAAACATACGCAACCGGTCTTTTAAACTACGGTATCACCGCTATCTCATGGGATAGGATGCCGTAGGGAGCGGTGTGTGTATGTATGCATAGAGTCCTATAAAAAGATGTGATGGGCAAGAAAGGGATAAGAGATTTTCATCCCTCAAACCTTCTCTATTCCTAACCCAAACAAGTGAGGAATTACTCACTCATTAGGGAATTGATAAACATTTTCTAACTATCTAACTAGGGCAGATAATAAAATTATACTAAGGCAGAATGAAAATTAACTAGGGCAATGAAATAAAATTCTTACTTTATTTGATGGCTCTCTCCAAACATTTACACCGAATTTAGAATTCTGAATAGATGAAATAAAAAGAGGCATACCTCCAAAAGAGGTTTAGGATTTCTATTTATAGAGCATAGAAACCCTAGGGTTACAATCGACACATATCTGCATTTACAATTTTACCCCTAAGAAACCTAGTCAACGCACCGCCGCGACGTCAGAATTTTCCACCGACACGGGCTTAGCACGGCCGCGGAACCGCGGCCAAAACCCATGTTTGGCCGCGGTTCCGCGGCCAAATAGAGTGATCTTGAGCTGAGAATTTCAGGGAATCTTCTAGTGGCCTTTGGCTTCTTGTTTCTTCACTTGGTTTCTCAGGTTGTCTTCTAGTTTTCTTCCAGATTTCCACAGTGAGCAATGTCGTGGACTTTACCAATTGCTTCGTGTCGAAGTCTTGAACCTTGCACTGCTTTTGTACTTTGAACTTGTTCATTGATTCTTCATTGTCCCTCAAACTGTAGGCATGATCAAGATTTTTCCGTTTGTTAGTCGTAGTCTCACTTTCGTATTGTCTTTTCATTGTTTTCACTGTTTTTGTTCCGAGAACTTGGAACCTGCAACTATGTAGCAGACATGGATAAAAAACACCAGTTTATTTGTAAAATGAATAAGAATGGGGAATATAATAATGCAAAATTATGATATGAACAAATACCCCCAAACTTATCTTTTGCTCGTCCTCGAGCAAACCTAGTTTTATTCTCGAAAAAGACCTAGCCTCACTTTCGCAGGGAAACGCGATTGCACTGAGCTCGTGCAACAAGCCGTTAAACCTCTAGGTGTCCCTAGTAGGAGGAGTGTTGTCACCTGAGGGTTTTCAGCGGATACTACCCACAAAATCCTATCAATTCGGCCTATTAACTTTTATTCTCCAATTAGGTTTTCCAACAAGGAATTCTATTATCTTCGACTCATAAATTATCCATCCGTACTTTTCACGCTTCCTTATTGTTTAACTTAAGATTATATATGTTTTGTAGATTTACTTAGCTTTTGGCATCTTTTAAGTTTTCCTTCTAGGGTTCCATCTCAACTTAGGAATTTTTATCATCTCTATTAAAGATACAAGTCCTATTTTTCATTCCTATCTCTTATCCAAACCCCAATCACATACCCCTACGTGTGTGTATATATCACCCCTACACTTGGAATTTCAAATCAAGCTATTATACTCTTGTCCGTCGTCCAAAGTACTTTTCAATTGGTGAATTTTTAAATGAAATTGCTCACACATTCTTCATGCGACCGTTAATACTTCTTGAGGTACCAACGACCGATTACAAAATGTGTTTGCTCATTAAGGCATAATTCCTAGTCTTGTAACACCTAAGGCTTTAGCAGTGACTCCCAAACCAGTTGGTCTAAGGCACTAGGTGATAAAGCACCCTCGCAAAATTTTTTTCTATTAATGCAGCCTTAAGTAATTACAAAAACCAGTGTTCATTTTTATCTCTTTATTCACACTTGTATTTTTTTAATTTTTCTTCATACTAAGGACTTTAGACAAGAGCATTTCAAGGTCTCTTCTACTATTCCAAGTTTCAAGGTTCGTGTTTGTGCAATTTGTAGGGTATATATTTTTAGAATTTGGACTTGAGCTTAGGAATTATTTTTCAGACTTATACTTTAATAAAAATATCAATACTCTTCTTTTATTTTGACTTAGCCCAAGAAGTGGACTCGAAATTTGCCTATTTCTAAATAAACTACAAAGACATATACTTTCTACTGTTAAATTTTAAGAAAGGTTATTTTTAGGGTTTGTAATTTATTAAGTCTAATATCTAGTTGTTCCCAGCTAGTTAACCTTTTTGTCAAACTCAAGTCAATTATTGCCAAAATTGAATTTTTCAATTTTTGTAATTTTTCAAATTTTCAATTTTTTATGGGTTTTAAAATAAGTATGCAAATGGAAAAATATACATATGAATGTGAAAGAAGAAGGCTTACCGAGCACCACGCCACATACACGTTCAGGGCTTTTGGAATGCAACTCGGCTCACTAATAAAGAAATTGGAGCCAGTGTTCAACCGCATGAAATGGTGCAATTCATTTCGAATACCTTCTTCTGTGGTAGCTGGCTCAACTAAGAAGGCTTCGAGCGGGACACACTGATTATAACATGATTGCTGGGCGAAACGGTGCGGGTTGTACCGTATGAACAATGCCGAATCGTTCTGTCTAAACACGAGAAAGCTCGGCCTGATGGAGTATAGATAAAGAATCTCCCGAGCTTTCAAGATAGAGGCCCCGTCTTTAAAAATGTCCTGCAATGGCTGCACCGTTTTTGCGGATTCCTTGCCGATGGTTAAAACCTTATCGGTAAAGGTCATGCCATCTCCAACCGTGTGCGGATGAAGGAGCAAACCCCTAGCTTCCCGCTGTGTCGGATTTACAATGGATGCATCAACTAGCCGCATGATCCGAGGGAAGTTATACTTGTCGTAGAAGGAAGGCCTTTTGTGGGCACCGAAAACGCCAAGTACATGTAGCTCGATCCATGACATAAAATAATGCATCAAGAAGTTCATGTGCTACACCCATGGTTCAGTAGTGTCTGCCACCAAGCTGAGGCCGTGATACAAATGGGATAACCCAGCGACCCCGACAGCCACTTGCATCCCAACAACCATTCGGTGAGCTGGATAAAAAACGGACGGCCTCATATGGCGAGGGTGCATTGGAAGCACAAACCAGCTTAGCCATAGCCCGAGGAACCCAAAAAAGAACGCTTCTTTGTTGATCCCAGGAGCTACAAGCTCTGTGAAAGAGACGACCGGGGTGTTGGGGAGAAAGAAATTCCTCTGATCCACCTCTGCTACCGGCTGATTGTCCAAACTAAAGCCAAACGGATCATCAAGGCTGGCGAACAATGCAGCTTACTTAGATAAGGCTTCTGGACGAAGAAAGCGAGCGATGAAGTCTACGTAGCTGACTCTACGCCCTCCGTATTCCAGAAATAGACCCTCGTAGATATTCAACACCTTTATCAAACTCGGGAATTGGTGTTGAATAGCATTCTCTGGGGTAAGACCCATTACCACTGATTTGGTGGCAAAGATGTACTCGCCCGGAGGAAGTGGCTCCTCGTAGTGTTCTCCCCTAATAGGTAAGCCGGATACCTTTGCGAATTCCTCTAAAGAAATTGAGACTTCTCGATCCAACAGAAGGAAGGTGTGGGTCGGAATATTCCATTGCTCCAGAAATGCCTTGACCCACTACGCAGGAAGCATAGAATATTGAAAGAGAGAAGCGTAAATCGCGGGATACAACCCGAGCTTCAGCAGCTGCGATTTCTTGGCCGACAAAATATAGCGGGCCGATTGCAAATACCCAGCTGGATGATGAGGAGTTAGTCCTATCATATACGGCTGTCCCCAAGGACGTGACTCACCCTGGCATATACGCCGTCCTAAAGTATCCAAAGCCGCTGGCGTCTGTACGGGTATTGCAGCCATAGAGGGCTGAAGGAGACCCTCTGATATCCAATTAACCTCCTCCACGGTATAGTTCACCGGGGGTAGGTCGGCGTAGTGGATCGCCGAAATAGGCTCCGAAGGTGCTGCGCAAGAGAAGCTCCGTCGACCTCTGATAATTTGATTGTACCATATTCCCCACAAATGAAGATTCTTTTGTTCCGGATCATGATCTTTGATCAGTGCGAGTACTTCCCGATCAATAGGTGCCTCGGGGAATCCACTTTCCGAACGGATAAAAGGGAAAAAAGTGTCGAAAGACATAATACCTGCGCGAAAAAGAACAAAATATTAGCCGTCAATGCTATAGTTTAATTCCTGGTACTTGGTACTTTAAATGAGTACCGCACTCCAATGCAGTAGAAAGGGACCAAAGCGGACACACACGATCTAGATGACGGCTCATCACGAGACAATCTCATCATTGATTAGACTATCATTAAATAGAGTATCCTAAAAGGATTCTCATTGAATGAGAGCCCCTCGGGTCAAGGAGTAAAACTTCCTTGAGAGCAGTGCTCTGTGACAGAGTGACATCTGTCAACTCTAATGATGAAGAGAATAAAAAAATTCCCCAGTGAAAATTTTTGGAGAGCTATGCTCTGTGAAGATGATGGAGTAGCCCATCAGAAACCCTAAAAGCGAAGCTTTTAATGAATTAAAAACCCCATGATCTTCAACATGCATGAACAAACTCTTAAGAGTTCTTTATGAAAGATTAACAAATCTATATGTTTTGAAAAGAGCAAAGCTCTGTTAATGGGTCAAGAAACCCTCAGAAAGATCTCTTTAGATCTATGATTTCAAGAAAGCAAAGCTCTGATAATAAAATCCTAAAATTTCTTTAGATCTATGATCTAAGTAGAGCAAAGCTCTGTTAGTAGGTTCAAATCCTACCAGAAATTTGACAGAGAATTAACTCAAAAAGAGTTTTCTGAAGTAGAGAGCTTGGCTCTAGCAGAGAATTAAAATTCTCAATAAACAAGAAAATAAAAAGATGAACATGGGTCATCTCAATGAGGCCAAAGGTCCTATTTATAGGCAGGGGAAGTCGATCCGACTTCCAAGAACAATCCATTGGTGGCGATGCTGCCACCGCTGCACTCACGTGTGAGCCACGTGAGCGCAACGGTGGGGGGGCATTTTTTTCCACCAATCAGAGCAAATCTCTGTTCAAATTTTGAAATTTGAAATGAAGCAACGCTTCATAAAAGCGCTCGCGCCAAGAGCGCCAGCGCTCTGAGGCAGCGCTCACGTGAAAAGCACGAGTGCGCTTGCGCCAAGTGCACCAGCACTTTGTAGCAGCGCTCACGTGCAAGGCACGAGTGCGCTGGCGTCAAGAGCGCCAGCGCTCTGAAGCAGCGCTCACGTGCAAGGCACGAGAGCGCTTAGCGCTGGAACTAAATATTCTCCACCGTTGGATCAAAAATTCAACGAAGATGATAAATCATCAAATTAACAGAATAAAATTCTGTTAAGGAAAAACTCCTCAGAATCTTTCCAAACAGGAAAGATTGTGCTCTGAAAATCAGAGCACCGTTGGATCAATGATCCAAGGGTGATTAAAAATCACCAAAATACAGAATAAATTCTGTATGGGAAAAGATTTCCCAATCTTGTTAAAAACAAGAAGATTGCCTTCTGTAAAACAGAAGCCTTAGGATCAAAGATCCAACGGTGGGGAAATCCCCAAATCAATTAGAGAAAAGATCTCATCAACCGATTCAACAAATCAGCCTACCCTATATAAATGCCCTAAGACTTTAAGTCTGATAGAGAGGAACCCCCCTCCCCACAAACTTTGAGAAAGTTCAAAGAGAAGAGCAAGCTCTCGGCAGAAGAAGAACTTTTCTTCAAGGTAAAAATAGAGAGATAAAAATCTCATCAGAAAAAGAACTTAGTTCTTATGCTAGACCATAGATCTTTAAGACAAATTGTCTTTCACAAAAGAGATCATATTATCTCATTATAAAAAAGGGGAGAATAATTCAATTCTCTTAGGATCACAGATTCATAAAGGCAAAGGCTTTCATAAAAAACATAAGAGATTGAAATATCTCCTATGAAATAAGAACTTTGTTCTTAGATCCATGAGACAAAGTCTCTTATATAAGAAAATTTAATTCTCAGAGCGCAAATCTGCCTAAAAAGAGCCTTAGCGCTCTAATTAAAAGGAGCGCCTCAGCGCTCCAAATCTAGCGCACAGCGCTGCAGAGCCTTAGCGCTCCAAATTCATAAGAAGCGCTCCGCGCTCCAAAGTCTGGTACACAGCGCAAAGCGCGCCATGCGCTCCTCACATGTGCGCTATTTCATAAAAGCCCTCAGCGCTCCAAGTCTGGCACACAGCGCCAAGCGCGCCACGTGCTCCTCACGTGTGTGCTACTTAACAGAAGCACTCTGCGCTCATTGTCTGGCGCACAGCGCCAAGCGCGCCACGTGCTCTTCACGTGTGCGCTACTTAAAATAAGCGCTCTGCGCTCATTGACTGGCGCTCAGCGCCAAGCGCGCCACGTGCTCCTCATGCGCGTGCTGAGAGAACATAAATTGTTCTTTACATGACAAAGCCCCAGAGCTATAATGAGTGCTCAACACTCAATAAGACAAAAAGTTTGTCAGAACTCAAACTAATGCTCAGCATTGCTAAAATGTCTAACATTTTAAATGAATAGGCCGAGCCCAAGCTGGCCATAGATCTCTAATTCAGATTAATTGAGCCCATATGCTCATAAATCTTTGATCTTAGCCCCAAATTGGACTACAGATCTCCCAACCAATATTGGTTAAAGAGTAGATTTCTTCACTCCTCTGATATTTGTCGTTGTAATCCTTCAACGTCTTCAGAGAGGTGACGGGTCCCGACAACCGGACATTCTACGGACTGTGGGGTCCTTAAACTCATGGACTATGATGTCCTTGAACTTTACAGACTATGATATCTTTAAACTGGACCTTAAAGTCTCTAAACTAAAACAATAGAGCCCAAATGCTCTTTTGTTGGATCTAAATTATCCTGTTAAATAGATCTTAGTCTAAAATTAGATTAACGTATTCTTAACAAATGGTTAAGTTGATCTTAGTCTAAAATTAGACCAACGTATCCTTAACAAATGGTTAAGTTGATCTTAGTCTAAAATTAGACTAACGTATCCTTAACAAACGTTTAAGTTGATCTTAGACTCAAATGAGATTAACGATCCTTAAACCCAACCCAAAACTCAAATCTAAGAAAATGCGGATTTGGACTAATCCACGCCCTACGGGCAACAACATAAATTAGTCTCCGTATACAATCCACGGGCAACCAAAAATAAAACAAACATACGCGACACGAAGTGACCATCTGAAGAAGGAGAAAGTTGTTACCGCGATGTGGTAGCGTAATTAACTGCAGGGGCTTGCGCCTGCAGGGAAGAGCGTCCCCACAATCAAAAACCCCTCAAATGAGAGGGAATCTGACGAAATCTGCTACATCGACCGCATCCGTCTAAACCTCCGATACACGGTGCCATAAATCAACTTGGCATCTTCGGAGAGGTGGACGGATAAAACCAAATAGCATCTGCCCCCAAAATTCAGGCCAGACGTCCCAACGTCCCGGTCGCGTCTTTCGGCGGTAAACAGCCCAAGTACCCATCTTGACCACAACTGTCACCTTTTGCTCCATTTTCCTATTGCCAAGCACTCAAACCCCATCGTCACTACTATTGTCGTCGTGGCCGTCGTCTCAAGAAAGTATGTAATCGGGTTTAAGTTTTAGACGTGATCGTACATCAAGTTGTGTTGTGCTTCGTGTCTGCATTATCGTTCCGTTCATGTGTTCATATCCGAGGCAAGTATCTTTATACTTGCTGCATGCTAGTTATGGCAAATTCATATCAAGCCATAATATTTTACTATTATTATCATATCATTTTATATAGATAGTTAAGTACGAATTTAGCGTATGAATAAATAAAATTATAATATATCAATTAAATTCATTTCGTAATTGTGCATTTAACTGGTATATAAAGTGTTCCCCTTGTTTAAAAATTACTTTAATAGGGTTAAACTGATAAGAGACGATTTGATCAATGTCGTCATTTAATATCATTAGCTAGATTAACAATAATAAGTCTCATTAATAATGATAAGTTTAATTCAAAATAGGTAAGTTCAATTAATATAGTTTAATTTATATAATAATACTTGATAATCTTGACAATACTATTTTAAATACGGTCATACTAATTTATTGCACAAGTAATAGTTGATATATCATTTTCGTTACATCATTTATCACACCTAGATAGCAGTTACGACCGTATTTCATCATGACCTGTTTACATGATATTATTACAAATAAATACTTTGTTTACTTGAATACACTATCACTGCATGCGTGTAACCTGCCAGACTATTACTATTTTATTATCATGTTAATACCTGTTACCTGTGATACTTACCGATACCAACAATCCTGACTTGTTGTCCTGATGGACGTGACCCGTTGTCTAGATAGATATAACATGTACATGCTTGCTCCTGTGTTAGCATTAGGTAGATATTATTCATACCTGACTTGGAAAACAAAATCTAGGAAAATGGGGAAATCAAAAGTGCAACTGAAGTGTAATTTAAAAGGATATTATATGTTTCCATGGTTCTGGAGGGGGGGTAACGGAACAGAATTATTCTTGATTCATACATCTTGATCCGTGATCTCGGAGGGTAACGGGATATATCTTTTTCCGTGGTCCGGGGGGAACGAGATATATACTTTTGAGTTATATGGAGGAGTACATTCATTGGTTTCAAATACCTGGAGGATGGTTAACCTAGAAACACAGATCTTAAGATACACGTGGCATGTTTGACTACCTATCACTTGCCTTTTATACTATTTGTGACTGCTTTTGTTTATACTCATGATACCTCACTCTTGCATATGGCATCTTATATAACATACTGCTCATATTAGTATTCTGTTATCTATGACGCACCGACGTCTGGGTTTTGCATGGCCAAGATACTTGACTTTAGCACATGAGAATCGTGAGTACTTCGACAGAATCGCCGATCAGTGAAGTTAATTCCACTGATATAGTTATTATTTATGGTTTAGGTATTCTCTTATTTCCTTGGATCTTTTCTACTTTAAGTCGATGTCGCACACCCTACGCACTTGGGGGAGGCGGAATTTACAAAAAAAATAATTTTCATACTTTGCAACACCGACTTTAACTCCAGGATCTTAACAGAAACCTTAACTAACTATACAACTTGGAGGTTTTAACTACTATGATAGTATTATACCTCCTTAATTCTTGTCCTTTGGGTCTTCTTCTCCTCATTAGCTTGAGCTCCTCGAAGATCCAGATCGCGCTTGATCGTCGTCCTCCTCATGTTGAAGATGATCCACCCGAGAGTCTATACTTCAAGCTCCAACCTCTAAACAGAGATAACTAAGGTACCTAGTTCACTAATCTAGATAGCTTAGAAGATGTAGAGTGTCTAATAGAGTATTTAATCTCAATAGACCTAATGATTCACAACACATGTGAAGGTTTTAGGTCTTGAGGAAGAAGGAGAGAAAAATGGAGAGAGAAAGTAAATGAGCAAATGAACAAGTGTTGGCTTGTGTGGAGAATTGCTCATACTCATCTCACATGAAGCATGGATTATTTTCCAATAAAAAATAACAACCAAGCTTCAATACTAAACACAAACCAATAAAAAAAAGAAATGAGCCATGCTTCACCATGCGAAAAATATCTCAATTTTCCACCTCATTAATCTATTTCTAAAAATAGATAAATCCAAATAATGAGGTGTCCCCTTCTAGAAGCATCTCTTGTGAAATTACAAGAATGCCTTCACCGTATATACATACCCGTATTCGTATTCCAAAAAATACGAATACAACGAGATGCTAATAATCCAATAATATAATAATAGAATCTGTCTTAAACCAAAATCCACTAGTATTATCCGTCCGAACAACATCCATGTAACCAGTACATGTATATGATCGGAACCCTGGCGTAAAACCATACGGCCTCTACATCGTTTCGCCCGAAGTAGGGAAACCCTCTGTGTGGGACTCTGAAGACTCGACAGTACACTGGCAGTGGGTTTAACCACAAGTCCGTCAATGGAACTAGTTGTGCGTAATGGCTACCAAGGTATCTGTCGATAAGAAGGCCGATGAGCAAACTCATCTGAACTCCTACTGACCCTATCTGTGACAATATCCGTACAGTCCGGTCTGTTCGTCTAAGAGTATCGCAAATCGGTCCTAGGGGGTGATAACTGTCAGACCCTTAATAGCACAATAAGTCGTGCAGGTGTAGAGCCCAATACACCCTGAGAAACTACTGGTGTACCTACCAGTAAATCTTGCTTGCCATGGCCAGGGACTTTGTATAATGGCTTTCTGAACACAGCGCGATATCAACCCCTAATACCAGGAGCGACGAATCCTATCTAACCACTATTACTTCCTAGTGCTTCGGGACTGCACCCAACCACTACCTGTTTGCATGACTCATTTGGGCCGTGGTAGGGTAGTGATCTAAGTACAGTGGGAACACACTCGAGACGAATAATGGTGTTAAGTCAGCGGACTAATCTGTACTCATGCCATCCGGGAATTGCTAACCGACGATAGGTATAATACCAACTAGCAGTTCCCCCGCGAGTCCTTCTAGTGTAACTCATAACCTAATGAGCACCTGTATACTATCTCCGGTAGGACATACCAATGGCTGTAGGACAAGCCATCTCCCGAACTAGGATGAGAAGCGTATACACCAGTCTACTCTGGAGTATCGATGCCCTATCTCGATAATCCTACAACTAAGGACAAGTATAAGGATGTGCTTATAGACTACCCAGCCCCCACTAGTGTGACTGCCATCACAACGTTGGTAGTCAAGCAAAGATCCTAAGGGCTGTATCAACATGTATTAGCAATATGTTAAAAGAAACACATACATATGTTAAGATAAAATCAGACCAGATAGCATACTATCATTTTGAGCAAGACTGTTATTATATCCATGTATATTCCAAGCTTCCAAAATATAATATACAAGTACTATACAATAATGGCCTCTAGGACATATATCACTAACAATCTCCCACTTGCACTAAGGCCATGTATTGGCATATCGCAGACCTATCATCTCGAATAGTCTCTCAAACTGCGTCTGAGGGATGGCTTTTGTGAGTGGATCTGCAGTGTTGTTCTCCGTGTCTACTCTCCGTACCTCGATCTCCCGGCGATTTACGATCTCCCTGATCAGGTGATACCACCTCAAGATATGTCTGGACTTCAGATGGGACTTGGGTTCCTTCGCTAAAGCTATAACCCCGCTGTTGTCACAATACAAAGGTATTGGATCAATAATGGACGGAACCACCTGAAGTTCTATTATGAACTTCCTGATCCAGACTGCTTCTTTTGCGGCGTTATATGCAGCAAGAAACTCCGCTTCCATCGTCGAGTCAGCAACAGTGTCCTGCTTGGAGCTCTTCAAACAGATCGCCCCTCCATTAAGGGTAAAGACATAACCTGATATAGACTTGGAGTCATCCTTATCACTCTGGAAGCTGGAGTTAGCGAAGATCTCGATCTGGAGGTCTTTACTGCCATACACCAAAAACATCTCTTTAGTCCTTCTCAGGTACTTGAGAATGTTCTTAACTGCTATCCAGTGCTTCTCTCCTGGGTTTGACTGATACCTGCTTACTACGCTCATTGTGTATGCAACATCTGGTCTGGTACACAACATCGCATACATTATAGAGCCTACCGCAGAAGCGTAGAGTATAATATTCATGCGACCCCTTTCCAAATCAGTCTTGGGAGACATCTCATTGGAGAGGGTGATCCCGTGACAAGCCGGTAGATTACCGCTCTTGGAATCTTCCATACTAAATCTTTTCAGTATGATGAACTGTGAAAGTCCCAACATCCTCTTAGATCTATCAAGATAGATCTGGATCCCCAGAATGTAAGAGGCATCACCCAGATCTTTCATGGAGAACCTTTGTGACAAGAATTCTTTGACTGATTATAGCATAGGAATGTCATTTCCTATCAGAAGAATGTCATCCACGTACAAGACGAGGAATACCACAGTTCTCGCTACAATCTTACTATAAATACACTGTTCATCTGGATTTTTGATAAAGTCGAATTCTTTGACCGTCTCATCAAAACAGATATTCCAACTCCATGATACCTGTTTTAATCCATAAATGGACTTAAGTAACTTGCACACTCTTCCGCTGCTCCCACTCTCTATGAAACCCTCTGGCTGATGCACATAAACACACTCTTCCAAATTTCTATTCAAAAAAGTGGTCTTTACGTCCATCTTCCAAATTTCATAATCTTGGAAGACGGCAATGGCAAGTAGGATCCGAATGGATTTAAGCATAGCCACTGGAGAAAAGGTTTCATCATAGTCCAAATCAGGTCTTTGACGAAAACCTTTTGTAACAAGTCTAGCCTTATAGGTTTCAACCTGTCCATCTGTACCAATATTCTTTCTGGAGATCCATTTGCAGCCTACGAGTTTTACCCCTTATGGTGTAATGTCCAAAGTCCATACTTTGTTGGTGTATATGGATTCCATTTCGGTCTGCATTGCATCCGGCCATTTTACCGAGTCTCTGCTCCTAATGGCTTGCTGGAAACTAGTTGGCTCATCATTGTCGATGATGCAATCCTCTCTATCTCCGACCATGAGAACACCGTAGTATCTCTTGGACGGATGAGACTGCCTACTAGTCTTGCAGAGTGGCGCAGGGATGTCCGGTTCTTTTGAAACTTCTGGCTCCTTGTATCATTTTAGAAAAATAACACATTATTTTTGGAATTTAAATAATTAAAATATTAAATTTCATGAATATTATAAAGATATTGAAATTGGTTTTAATGAAGTAGTGTGATTATATACTTATAAATTGGGAAATAATTGGAAAATTGATATAAATTATTGATTTTGAAAGAAATCATGTGATTTGGGCATTTTACAAATTATTATACAATTAATTGTATACAAGTTAATGCTAAAACTTGATTAATTTTCACTAATTATGCATTAATCTTGTTATGTATATGACATGCAACATGACATGTTGCAAAGACTTGTTACATTTTAGTTAAACCTTGGCTTCATTTGTGATTAAATGGTTTTTTTTTTTTGGTTTTATAATAAAAGAAAATGGAAATTTACATGTGAGATATTTTGCATGAGGGGGACAAAGAAGTATAGGCAAGGAAGAGAGAGAGAAAGAAAGAGAGGGGGGTTTATTTTTCAACCATGGCTCTTATCCTTCTCCACTTCATTTCCTCTTCTTCATCCTCTTCACCTCCTTCCTCATTCTCCACCTCCTCTACCACCCTCAAACATCCTAAAACTCGCTCAAAAGCTCACACTCCTTCACAAAATATGATCTCTAGCTCACTACAAGTATGATAGTAGGAGCAAGTCAAGACTTTGAGCATCTCGGGCAACTCAAGAATATTCTTGAGTTGCCAAATGAGCTAAATCCTATATCTTTAGTTAAGTTTTTAGATTTTCTAATATCCTAGTATAGTTTAGAATTAAACTAATGAGGTTTAGTAAAGTTAGAATTTTCCAAGATGAGATTAGGGGATAATTGGAGTTGTGAAAGAGTAATTGAGGTATAGTGAGTGTCTTTCAAGACTTTAGTGATGTTTACTGGCTTGGACCACATACATGAAACCATACATGAACTTAGAATTTCCCAATGTCGGTTTCTTTGATTTTTGAGGTCTATATGGAATCTGGAGCAACTTGGGATAATAGTAAGAAAAACAAACAACTACTTTGACCTAGTTAGAACACCATAGGACCACCACAGAAGAACGAGACACCAACTCCTTGGTTTGGCCGGCGGCGCCGGTTCTGAAGCTCATCTCGCCAGGCAAATTTTGATGTTTGGTGTTGGGTTTTGGCCTGTAGCTCATACTCCTCATAACCTAGCCCCTGTACTGTTAGTTTTGTCCTTATCTATCTGTGATAAAATCTGGGAGCATTTTGAGTTGGTTTTAGGCAATGTTTTTCTGATTTCTAAAACTTGGTTTTTGGTATTTGAATTGGATTGGTCGCTGGACGTTTGTACGTCAACGACAAGGGTTATTTGGTTGTTTTTGCATGCGTAGGCTATATGTTCTAACCTATGAGCACTTCACATGTCATGTCAGTTTTCGAATATGATTTTGATGCGATACGATGTGTTTGAAACTGTAGGTACCTTCACGTGGACTTCGGGACAACAAGGAGAACAAGGCGTCATCAACTTCGGCAAACGAGGATCGTAGGTGAGTAGATGTATATCTACGGGGAAAGTCGGGTAGATGGCATATAGCACCCCCGCAACCGTAGAATAGTATATCTTTATATACTATATATATATATATATATATATATATGTTAATGCGAGTTATAGATACATAGCAATAGGGTTCTAGGAGACCGTAGGATTAGACTAAGTGTACTTGTAGGAAAGTTTATCCTTAGTCTATTTTCCTTAGTTGCGAGCCGCTAGTTTTACATCGTCGCGCACACATACACGCACAAACTTGGTTTGATATGTGTGTATATGTGGTTCTAGGAGACCGTAGGATTAGACCAAGTGTACTTGTAGGAAGGTTTATCCTTAGTCTATTTTCTTTAGTTGTGAGCCGCTAGTTTTACATCGTCGCGCACACATACACGCACAAACTTGGTTTGATATGTGTGTGTGTGTGTGTCTCTCTCTCTCTCTATATATATATAGTATACATATATGTGTAAGATGAGGATATAGTATGTGATATGGGTTTGAGTTGATACGATCGAGTTGGATTTCAAGAGACTTTGATATAAAATTTGTGATGAGACATTGTATACGATGCGATATGTATTAAAGGATCGTTGGGCGTTATATATATAACATGCGGTAACATGTAGCTTGATAATATAATAGAATGTACGTGACCTTAGATCCGTACCCTGATTATGATATTGTACGACGATTGATACCGTACGAACTATGATCTATATATGATATATATGATATTTGACCCATACCCTCAATTTGAGGATGCCGTACGATAGATTTTACCGTACGAGATATATATGATGATTGATCCGCACTCTTGACTCGAGGATGCCATACGATGGTTATTACTGTACGTGATGCTATAAGGATGGATCGCCGACTACTAGATATATTGACTCGGATATGTTTTCGATTCCTATTTACTTTCGACTCGTTTCTTAGTTTAGTCTTTAGTTGCTTAGATAGATGTTAGCTTAGGCTCGAGTCATACCTATTTTCAAAACTACGAATCATAGGCATTTTCAAAGGATAAACCGAGGGATGCTACGGATTTTCAAAAGATATATCTTTTCTCAAAACATCGTAGTCCCTACTTTTCAAAAAAAAACAATGATTCGTGTTTTTTAAACACGATAAACGGTATGGCTCGTATATATATTTATATACCTTATTGTTGCTTTTACTGTTTACTTTTTGTTATGATCTCGTCTGCTAGGACACCTGCACCATTACCGATGATGAGTATGTTGCACGTACACTTGCTTGCCGGCTCACAAACATCAGCATCGGTAATTGCCATGTCACGTACACTGTAGTAACCGCTATTCTATTATATACACTGATAATTGTAGCTAAGTAGTACTGTTTTGCATTCATGATATCATATGCTAGTTTAAACTTTGCATTTCGTACTTAGATGCCACATGCATTTGTATACATACATTCCGGTTATGTACTGCAGTAGGGCTCTATGCCGATATTCATTGTTCATTATTAGCTAATGATTATGAGATTCCGATTTTCATGAGATTTATGGATTTGGGAAACCGCATATGAAACTAAAAACTTATGCTCCTTTTAAAAGAAAAATATGGTTTTCCCTTGATATGATGTGTGGCGTCCACCATAAGATTTCTCGGTTATGGAGCATATATGATATATGATTACCCGTCATGAGGAGTGAGGACGACACCGGGTACATGGTGGACCCGGTGCGGTATCCAGGGGCAAGATTGATGTATATAGAGAGATAGAGACGTTGAGTCCAGCAGGGGAGCACCATCGACCGGTGATAGTTTAGGCCGATCCGGACTGACGGAGCCCAAGATAGTTGGCGTGACGGATATCCATAGGATACTGACCGTAGTTGTGAGATCAGATGATATGGGCCGATCCAGACCGACGAAGCCCGAGGTTCAGATGATATGGGCCGATCCGGACTGACGGTGCTTGAGACATGAGGATTATGTGTCGCTGATAGACACAGTTTTCATGATGTTTTCGAGTGTCGATACTTAGCACTCAGGTTTTATCATGATTTTGTGTGTTGTTGCTGAACACACGTTGGATGATGCATTTATACATGATACACATGACATGTAGTTACTTTGTGACACGGACACAAATACTTGGCTTTACACATATGCTTATTTTATCACCTTTACTGCTACTCGATGTTATCGTGTTACTTTTATTACTGTATCGCACTATATGACCTAGGAGATAGTCATAAATTCGGTTTCTACTCGGTGATGTTTTCTACTCATGAGTTGGCAACTCACCCCCGTTGTGTCACAGTTTCTTGCAGATTTGACCACACAGGTTTTCGTAGTGGCTTTGCTGGCACGCTGCTTTTCTTCCGGGTGATTTGCTTTGGTAGGTGGGGTTCACTTGCATCATGACCACCATTATACTTGTATATTTATTTCAGTTGTATCTAGTTAAAAGCTCCATCAACCAGACCTTGTATATTTGTAGACTTACAAAATGCATTTGTATATTTTTTCGGCCTTAGAGTCACACTCTTGTACTTATTTATTATTGTATTTGCTTCTTGATGGTGTTTTTACTTTCTTGCTTACTTATGTGTTTGACCCTCGCTTTCGGCGTTGTATATCTATATTCTTGCCTGGTTGTTTCCGCCATTTGGCGAAGAGCTAGCTCCCACTTGGGGATGTCTATATTATTATTGCTCGTATTCGTTTTTGGGTTAAAAATTACAAAGGAGGTGCTGCCGAAATTTTAAATGACGAAAAATGTTTTCAAAACTTCACTTCTAATATTTTCCCCTAAAAGGTTTAGATTTCTGGATTTTTGGCTTACTTGAATTAGGTGTGGTCCTATAGGCTCCACATGATTCAAGTGCCAGTCACGTGCCTTTTCCGGGTCGTGATATTCCTCCATGCTTTCAGTAATAGCTTGTAGTTCTGGAATTTCTTCCAGTTCTATTCCTCTCACACTAAATTCTTTTTCAAGAAATTGAGTCTCTAAAAAGCGGGCATGTCGAGAAACAAAAACCTTTTGTTCCTCCATGTAATAGAAAGGATACCCTCTGGAGTTCTTTGGGTATCCCACAAACTTACACAGTACTGAGTGTGCCTCGAGCTTGTCCGCATGCTGCTTTTTGACCAAATCTGGACATCCCCATATCTTTAGATACTTAAGATAGGGTTTCTTCTCACTCCACATTTCATATGGTGTGGTAGGCACAGATGTTCATCACAGAAAACTGCATTTTATACCGCCCATTCTTATGCTCGTTTGTTTATAGATAGGTGCTTTTAATCCGTGTTTGCTACATATTTACAGGTTACAGGTTTCCGGTCTAAAATAATACAAATCAGACAAAATCTCTACAGTTATGCCAATATCCAGAACATCTGTCACAGACAAATAAAAGCCGGGTTCCAGTCATTTGTATCCGTCCAGTGCCGCGTACCAGCTCCAGAGACAAGACATATGACGGTGGTCATTCGTGTCTCGGACACGCACAAAGCACCGAGAGGGACACGCACAAAGCACGAGAGGGAAAAGCACAAAGCACGAGAGGGACATGCACAAAGCATGAGTGGGTATGGTGCATTCAATGCATAAAGTGTTGATGTGATTCAAAAATTCAAAAATTCAAACTTCCCTCCAAACTTTGGGTGCATTCAAATTCAAATTAAAGGAAAGGTCTTGTTCTTTTGCCTATAAAAGGAAACCATTGGGTAAGGAAGAAGGGGTCCAATTTTGCCATACATTGTATCATTCTTTTGCTTAGCTTCCCCTTGAGATCCTTGCATTCTCTTGATCTTTCAACCTCTTCATTGAGCTTGAAAGTTTAAGGGTTGGTTATTGATCTCAAGGGTTGTATCTTCATATGGAATCAATAAAGCTCTTCTCTTTTTTGTGCCTTCATTCACCATGAGTTCTTTGCCTCTTCTTGATCTTGCAACCTCTTCATTGAGCTTGCAAGCTTAAGATTTGGTTATTGAAGCCATGTATTATTTTGGGTTCCATGGTTCTTAGTATTTTCTTTCTTGCACTTTTCTTTCTTGCTCTTTTACATTCATACAATTTATTATCTTGCTTTACTTTCTTGCACTTTAAATTCCATGCACTTACTTACTTGTAATCTTTTCTTTTCTTTGTTCTTTTGTTCTCTCTTTTTGGTTTCTTTTGTGAATGGTTGGTAATATGTGTTGTTAGGAAAAGAGAAAGATATTGTAAGTTAACGTTTTGTTCCTCATTTCCTTTTCCCGTCTTTTCCATTTGAAACTCCGCCCAAACCTTACGCAAGCGCTCCGTTAGGCACCCTACCCTACCAAGGTAAAGGTGATTCCTAACCGTGACCGGTTGCGTTCGGATTGGCCGGAGGCGAAAGCAAGAGACAAGAACGGAAGGACAAGGGTCAATAAGCCGGATTCCACGAATACCGTGCTTAAATCCCCTAATCCACGTTGTTGCCGATTGCTCTAGCTTCATTTGTTAAGTTCGGCTCAAAGGACTTGAATATGGAATCCATTAAGTTACACTATCCTAATGATTCCTAACAAGCTTTACTTGTGCATAAAACACATAGGTTAGATATGAACAATCCCGACCTCGCGCATTAACTCGTAATGACAAGAACGTAAAATGCTCCGTCTCCCTGTGGATCGACCTGTGCTCATCGTGGCTAGCTGCAAAGCGACACCGTCTTGATTGCGGTTAAAACTTTAATTCTACCAATCAACAGACTTAGTAGGAACCTTTTTCAAAAGATATGCAGCTGATTCTAGTGCATAATCCCAGAAGGATCGCGGTAACTCAGCATTACTCATCATGGAAAGTACCATATCCAATAAGGTGCGGTTTCTCCTTTCCAATACACCGTTGTGTTGAGGTGTGTATGGAGGAGTAAGCTGAGAGAGAATTCCATTCTCTTTTAAATAATCCAGGAACTCGGCACTTAAATATTCACCACCTTGATCAGATCTAAGTGTCTTGATACTTTTGCATGTTTATTTTTCCACTTCATTCTTGTATTCCTGGAATTTCTCAAAGGCCTCGGATTTATTTTTCATCAAGAATACATGTCCATACCTTGAGAAATTATCCGTAAAAGTAATGAAGTAGGAATAACCACTTCTTGCATGTGTAGACATTGGACCACATACGTCGCTGTGTATGAGTCCCAAGAGCTCGCTTGCTCTTACCCCGTGTCCAATGAACGGAGTCTTTGTCATCTTTCCTTTGAGACATGATTGACAAGTTGCATAAGACAGATATTCAAACGGATCCAAATATCCCTCTTATGTAACTTCGTCAACCGTGTTTCACTGATGTGACCCAGTATACAATGCCATAAGAAAGCTTGATTTAATTCTGGAGACTTTCTTTTATGTGTGTTCTGGACATTAAAAACCTGAGCTTGATTTAATACGTATATACTGTTATTTAGTGTACCTGACCCAATCAAATCATGATTAAGGTGGATGTGGACGACTTCGCTTACAAATATAAAATCATAACCTTCTTTAGATAGTAAAGATACAGAGATGATATTACATGTTATACAAAAACAGTTACGTAAAACCAAAGTGTTTCCACTTGTCAATCCTAGGTGATATTCCCCTACGGATACATCATCCACGCTCATTCCGTTAGTAACCCTGAGAATCATATCACCTGCCTTGATAACTCTACGGTTTCTCAGAGCCTACAATGAATTACAGATATGAGATCCTGATCCGGTATCTAGTACCCAGGAGGTAGAGTTAATTGACAGACAGTTTTCAATCATAAACACACATGAAGCCGAAACCATAACGTGCTTCGAATCCTGTTTACTGGCTTTCCAAGCCGTGCAGTTCTTCTTCCAATAGCCTTTCCGGTGACAATAGAAACATTCCTCCTTCCCTACTGTCGGCCCTGAAACTTTTGCCTTGCCCTTTCTCTCTACGTTACTGACACCACCTTTCGGCTTGGTGGAGGCCTTCTTCTTTTTCCCTTTGGTTTTCGCCTTAGATTTAGAAGAGGAAAATTACCCAATAAGCAAAGCAGGTGTCTCCCTGGTTTTCTATAGGGTGCCCTCTGCACTTCTCAACATGTTGAGGAGTTCTGGAAGTGAAATTTCCTTATCTTGAATGTTGAAATTCAAGATAAACTGGGCGTAGGTAGAGAAGAGGGACTGTAGAATCAAGTCTGTATACAACTCGTTCTCCAACGTGGTCCCAATGTCTGCGAGCTCTTCAATATTGCTAATAATCTTAAGGACGTGGTCCCCTACAGATGACCCGACAGCCAATATCGCCTGAAACAATTTCTTCGAGGTCTCATATCTTGCGATACGAGATTGCTCTCCATATAAATTTTTGGTATGGAGGAAGATAGAAACTAAGTCTATCTTCTCGTGCCGCCTCTGGTGTTCATTATCTATTGAGCCCAACACGAGGCACTTGGCTCTCGCACTGTCTATTTCCCATGTCTTACGGATTTCAACATCCGCAACGGTGGAATCTGGACCTGAGATGGTGGGGACTTTGGTAGTAAGGAGGTAGCCCAGCTTGTCATATGTAATGGCCATCTGAACATTCCTTAGCCAATCTTTATAATTTGGCCCAGTCAATTTATTTTTATCTAGCAGTAACTTAAGCCAGTCATTTTGGTCGCTGTAGTCAGGAGATAGAGAAGAAAACACTCAGCATGATGCTCTTGCAAGTTTAGATTGGTTATTAGTTTATCTAAACAGGATAACTCCCACTGTTTCTCGAATCCTCCTTCAAACCATAAAAGAAGAATTAGTCAGGATTAATCTCACCCTACAATTCTTGCTTAACTTTTCGGCTAGGCTAGTGTTGGTACTTTAAGGGAGGTTTTCCAACGCTTTCGCGAAATTTCTTAATTACATAACCTCTTTTCCCGGGAGGCGTAGCCCCGCTAACACTGTTCTAGACACCTACTTGGTGTATAGCATTGATTGTTTAGTGAAAAATTCTCCCGAGGAGTAACATAACTCACGGTGGGATTAGGACCCAACTATCATTGTGTGATGATTTTAAAGGAAGCCTACCAAAAACACCACACTCCAGAAGGTATGCAACACCAGCAAGTTTCCTTTTCCTTTGAAACTCCCGATGTGGATTTTTTCCCCAGGCGCTTATGACCTTGACGAAGGCTAACATATCTGTCACGTCCCGAAAGTACGGAATATGACCGGCACTTAAACTACGAACGTCTCGAGGCGTACGGAATCTAAGTAAGCCGAAAACCCAGAAATCCAAACCAAGAAAAGTAGTAGAGTGCAGGAAAAACCAACTTAATACAAGTAGTTTCAATAGCATAAGCCGAATTATGCGGTTTTTAAGAACATCAAAAATTTACTGAAAATTTCAGCAGAGTCTCCTTTGTAAATACTGGCCCCCAAACGGGATACAACATGAATAGTATACGAAATCAAAAATAAGGCATCCCCAAGCGAGAGCTAGCTCTTCGTCAATCGACGGTCACAACCACACAAGCAATATAATATACAACGCCAACGGCGAGGATCAAAAACTCAAAAGGAAACTCAAAACCACAAGAAAAAAAACGCGCGACTCAAAGGTCAAAAGAATAACATCACTGGTCTCTATCTCAAAAATAAATACATGTTTGGTTGATGGAACTTCTAGATACAACAAAGTAATAATATACAAGTTATATAATGGGGGGTACGATAGAAGTAAACCCACCTACTAGCAAATCACCCGAAGAAAACTATGCCCGCAAGCCGTAATGAAACCTGTACGGCAAACCTGCAAGAAACTGGGGCACAATGGGGGTGAGTTGCCAACTCGTGAATAGAAAAACAACTACGCACAGAAATCGCATAAATAATGCAACCTAGGTCAATGATCATAATATATCCTCAAATATATGAATAACATGCAGCCTATAACAATGGCTAGGGTAATATCTAACCCGAGTGTGATCTCATGTGCCCGTGTCAGTGCCTCAGGTAGCAATATATCATATGAATGAGGTATGAATGCATGAAAACAGAATACATGTAAATGAAGAAACTGTTTTCATAAATTAGTGAGATTTCCTTTGTATTTTTAAAATGAGGTATCATAAATGAAATCAGCATCAACAGTGTCTAGTATCGACACAAAACATAAATCTCAATGTCTCAAAACCTCAGGCTCCGACTATCCGGACTGGCCTGTATCATCAAATCTCAGTACCTCAATATCTCAAAATCTCAATGTCTCAATCTCAATATCTAGGGCACCGTCAGTCCAGACCGGCCCCTACCATGCATCTCAAGACCACGACGGTATCCTCCGAATATCCGACACGTCGGGTAAAATCACCGGTAGGTAGTCTCCCCCTGCCACGCACATCGTCATCACCACGAGCTTCTTGCCCCGGGGTACCTTACCGGGTCCACCATGTACCCGAAACGGTTCATCCAACTCCTCGAATCGGGTCTCGAAATCCATCAGCAAACTCATGGTGGACGAATCATACATCATGGGAAAAACCGAGCTTTTTATTTAAAAAGAGAAAGAAGAAGTTTGTATATGTTTTGCGGTTTTCCCCAAATCCAGAAAATCTCATGGAAATCCGAATCCAAAACCTCAATAGCACGTAAAAAGTGAATATATGCATGAGAATCCATGAATGCGGCATAACAATGAATAACAGTATGCATGAAGTAGCAGGTAATAACTACAATGTCTAAACTAACATATAAGGCAAGTACACTAATATCATGTCTAAACTATTAGCTAACAGGCTATGTCAAGCAATAATATTTTCTAAAGTGTACGTGACATGGCAATTACCGATGAAGATGTGTGTGAGCCGGCAAGTAAGTGTACGTGGTACATACGCATCATCGGTAATGTGCTGGTGTCCTAACCACAAGATATCAACAGTAGAATATGAAGCATAATATAAGCATGTGATGCGGAGCGAACAACAATAATGAACGGGAGCTGAATACTAGACGCAACGATAACTAATCTGCATTAACCTAATATAAGTCCTACAATGGTGCCTTTTGAAATAACACGAATCGTGGGGTTTTGAAAATAGGGGCTACGGTGTTTTTTAAGAAAAGATACATTTTTTTGAAATATCCGTAGAATCCCTTGAATTGTCTTTTAAAATACGCACGATTCGTAAGCTTTGAAATAGGTAGGAACCGAATCTAATCTAACAACTAACTAAACTAAAGGGCTAAGCTACAAGCTAGACTACAGGTAAGGAAACCGCCTAACATCTGAGTCGATACATATACATACCTGTATATATATTAGTCGGTGATCCCGCCTCAATAATATCATATCCGATACCATATCTATAATCAGACATCCCAAGTCAAGAGTGCGGATCAATCATCAAGATATAGCTCGTACGTAAATCCGTCATACGGCATCCCCAAATCTGGGTACGGGTCAATATCATATTCCTCACACTATTCCTCTGGTATCCTCTTTATCCAAGATCATAGTCTAGGGTACTGACCTATGTCTAGTACAATACTAATATCCTCAATATACTCATGATCTGACTACTGATCGACAATCTCGTACAAACCGATATCGTCATCACATATCATCATCAAGGGGTATACATCGCCCGATACGGCCTAATATCAATATCCTAGCTTATCATGCCTCATATCACGATCACATGTCGACCATTTTATTTATAACACTATTCACCCGTATCGCCGCCCCAAGATCCGCTATAACACCAGGACGTACCTCAAGTACGAATCCTTCCATATCACCGATATCACAACCACAAAACAAATCTCATCGATTCAGCTCAATCCCAGATATCATCCTCAAATCCGTATGTGAACACATAGTCCCAAACCCATGTGAACACATAACTATAAAGAATCTCATGAGCACATATAAATAAGAATGTATGCAAGTATGTATGTGTGTATGTGTAGTGCAACACTACCCTAGGGTTTGCAACACTAAAATAATCCAACACACCAATATCCATCCTAAACATCGTTATTAATCCCAAATAACATATAATAATTGTTGGTGTGTATACGCATCCGTATACACCACCACGGACTGCGGGGGTGCTATACGCCATCCACCCGACTTCTCCCCGTAGATATAAATCTACTCACCTGGTCCTCGCTCGTCGGTGCCGACGTCGCCACGCGCTTGCTTGTCGTCTTGAAGTCCACATGGGGTACCTACATATCATAACGCACCGTATCGCATTAAAATCCGACTCATGACCAAAACGACTCACGAATCCCACATAGGTCAAAACCTATGGTTGCTTTCACAAATCAACCCAAAAACCCTTGACGTCGGTGTACAAACGCCAAACCATCGAGAAAACTCCCAACACACTCATTTGTACAGTTACAAGCACTAATTATAATATAAAATAGCTTAAAATTCACAAAAACCCCAATTTCACTTAAAAAGTCATTTTTCCGAAAATCTAGCAAGCACAAATCACCGTTTTAGTACAAAACTCGATGTATAAACGAATCTAGCGGCCACAATATTCATTAAATATCTTAAATAAGTCATAAAAATATTTCCCATAATTTAATCTCATTAAATTCCATAAACCCCAAAATTCTAGTTTACAAAATACCTAAATTTTAACAATTTTATAGCAAAAATGCACAAACTACAATCTAGCTTGGATTTTCATGAACTAAAGTATTAAACTACACTTTAAAATATTAATAATGCCATGAATACCCTAATTAGATTTTTATCTCCATTATTTAATCAAATTCCAAAAACCTAGTTTGCTTAAAAACTTGATTTGGACAAATTAAATGCAACAATTTACATAATAGCAACTAGATTAGGTTTTTCCATGCCCTCACATGCCAAAATACACTTTGTAAACTTAAACAAGTGACAATGACCATATTTGAATTCAAACCCTAACTCATAAATTTTAAATCATGCACTTAAAACCAATTGAAAACCTATTTAAACCTAATTAAACACCTAATTAAGCTAACATGAAACAATTACAACACATTAAGCAAAAGGTTAGAATTTATACCCAAATAACTTGAAGCTCCCACAAGCACACTTAGCCTCCCAAATTGAAATCTAAATCCCTAGATCCATTCTAAAGTAGCCAAGGAAAAATGGGTAGGAGGTGGATTTTGATTTTGTGGGATTTTTATGTTGGTTTTTGGGCATTTTGTAGAATTTTTTTGATGCAAAATGAGAGAGGAAGAAAGAGGGCTGTTGTGGTGCAGGAAAAACAAGTGGGCTCGGCCAAATGGGGAGGAGAAGAGAGTGTGGGGTGATTGGAGAGAGAATGTGGCCAAAAAGTCCACCTTTAATTCTATCATTCTCTTTTCTTTTCTTTTCTTTTCTTTCTTTTCATTTCTTTGAAATTCATGTGGGGAAAATGGGTGGGGGCTGCTGAATTCAACCAAGGAAAGAAATAAATGGGGGTGTGTGAGTGTGGGTATGGGTGTGGGGTGATGGAAAATGATAAATACAATACCCCAAACATCCATTTACACTAAAAAAAAGCCTTTTTTCTTCAATAATTTTTAAACCGTTTTGGCAAACGATTTCGTTTCAAAAACCATATGATAAAATTTTGTTTAATGTGTGATGATACACAAAATTTGTTTCAACCCATTCCAGTTTGTAATTTTCCCTAATTAAATGTATTAGTGACGGCTTAAAATAATAATAAAATAATTTTTTTTTCAGAAAATTTGAAATTTCACCAGTGGCTCAATAAACACCAAATACTAGCAATTACATAGCTAGAATATGTATATTTAATTTTTTATAATAAGATATTTGTATTTTGACTTTTTACAGAAAACCCTCTTATTTTACCGATTTTCCGAAATTTCACCGAAACGATTTTCAAAACGCTACAATCTTCCCCCCTTAAAAAAATTCGGTCCCCGAATTTAAAGTAAAACTCCCCCCAAATACTAAAACATCTAAACCAAAACCATCAAGTCGTCGGGGCTCCGAAATTATAAATACCTAAAACAAATCGTAGCGCAGCGCATGCGCATGAAAAATGAGCATATAACTCAAATCAAAACTCCGTCAAGCATCCCACAATCATCGGAGTCATGGTTAAGACACAAATGTCAAATCCAATACAAAACTAATATGATATAACTCGAAACTATACACGTAAATATCAAATCTATATATGTAAATAACTGAAGGAAATGAATGCCAAATATATTCAGGTACTGTCCTCTGACTAGTCCTGCCCAGTACGAAGACACATAGCAAATATCATAAAACGTACTGCTCCATAGAATCAATCCAAAAGTGCGTATGAAAACCCTGTGCGTCCGGTGCGCACGGAAATCAAAATCCATACATGTGCCAAGCAGGTGCACAAAACAACATTAAGGTGCAACGGTTGTGCACACAACATCGGTCATAGGCAACGTACGTGCCTAACAGCAAAATCAGGTGCATTTGACATGCACGAAAAATCTCGATTTAGTGCATCTGGTGTGCACCAAAATCGCATCTCAAGACATACGCGAAAATCCAAATCAGGTGCATCCATCATGCATGAAATCATGAAATCCAGCATCAAGCGCCGAACATGCGCAAAATCAAATCAGGTGCACAAGGTGCACTAAACAAATATTGAGTATCACAATCGAAATCGAAGTCCAGTGCATCTAAGTGCACAAAAGGCGTATCACTGCACTGCAAGCATATATAAACTATACAGAGTGCAGGAACCAAATCGTGTGCGTGCATACGCACAAAATCAACTCAAATGTCTAAAACCGTAAAATCACAAACATGTGAAACCAAAGCACGAAAATGATATCAAGTGCAACGACTGTGCGAAAATCGTAAATCCTCAATCATCAAAACCAAATCATGCGAATAATTCACCCAAAACATCGAAATCTAGTATGGCGGAATAGTCCCGCTCAAGCACAAACTCAATGTCACGACCCGAAAGTACGGAACATGACCGGCATCACGACCCGAAAGTACGGAACATGACCGGCACTTAAACTATGAACGTCTCGAGGCGTACGTAATCTAAGTAAACCGAAAACCCAGAAATCCAAACCAAGAAAAGTAGTAGAGTGCAGGAAAAACCAACTTAAAGCAAGTAGTTTCAAAAGCATAAGCCGAATTATGCGGGTTTTTTTTAAAACATCAAAAATTTACTGAAAATTTCGGCAGAGTCTCCTTTGTAAATACTGGCCCCCAAACGGGATACAACATGAATAGTATACGAAATCAAGAAAAAGGCATCCCCAAGCGGGAGCTAGCTCTTCGTCAATCGACGGTCACAACCACACAAGCAATATGATATACAACGCCAACGGCGAGGATCAAAACTCAAAAGGAAACTCAAAACCACCAGAAAAATAACGAGCGACTCTAAGGTCGAAAGAATAAACAACACCGGTCTCTATCTCAATAAATACATGTTTGGTTGATGGAATTTACTAGATACAACGGAATAATATTATACAAGGTAATATGATGGGTACGATACAAGAAAAACCCACCTACTAGCAAGTCACCCGAATGAAATTGAGCCCGCAAAGCCGTAATGAAACCTGTACGGCAAACCTGCAAGAAACTGGGGCACAACGGGGGTGAGTTGCCAACTCGTGAATAGAAAAATATCTACGCACAGAAATCGCATAAATAACGCAACCTAGGTCAATGATCATAATATGTCCTCAAATATATGAATAACACGTAGCCTATAACAAGGCTAGGGTAAATATCTAACCCGAGTGTAATCTCATGTGCCCGTGTCAGTGCCTCAGGTAGCAATATATCATATGAATGAGGTATGAATGCATGAAAACAGAATACATGTAAATGAAGAACTGTTTTCATAAATTAGTGAGATTTCCTTTGTATTCTTAAACTGAGGTATCATAAATGAAATCAGTATCAACAGTGTCTAGCATCGACACAAAACATAAATCTCAATGTCTCGAAATCTCAATGTCTCAATCTCAATATCTAGGGCGCCGTCAGTCCAGACCGGCCCCTACCATCCATCTCAAGACCACGACGGTATCCTCCGGATATCCGATGCATCGGGTAATATCACCGGTAGGTAGTGCTCCCCAGCCAGGCTCAACGTCAACACCACATTCCTCTTGCCCCGGGGTACCATACCGGGCCCACCATGTACCCGAAACGGTTCCTCCACTCCTCGAATCGGGTCTCGAAATCCATCAGCAAACTCATGGTGGACGACTCATACATCATAGGAAAACTGCACTTTTTATTTTAAAAGAGAGAAAAGGTTTATTTATGTTTTTGCGGTTTTCCTCCAAATCCAGAAAATCTCATGGAAATCCGAATCCAAAACCTCAATAACACGTAAAATAGTGAATATATGCATGAGAATCCATGAATGCGGCATAACGATGAATAATAGTATGCATGAAGTGACAAGTAATAACTACAATATCTAAGCTGGCATATAAGGTAAGTACACTAATATTATGTCAAACTACTAGCTATCTAGCTAAGTTAAGCAATAATATTTTCTAAGGTGTACGTGACATGGCAATTACCGATGAAGATGTGTGTGAGCCGGCAATTAAGTGTACGTGGTACATACGCATCATCGGTAATGGTGCTGGTGTCCTAACAGCATGATATCACTAATGGAGTATGAAACATAAAATAAGCATGCGATGCGAAGCGGACCACAAAAATGAGCGGGAGCTGAAAACTAGACGCAACTATAACTAATCTGCATTAATCTAATATAAGTCCTACAAATGGTGCCTTTTGAAATAACACGAATCATGGGGTTTTGAAAATAGGGGCTACGGTGTTTTTATGAAAAGATACGTCTTTTGAAATATCCGTAGGATCCCTTGGGCTGTCTTTAAAAAAAATGCCCACGATTCGTTAGTTTTTGAAATAGGTAAGAAGTCTAATCTAATCTAACAACTACACTAAACTATATGGCTGAACTAACAAGCTGAACTACAGGTAAGGAAACCGCCTATCATCTGAGTCGATACATATACATACCTGTATATGTATAGTCGGTGATCCCGCCTCAATAATATCATATCCGATACCATATCTATAATCAGGCATCCCAAGTCAAGAGTGCGGATCAATCATCAATATAGCTCGTACGTAAATCCGTCGTACGGCATCCCAATCTGGGTACGGGTCAATATCACATTCATCATACTATTCACCTGGTATCCTCTTTATCAAATATTATGATCGGGGTACTGATCTACGTCTAGTACCATACTGATACCGCCTACGTATGCATGGACGTGTGTGAAACACTACGTCAAGGACCCGATACAACGTCATGTCGTATCTAAGATACGAACCCTGCTATATCACCGATCTCACGGCCTCAAATCGAATCTCATCGACTCAGCTCAACCCCAAGTATCATCCTCAAATCCGTATATGAACACATAGTCCCATAACCATGTGAACACATAACTATAAAGAATCCCAAGAGCACATATCAATAGGAATGTATGCAAGTATGTATGTATGTATATGTAGTGCAACACTACCCTAGGATTCGCAACGCTAAAATAATCCAACACACCAATATCCATCCTAAGCATCGTTATTAAACCCAAATAACATATAATAATTGTTGGTATGTATACGCATCCGTATACACCACCACGGACTGCGGGGGTGCTATACGCCATCCACCCGACTTCTCCCTGTAGATATAAATCTACTCACCTGGTCCTCGCTCGCCGGTGCCGACGTCGCCACGCGCTTGCTTGTCGTCTCGAAGTCCACATGAGGTACCTACATATCATAACGCACCGTATCGCATTAAAACTAAATTTGAAATCGAAACGGCATACGAAAATCAAATCGGCACGCGTATCACGCGTAGGTCCAAACCTATCGCCTACGCATGCAAGAATAGTCAAACCAACCCTCGATGTCGATGTACAAACGTCAAACCATCGAGAAAAATCCAATCACACTCATTTGCACAATTACAAGCACTAATTATAATATAAAATAGCTTACAATTCCCAAAAACCCCAATTTCACTTAAAAAGTCGTTTTTCCGAAAATCTAGCAAGCACAATTCGCCGTTTTTGTACAAAACATAATGTTTAAATGAATGTAGCGGCCAATATACTTATTAAATATCTTAAATAAGTCATAGAAACAATTTCCGGAATTTAATCTCATTCAATTCCAAAAACCCTAATATTCTAGTTTACAAAATACCCTTTTTAACAATTTCATAGCAAAAATGCACAAACTACAATTTAGGTTGGATTTCCATGAACTAAAGTGTTAAACTACACTTAATAAAGTTAATAATATGATAAAAACCCTAACCATATTTTAATTCTCAATTTAACACAATATTTACAAAAAACTAGTTTGCAATATATATACTTATCACAAATTTAAATTAACAAAAATGCAACTAGCAACTAGATTTGATTTTTGCAAGCAATTATATGTTAATCTACCCATCACAATCCTAATCAAATGCTCAAACCCTAATCTTCATTCAAAACTATACATTTGAAATTTCAAACTTCAATTCAAAACCTTTTTCTTTCTTAAACACCTAATTAAACACTTAATTAACTTAGCTTTAAGAAATTAGTAACAAATTAAGCAAAAATGTTTAGAATTATACCCAAAAACATTTGAAGATCCACAAGCATCCATGGCCTCCCAAAATGCTCTCTTTTCACAAAGATCCATGCTATACGGGCTAAGCTAAAATGGGTAGGAGTCGGATTTTGATTTGGATTTTTGCTTGATTTTTAGTGGATTTTTCTTTGGATTTTCTTTGATGGAACAAAGAGAGGAGAAGAGAAAAAATGGGCTGTTGGGGGGTTGCTGGTTTCGGCCAGATGTGTGGGGGGTTGGGTGAGGGAGGAGAGAGAGTGAGGTGAAGAAAGTAACAAGTAAGGAAGTCCAAGTCAACACAAAGTCAAAAGTCCAACTCATTTATCCATTTTCTTTTCTTTTCTTTCATTTCTTTTCTTTGAAATCCAAGTGGGGACAAAAGTGGGGGCTGCTGAATTCTTCAAGGGGATAAGTGAATGGGGTGTGTGGGTGTGGGTACGGGTGTGGGGTGATGAAAAATGATAAATACAATACCCCAAACATCCATTTATGCTAAAAAAAGCCTTTTTTCTTCAATAATTTCTAAACCGTTTTAGCAAATGATTTCGTTCCAAAAACCACATGATAAAATTTTATTTAATGTTTTATGATGCACAAAATTTGTTTCAACTCATTCCAATTTGTAATTTTCCATAATTAAATGTATTAGTGACGGCTTAAATAATAATAAAATAATATTTTTTTTTCAGAAAATTTGAAATTTCACCAGCGGCTCAATAAACACCAAATAATAGCAATTACATAGCTAGAATATGTATATTTAATTTTTATAATAAGATATTTGTATTTTGACTTTTTACAGAAAACCCCCTTATTTTACCGATTTTTTCGAAATTTCACCGAAACGATTTTCAAAACGTTACACTCAAGAATCTCTGGGCAACTGTCGTGGTCACTTATAGCTTGTCTCGTCAATGATTAAGAACTCTGGTCTGCTGGCGTGCGTAACATGACCACTCCTGGGTCCTAGTCTTCTCGTAATTCATTCCAGAAAGGTCCTGTCGGGGCTCTCCCAAATCACGTCTCTGCCGAACTGTCCAGAAGTTATCGTCCTTTACTATATCTGTTTCTTGTTCTGGAATGGCTGCATACTCATCGTGACTCCTTCTGGAAGGTATATCTATGCACAATGCCTCGGCATGCATATCGCATCTCTGATGTCGGCGGAGTGGAACGTCGTCTCATCAAGATCTCGTACGAACCCCTTACTCCACTTTCTCTAATGTCGACTGCTTCGGAATCGTCTCATCGTGGCTGCATGGACTGAGCTCCAACGACTATCCTCGTATCTGGAGTCTCCCAAGAATGCATCTCACCACCTAGCATCCGAATGAAGTCGAACCATTCGATCGATTCGTCAAAACCTCATAATCCCCCAAGAGCTCAACATCTTGGGCACAGTTTAATAGTATCGAATACATACCACAGCATCGGTGGTCCAGCCGTAGAAGGGCAAACCCAAGCCTCACTAATGGCGCCGTGGAACTGCCGCAAACCCTAAGATTCAAAGGCTTTCACACGGTCATTATGTCGAGTTAGGGTTTCATTCTTCTAGAGGGGCCATAGAATTGCCTGCATGTCCTTCCGACTACTTTAAACTTGGAATAATAGGTTTCTGACATTCGATCACCTCTGTCGACTCCCAACGTCTCCGCGTGAAGTCGTCTCTAGCTGGAATCAATCTATCTGATGACCTCTCATCGGGTAGGCGAACGAACCACATGTCTCAGTCATTCATCCGTGGGTGACTAGCGACCTTCTATCATTGGCTCAATCCTCTGGTGCTGATCTGCCCGTCCGAGTAATCTCATACAACGATCCATCAACGCTCGTGGCGTGAAAATAAAATAAAAAGACACATCTCTGTAATCGTGTGTCGCCGGAATCACGCCCTGGTCAGTCCTCGTTCGTAACGAGCTCGTGCTGACCGCAACTCTAGCCGTAGCTCTCCCTGCCCGTAATCGTGGCAGCAAAACCATAACTGGTACTGATGAGGCTAGATCGGAATGAATATAATACTGAGCAAAGAAATGTACATCCTAAGGCTTCTTAAGTGGAGTAGCGTATCGTAAATATGCCGCGGAACATACCCACGATACGTCACTTTACTTTAGTCACCTATTCCATCAACCAAGGGTCATCCTACGCTCCGAAGGTAAAACCTAACGCTTTGATACCAACTTTGTCACGTCCCGAAAGTACGGAATATGACCGGCGCTTAAACTACGAACGTCTCGAGGCGTACGGAATCTAAGTAAGCCGAAAACCCAGAAATCCAAACCAAGAAAAGTAGTAGAGTGCAGGAAAAACCAACTTAATGCAAGTAGTTTCAATAGCATAAGCCGAATTATGCGGTTTTTAAGAACATAAAAAATTTACTGAAAATTTCGGCAGAGTCTCCTTTGTAAATACTGGCCCCGAAACGGGATACAACATGAATAGTATACGAAATCAAAAAAAAGGCATCCCCAAGCGGGAGCTAGCTCTTCGTCAATCGACGGTCACAACCACACAAGCAATATAATATACAACGCCAACAGCGAGGATCAAAAACTCAAAAGGAAACTCAAAACCACAAGAAAAAAACGCGCGACTCTAAGGTCGAAAGAATAACATCACTGGTCTCTATCTCAAAAATAAATACATGTTTGGTTGATGGAACTTCTAGATACAACAGAGTAATAATATACAAGTTATATAATGGGGGGTACGATACAAGTAAACCCACCTACTAGCAAATCACCCGAAGGAAACTATGCCCGCAAGCCGTAATGAAACCTGTACGGCAAACCTGCAAGAAACTGGGGCACAACGGGGGTGAGTTGCCAACTCGTGAATAGAAAAACATCTACGCACAGAAATCGCATAAATAACGCAACCTAGGTCAATGATCATAATATATCCTCAAATATATGAATAACATGCAGCCTATAACAATGGCTAGGGTAATATCTAACCCGAGTGTGATCTCATGTGCCCGTGTCAGTGCCTCAGGTAGCAATATATCATATGAATGAGGTATGAATGCATGAAAACAGAATACATGTAAATGAAGAAACTGTTTTCATAAATTAGTGAGATTTCCTTTGTATTTTCAAAATGAGGTATCATAAATGAAATCAGCATCAACAGTGTCTAGCATCGACACAAAACATAAATCTCAATGTCTCAAAACCTCAGGCTCCGGCTATCCGGACTGGCCTGTATCATCAAATTTCAGTGCCTCAATATCTCGAAATCTCAATGTCTCAATCTCAATATCTAGGGCGCCGTCAGTCCAGACCGGCCCCTACCATGCATCTCAAGACCACGACGGTATCCTCCGGATATCCGACACGTCGGGTAAAATCACCGGTAGGTAGTCTCCCCCTGTCAGGCTCATCGTCATCACCACGAGCTTCTTGCCCCGGGGTACCTTACCGGGTCTACCATGTACCCGAAACGGTTCATCCAACTCCTCAAATCGGGTCTCGAAATCCATCAGCAAACTCATGGTGGACGACTCATACATCATGGGAAAAACCGAGCTTTTTATTTAAAAAGAGAAAGAAGAAGTTTGTATATGTTTTGCGGTTTTCCCCAAATCCAGAAAATCTCATGGAAATCCGAATCCAAAACCTCAATAGCACGTAAAAAGTGAATATATGCATGAGAATCCATGAATGCGGCATAACAATGAATAACAGTATGCATGAAGTAGCAGGTAATAACTACAATGTCTAAACTAACATATAAGGCAAGTACACTAATATCATGTCTAAACTATTAGCTAACAGGCTATGTCAAGCAATAATATTTTCTAAGGTGTACGTGATATGGCAATTACCGATGAAGATGTGTGTGAGCCGGCAAGTAAGTGTACGTGGTACATACGCATCATCGGTAATGGTGCTCGTGTCCTAATCACAAGATATCAACAGTAGAATATGAAGCATAATATAAGCATGTGATGCGGAGCGAACAACAATAATGAGCGGGAGCTGAATACTAGACGCAACGATAACTAATCTGCATTAACCTAATATAAGTCCTACAATGGTGCCTTTTGAAATAACACGAATCTTGGGGTTTTGAAAATAGGGGCTACGGTGTTTTTTAAGAAAAGATACGTTTTTTTGAAATATCCGTAGAATCCCTTGACTTGTCATTTAAAATAAGCACGATTCGTAAGCTTTGAAATAGGTAGGAACCGAATCTAATCTAACAACTAACTAAACTAAAGGGCTAAGCTACAAGCTAGACTACAGGTAAGGAAACCGCCTAACATCTGAGTCGATACATATACATACCTGTATATATATTAGTCGGTGATCCCGCCTCAATAATATCATATCCGATACCATATCTATAATCAGACATCCCAAGTCAAGAGTGCAGATCAATCATCAAGATATAGCTCGTACGTAAATCCGTCGTACGGCATCCCCAAATCTGGGTACGGGTCAATATCATATTCCTCACACTATTCCTCTGGTATCCTCTTTATCCAAGATCATAGTCTAGGGTACTGACATATGTCTAGTACAATACTAATATCCTCAATATACTCATGATCTGACTACTGATCGACAATCTCGTACAAACTGATATCGTCAGCACATATCATCATCAAGGGGTATACATCGTCCGATACGGCCTAATATCAATATCCTAGCATATCATGCCTCATATCACGATCACATGTCGACCATTTTATTTATAACACTATTCACCCGTATCGCCGCCCCAAGATCCGCTATAACACCAGGACGTACCTCAAGTACGAATCCTGTCATATCACCGATATCACAACCACAAAACAAATCTCATCGACTCAGCTCAATCCCAGGTATCATCCTCAAATCCGTATGTGAACACATAGTCCCATACCCATGTGAACACATAACTATAAAGAATCCCATGAGCACGTATAAATAGGAATGTATGCAAGTATGTATGTGTGTATGTGTAGTGCAACACTACCCTAGGGTTCGCAACACTAAAATAATCCAACACGCCAATATCCATCCTAAACATCGTTATTAATCCCAAATAACATATAATAATTGTTGGTGTGTATACGCATCCGTATACACCACCACGGACTGCGGGGGTGCTATACGCCATCCACCCGACTTCTCCCCGTAGATATAAATCTACTCACCTGGTCCTCGCTCGCCGGTGCCGACGTCGCCACGCGCTTGCTTGTCGTCTCGAAGTCCATATGGGGTACCTACATATCATAACGCACCGTATAGCATTAAAATCCGACTCATGACCAAAACGACTCACGAATCCCACATAGGTCAAAACCTATGGTTGCTTTCACAAATCAACCCAAAAACCCTTGACGTCGGCGTACAAACGCCAAACCATCGAGAAAACTCCCAATACACTCATTTGTACAGATACAAGCACTAATTATAATATAAAATAGCTTAAAATTCACAAAAACCCCAATTTCACTTAAAAAGTCATTTTTCCGAAAATCTAGCAAGCACAAATCACCGTTTTAGTACAAAACTCGATGTATAAACGAATCTAGCGGCCACAATATTCATTAAATATCTTAAATAAGTCATAAAAATAATTCCCATGATTTAATCTCATTAAATTCCATAAACCCCAAAATTCTAGTTTACAAAATACCTAAATTTTAACAATTTTATACCAAAAATGCACAAACTACAATCTAGCTTGGATTTTCATGAACTAAAGTATTAAACTACACTTTAAAATGTTAATAATGCCATGAATACCCTAATTAGATTTTTATCTCCATTATTTAATCAAATTCCAAAAACCTAGTTTGCTTAAAAACTTGATTTGGACAAATTAAATGCAACAATTTACATAATAGCAACTAGATTAGGTTTTTCCATGCCCTCACATGCCAAAATACACTTTGTAAACTTAAACAAGTGACAATGACCATATTTGAATTCAAACCCTAACTCATAAATTTTAAATCATGCACTTAAAACCAATTGAAAACCTATTTAAACCTAATTAAACACCTAATTAAGCTAACATGAAATAATTACAACACATTAAGCAAAAGGTTAGAATTTATACCCAAATAATTTGAAGCTCCCACAAGCACACTTAGCCTCCCAAATTGAAATCTAAATTCCTAGATCCATGCTAAAGTAGCCAAGGAAAAATGGGTAGGAGGTGGATTTTGATTTTGTGGGATTTTTGTGTTGGTTTTTGGGCATTTTGTAGAATTTTTTTGATGCAAAATGAGAGAGGAAGAAAGAGGGCTGTTGTGGTGCAGGAAAAACAAGTGGGCTCGGCCAAATGGGGAGGAGAAGAGAGTGTGGGGTGATTGGAGAGAGAATGTGGCCAAAAAGTCCACCTTTAATTCTATCATTCTCTTTTCTTTTCTTTTCTTTTCTTTCTTTTCTTTTCTTTGAAATTCATGTGGGGAAAATGGGTGGGGGCTGCTGAATTCAGCCAAGAGAAGAAATAAATGGGGGTGTGTGAGTGTGGGTATGGGTGTGGGGTGATGGAAAATGATAAATACAATACCCCAAACATCCATTTACACTAAAAAAAAGCCTTTTTCTTCAATAATTTCTAAACCGTTTTGGCAAACGATTTCGTTTCAAAAACCATATGATAAAATTTTGTTTAATGTGTGATGATACACAATTTGTTTCAACTCATTCCAGTTTGTAATTTTCCCTAATTAAATGTATTAGTGACGGCTTAAAATAATAATAAAATAATTTTTTTTTCAGAAAATTTGAAATTTCACCAGTGGTTCAATAAACACCAAATACTAGCAATTACATAGCTAGAATATGTATATTTAATTTTTTATAATTAGATATTTGTATTTTGACTTTTTACAGAAAACCCTCTTATTTTACCGATTTTCCGAAATTTCACCGAAACGATTTTCAAAACGCTACAATATCATAAGACGTAAGTCAAGTTCTACCCGTCATTGTCCAGGTTAATTTGAACCCATCCGTACAAACCCTTGACGAAGGCCAAAATAGATATACGACTGTCCCAAATTAACGCATCTATATATGCTACAGATGAATACCCAGTAACTACCAATCACTATGCCTTGGCGAAGGTCAAAATACTTAGCTTGAATACTACTGAATACCCATCTGAAATGACGGAGGGCTACGATTGGTTTTGACCAAACCATGAACGTAATGAACTTGATATAGTCAAAGGAACCATGATAGCTTTTAAAAGGAGTGGTTTAGGCTCCACATTTAAAAGTTGTTTTTCAAGAAAACTGAGTGGTTTTGAAATTGTTCCAACGATTCAACTTTGGTTTATTTTCTTTGCATTGATCAAAATTAATGCAGTCCTATCATTTAATCATATCATTGCAGAAAAAAACGAAAATAGAACGTATGCTTATGCCATCCGCATTCGCCACGGGGCCCCGTCATGCACCGTTAGGTTACTTAATTAACGGCACAGCGGGGGCTGGACTAGCGCGGGTGCAAAACATAAGCAACGTTTATTATATACAATATATATCCATTCGTCTAACGCAATAATAAGCATTCCAGATCACAGCAACACAGATGAATATATTGGATATACTAGGATTTCCGTATTTCATTTTAGCTTATAATGAAAGACGGATTCCACGGTTGTGATGAATAGCCAAACCCTATCGTAGACCCCTACGGGTGCGGCAAACTACCCGCCAAATTCCCGAAGTGAAGCAACTTCCTTCAATAAAATGAGTAGGCTACTCGGCACTTCAAGAACCCGGTAGTTTGTGCACCCCATCTTGGGTTTATCCTAGATGCAAGAAAAAGTAAATGAAATAATACAACGGTGGCTACAACCTCAAGCCGGATGTGCCCCGCAAAAATAATATTACATCAATTTACAAATTTACATGAATGGAAGAAAAAATGCTCTTCTCACATCCCCCCGACTATTCATTCACGACGATCCAATACTTCATATACACAAACCATCAACAAGATACAGATATGTGCAACCCCCACTAATCGACATATAGCAATTAGCAGACGTTTAGCAACATATTTACAAACACAGAATCACAGATGAGCCAAGAACTTAGAATTTCGATCGATAATAACTTTTCGTGTCTACCCCATGCACAAACCAGTACACAAACAAATCTGGGTAGAAACAAAATATGCCAAAAATCATAATTCCAAATACCTGAACCCCAGAAAAAATTGTGAGCGGATCGGCGACAACTCGGCCGGGGATACGCGGCCAAATGACATGTTTGGCCGTGGTTCCGCGGTCTAGTTGAGGGATCAGAGTCTCAAAAATTTTTCTTGTTCCTATAAATGCCTGCATGTATTTTTTAAGCTTACTGAAATGATTTTTTGAAGAGTTTTGAAAATCGACAGCAAGCATGATTCGGAATTTTAATTTCGGACATTTTTCCGTCGATCGAAGTTCTAATCACTTGCTAACAAGCTAGTTAAGATTTAGTAGGCTCTGATACCACTGTAAGTCGATATCGCACACCCCACGCACTTCTGGAGAGGCGGAATTTACAAAAAAAATGATTTTCATACTTTGCAACACCGACTTTAACTCCATGATCTTAACAGAAACATTAACTAGCTATACCACTTGGAGGTTTAACTACTCGGTAAGAGTTTTATATTTGTGTATATTCCAAGCTTCCAAAATATAATATACAATTCAGTACTATACAATAATGGCCTCTAGGGCATATATCACTAACAACTACTTCCGCTATCATTTCCTGTTATTGTTTATCATGGTTATTGGATATGTTTAGAGATGGATAGTTAGATTATTTGTTCTTGATTACTGATTGACAGCCTTAATATGACTATAGAAGGATATTTCCTTACCATAGGTAGCATGGTTGGCCAAGTTACATCCTGAAATTTTGGTATCTTGGGAAGTGGGGCATAACAGGGCCTCAGTTAGTTCAGGAGACTACAAAGAAGATCCAATTGATACGTGATAGGATGAGGACAACTCAGAGCAGGCAGAAATCTTATGTTGATCACCATCGCCGTAGACTTGAGTTCGCTATGGGCGACCATGTGTTTCTTCGGATTTCTCCGATGAAGGGTGTGATACAATTTGGGAAAAAAGGAGAAGCTCAGTCCCAAATATGTTGGACCTTTCGAGATTTTAGAGAGAGTGGGTGTCGTATCATATCGGTTAGCGCTCCCGCCCAGTTCTCTGGATGTGCACCATGTGTTCCATGTGTCCATACTCCGCAAGTGCCTTCATGATCCTTCTCACGCTATTCAGTATCAGACTATACAGCTAGAGCATGATCTATCTTATACTGAGCAGCTGGTGACCATTCTCGACCGGCAGGTGGAGAAGCTGAGATCTAATGTACCCCTTCTGTAACTGTTCTATGGCGTAGAACGAATAGCAAAGTGGTCACCTAGGAAGCCGAAGATGAGATGAACAAATTTCCCCATCTCTTCGAAAGTACGTGTAGTTAGATTTTAAATTCAGGGACCGAATTTTCATAAGGGGGATATTGTAATATTTCAGAAAAAATAATAAATGTGTAACATTTTGAAAATTTAGAAATAAATAAAATCAATTAATTAAATAATAAAAGGTTAAATTAAAAAGTTATTAAAACCAAATAAGACAATTTCATAAGATGTATGTAAAACAATTTAAATTAAAATTTTAGTATGCAACATAAATAAATTATAAGGGTTTTAATGTAAAAGTTAGCTTCATTTTAAAGAAAAATAGTGTTATATAATAACATAGTTAGTGAAGGGTCTTTGTGTAAAAAGTTTAGGAATTTGTGCAAATGGGAATTGATTAAGGGTGTAAGGGTAAAAAGGGGTAAATTAAGATTATGTTTAGAATTTTATCCAAGAAATAATTCATTTTGGAAAAAAGAAAACCAATTCCATATCATCCTCTCATGCACAACACACTCCCCACACCTCCTCCTTGCATGAAACCACCACATCTTGCTTGGTGACACCTCCTCCTACACCTCATCCTTCCTATCACCATATATATCATGTGTTCAGATCAGTTGGCTAGTTAAAATCTGAAATTTTAAGGAAAAAGAACAAAACAAAGAAGAACAAAAGAAAAGAGAAATGAGAAGGAGAAAATGGCTAAGGAGTTCCAAAATCAAGCTAGAACAAGGAGTTGATGTATCTTGGAGGGTGTTCTTCCAGCAAATTACTTGAAGGTAAAATCCTTAATCACAATAGAAATTTAGATTCTGAAACTAGTTCAATTTGAAATGAAAATTTCTATAATATCGTATTTTACCCAAAACTAGGCTCTGTCTGAATCTGCTGTAGTTTAGAGGAAAATTAACCTAACAAAACAATGCCCAAATGATGTATGTTAGACCTAGAACAACCCATAGAAACACGAACCAGGGGGATCGGTTTTGGGCCGGCGACATAAGGGAAAATTCCGGCGTCGCCGGATTTTTGGGGAAATTTGGTGATTTGGCTTTTTGGGTAGGTCTCTGTGTAGAATTATGGTTATTTTGGTATTATTTAAAAAAGTTAGTTTAACTGTATATAAAATCTGGAAGCTAATATCGGAAAAGGTATATACAAATCTAGAATACGACACGGTTATAACGTAGCGCGTTCTGTTTTCAGTCGCGATGCAGCGTTGGGTTAATTCCAGTGAGGTTAAGTGCTGGATAGTTTGAAATAGTCGTATGCAATATAACTAGTACGTAAGAACTTGTGTTTTCATATTTTCCATATCGGAATAGCCGTTTCCTTATACAAGTTATTGCAATGTTAGATTCAAATACGGGAACTTTGGAGACCGCGAGGAAAGGAAAAGGATTGGCGATTCCTGAGTAGATACGACGTATTTCCGGTGAGTAGATTTACATCTACGGGGAAAGTCGGGTGGATGGCGTATAGCATCCCCGCAACCTTATAACTATTATTATGATATCTACTTAAGATTAGCTATTCGTCAAAGCATTGATATGGTATTGCATCTTGTATACCCTCCTTTTGCATAAAGTTTCACATGCAGTTTTTTTAATTGAGATATACGTGATATTTGATCCGTATGATGTGGGTGTGATTGGATGAGTTTGTACAAGGGATTATGCCGTACTTAAGATAATATGGATATAGCGATATGATGAGCTATAATACAAGAGTTTATACGTATCGGAAATGATGAACCTTGTATGCCGAATAACGGCTAATTTATTCTTTGACTCGTAAAGATAGATTATGTTCTGTTTTGGGAGGTAATTCTGGTATGAGCTATATTATTCTAAAAACCACGGTTCATTGCATTTTAAATAAACTATCAGGATGCATGCCAATTTCTAAAACAAACATTTTTTTAAAAAAATCTAAGGCAGCGTCCTTATTTCAAACTTAACGTTCCGATCATTTCTAAAGAAAATGGTATAGCTCATAACAAGTAATTACAATAAGTACGTTTAGATTATATTATCTATAATATATATTTCTGCGTTACGCACACTCTGATAGAACACTGCACAAATACCAATGAGTACTATGCTGCACAAGCACGTAAATATATATTACACTATACCTCATTGGTACTGCCATGTCACTGTAGAATCGTTCTGATATATATATGTTAATATATAAATTGTTACACTGTAGAACACTTGCACAAATACTAATGATTTCCATGTTGCACGAGCACAGACGCATATGTTACACTACATACCATTAGTAGTGTCATGACACATTAGAATTAAAACCATTATGTTATGTGATATGATTACGTAGTCGTTTCTTATTCATGTTGTAGTACTATAGATGCTGTATTTGATTTCTTGGGATTTCTGAGTATTTTTACTCCTGATGATATATATAGCGGTGGTATGGGACACTGTTATATATATACATATATAATATATCATCAATACAACCTATGCAAGTTTCTTATTCCTCACTTGATATTTTTATATGATGAGTAAATGTTCACCAGGAGATTTGTGTTTTCTGATTTGGATATCCGAACCGAGTCGGTGGGTATACTGTTACGGATTTACAATTTTATCCAGACTGAGTCGGTAGGGATATAGTTGGATACCTGGTGGACCCGGTCGAGACAGAGGAGCAGGATAGCCGCATTTGAGGCGGGGGAGCCTAACGAGGTGACTCGATTCCGGAGATAGAAATGAGCATAGCAGATATCCAGGGGATACTGACCGGGATTCGATTAGGTACGCTAGATATCCAGGGGATACTGATCATAGCCAGGATATCGGGTGGCGATCATCTGTTGAGATGGTGTCGACGGTATCTGTTTTTACGTGTCGATGCTGGACACGAGAGATTGCGGATTTCGATGTCGATGCTGGACATCTATATGTATATTGATGCGATCATTATCATGAGGTATACAGTTAGATATGTATATATTGGATTCCACCAGGACTGATCCGGAGGACAGTACCTGCATATATTTGATCAGACATTCATAGAAAAAAAAAAGGAATTCCAATATGGATAATAGATTCATGATTTTGATTCATATGACATTGAGATATTATACTTGTGATTGCATGATATTTAGTATTGTACATTTGCATATCATATAGTATATCGATACAGATGTTGATAGTATTATACTTATGACCTAGGTATCGTTATGCATTTCGATTTCTACCTTTAGATGTACTTTTATTCACTGAGTTGGCAACTCATCCCCGTTGTGCCATAGTTTCTTGCAAGTTTTACCGCGTATATTATCAGCGGTTTGGGCACACATTCTTTTGGGGATTGATGGGTAAGTGAGTTTTATTGTATCCTATTCACTCTTGATGATTCATATATTCTTGTATCTAGTGGAAACTCCATCAACTTAGAAATGACATATTATGGACTTAGAATCGAGCATTAGAGATGTGTTTTGTTTGTCGCACTCTTTAGAGTCGACTACTGCTTTAGATTGATTGGTTGCTCCATTGTTTGGACGTGGAGACTAGCTTCCGTTGGGGTGCTATTTTATTAGGTTGTATTGGGTTTTTATAAAAATGCAAAGGAGGTGATGACAAGTTTCAAAACGTTATAAATGCTTTTCAACATACTTAGTTAAATTTAGATGTTATTTTAACTTGATTTTATCAAATGATTATTTAAACCTCACCTCCAATATCTTCAAAAAGGGTTTAGATTCTGGATTTCGGCTTACTTAGATTACGTCGATGTCTTTTGATGTCACGTGTTTTAAGTGTCGGTCATGTGCCATATTTGGGTCGTGACAAAATGTTAGTTTAGAATTTTAAATAATGATAAAAAGAGCTTAATTAAAGATCATGGTAGTTAAGTATAGCAGTAATTATTTATAAAAGGATTCTATTTGTAAAAATGGTTTTATTTGCAAAAAGTTTTTTTTTAAAAATTGTAATGGGAGAAAATGGTATATGTTAAGATATTTGTGTATACACACACATCACAACACACTACACCCTCTCATCCCTCCACCTTATACTTACAATACACACCTCCTCCTTCACTTTCCCTCATAATTATTATAATCAAATCACTGTTAAACTGAACCTATCTTCTTCCTCAAACCTTCATTACAGGTCTTGCTAGTTCATCACAATATCATAAAGAAATTTGAGTTCTTCATGAAGATTTTTCTCAAAACTCAAGCTAAAGCTAATACCAAATTCAAGAAGATTCAAGTGTGCACTCCATGAACTTAGAAGTTCTTTAGCATCTATCTAAATAGGTAAAACTCATCTTTTACAAGTTATTTAAGTGTTTAACTTTCAAAGATTTTGTATGATATCAGAAAAAGATAAGTTTTTGTAAATTTTTGATACTCAATTAGAATCTGCTCTAACTTGGGGTCTCTGAATAAATTCTAAGAATTTTCTGAGATGGTGAGAACAATTAGAGACCACACGTACCCATCTGGAGTTGTTATGGTCATGGATTTAATAGGATTAGCCGCAATTTGCGGCCGAAGTAGCGAGTTAGGGTGTGGGATTTTAACTGTAGCTCCATGACATCTTAATTAGACTTGTGTATTCTTGTTTTTTCACAGATTAACTGTATCAAAATCTGGAACACATATCCTATAAATGTTTAATGTTTTACGTTTTAAAATCTTAAGTTTTGATTTTCGTTATTACCTGGGGGTAGTTCGATATTGATAGCACGCGTTAAAATACGTCGATCGTACATTCTGGTCTATTTGCGTTAGAAGTGTAGTAACGTTTTCATTTCGATTTTTATATATATGCTTGGTCTAATATATAAGATCGGTCGCGGAGACGTTCGACACGACGAAAAAGGGCAAAGCATTCGTGAGCTTTGTCTAGCACGTATTGATTTTAGGTGAGTAGGAAGACATTTACAAGTGGGAACTCAGGTGGATGGCGTATAGCACCCCCGACTACTATGAATTTTATAAACTTCGTGTCGTTTTTCTAAACCTATTCACGACACTCGATTGCATTACAATTCTATTAGTATTGTATTGAGTATCACCCTATGTTCCATATTTATATACTTGCTAGAAATTCTAGGCTATCTATACTTGCTTGCATTACCATGTTGTATTGTTACTAAGTTGAATACCATATTTCATGTTAAATCTCCACCTATTATATCCCGATTGCTTTGTATATATGAAACCACTCGATAGAACATTGCACAATTACCAACGATTGCCATGTTGCACAATCACATACACGTATGCTACACTACATATCGTTGGTACTGCCATAACACTTTATGCTATTCGTATTTTAATGACATCCATACTGGCATAAATGATTATTTACTATGATCTTGATGTTCGAATGCTATTTTCCTATATATTCATGTGTTGTAGTTGCCAACTATTGCAAGACCGGACTATTCATTGTTGACATAATAGATTTGATATTTCTATGGATTTGAGAAACCGCGGTTGCCTTTTTAAAATAGATTATGTTTTCAAAAGTGCGGTTTTCTCTTGATATGATAATTTGGCGTCCACCATGAGTTTTGGTTTTCATGATAAGATATCTGAATCGAGAGAGGGGTTAACCGATTACGGATATATGGTGGACCCGGTACAACTCTGAGGGGCAGGAATATCGTAAGGAGGTACGGGGAGCCTAGTGAGGATGATCGATACCGGATGTGACATTGGAGCATGGCGGATATCTGGAGGATTCCGACCGTGGCTGAGTGGATATCAGGAGAGGGCCGATCGGTTAGACGGTGCCTATGATATCCATATTTTTGTGTCAATAATGGACACGAGTTTGATGAGGATTTGATAATGATTGATGTTATTCTTATGCGACTTCATTTATATCGCATTTGCATTCATTATTACATATGCCATATTATATCTTATGATGTATACTTCTATTCACTGAGTTGGAAACTCACCACCGTTGTGACTTAGCTCCTTGTAGGACAGACCGCATGGATACATAGCGGCGTCGCGGATACATACTTTAGGGCTCAACGCAGATTTTGCTAGGTGGGTTACACGCATAGTAACTACCTCTTTTGTTGATATTATATCTATAATTGGATGGGGTTAGGATCATGACAATCACAGCCGCGACGGAATTTGAAAAACAAAAAGTTTATAAATTATAACCCCAATCCATCACCAAGATCATCAAATACAATAAAATATGCAAACTAGAAAAGAGTAGAGAGGTGCTACAACCTTTGTAACGTGTCCAGCTGATCCTAGAAGACCCGTCTAGACTTTGTGAGCTTCCAGATCCATTTGAACGATGACCGCCTCGCCGTAGATGATCTGCGTTGAAAGCGGGCTTCCCGAGCTCCAACTCCGTCACCGGGCGGAGAAACTTCCTTCAGAGGCTAGCTAGGCGCAGAGGAAGACGATGTGAATGATGCGTACTCTATCTTTTTGTCACTCCCTCACCATGGCTATACTTACCATTAACCTAGAGAGCAAAAGCTCTAGTGAAGAGAAAGAAGATGAAATATTTTTGATGGCCAGGAAAAATAATGAATTGTCATCTCTCCTCATTATTTTCCACCCATGTTATATACAAATGACCCCTACACTCTTCCACCCTCTCTCTCATATGTGTTGTCACATACACAAGAGAGAAGGTGAGCCCCACCATTTATTAAGTATAATAAATAATACACACACACATTAATACACACACACACACACACATATATAAATGTATATTAAATTACATATAATATAAAGTGGTGGGTACATACATACATATATAAATGCATATTAAATTACACATAATATAAAATGGTGGGAATTAATATATATATATATATATATATATATATATATATATATATAAGTATTAGTACATGTATCTCATACACGTACACATCATGTATCACATATACGAAATGCCATCAATATCTTCTCAGTATCATATATTGTAGAGTGTGTGTGTATTGTATACACTATACTAGAAACCGCCTCATCTATACGGTTATCAAGTCAACACTTGACTTGATATTCCGGCTAGTATAACAGTCGTCCGATTAAACACATATATCAAATATACATGTTTTATCAAACTCATGCATGTATCCCTATACGCACGTCACATCGCGTTTTGCCCGGTCAGGCACTTTCATTACGGGACTCTAAAGACCTGTCAATACGCTTACAGTAGGTTATACATGATCGTATCCGATTGAATCTGAAACACTTTCAGATTCAATCCCCTTTCGTCTTAACCCACAAGCTCGCCAGTGGCACTAGCTATACGTAACGGTTATCCAGATATGAGCAAGATAAAGGCAGGTCAACAAGCGAACCCATCCGGACCCGACAAAGTCTATAAGTGACAGTTACCGTACAGTTCAGTCTCATTGTCAAAGAGTATCACATATCGGGTCTGGGGGTGAAATCTGTCAGACCCCCAATAACCTTATAAGTCATATTGACAGAGGCTTATAACCAAAGAGATACAACTGGTAACACTTACCAGTTTATCTCTACTGCCGTGACCACATACTTCTGCCTATAATCGTGTCCTGCACAGTGCGATATCGACTCCCAATACCAGGAGTGATGAATTCTCTCGACCGTTCACTGCCTCCGTATTCTTTGGGACTGTACCCAACTAAAATCTGTTTGCACGACTCAATAGAGCAGTGGTAGGGTAGTAATCTAAGTATAGTGGGAACACACACAAGACACTATGGCGATCTCAGGTCTAGGGACTACCTTATATTCATGTCACTAGAGAACTGCTATTTGACATTGGTATACTACCAACTAGGAGTTCTCGGCGAGTCCGTCCAATGTAACTCATCCAATGAGCACTTGTATACAATCATCGGTGTCAAACACCAATGGCTATAGGATCAACTATTGCCCCGTACACGGTCATGAAATGTATACATTAGTCTAAATTGGAGTACCGATGCCCAGTATCGATACTCTTACGACTAGAGACATTTAAGGACGTGCTTATAAACTATCAGGCCCCACTAGTATGATCCTTATCATAACCCTGGTAGTCAAGTAAAGATCCTATGAGCTTTATCTTATGTATTAGCGATATGTGATAACTAGTAACACGTATACACATGATAGATAAAGACAAACTAGATAGCATACTATCATCTCGAGTAAGATTGTTCTCTGTATAGGTCCTCATTAATTCAGTAATTGCATTCCTACAATTACGATAATTACCTTGAGGGCGCCTATATCTAACAGTATCTTGTATCTAGTGTTGCTCTATCAGACCAGTTGTATTATTTGACTTAGAGCGAGTGGTGACTTTATGTATATTCTTTTGGGTCGAACTCGAGTTGAGTTGGTGAGTTAGCTTTGCTTATGCACTTTACTTATATTTTTCTTATGATTCTTCGCTTTTCGGTGTCGTATATTGACTGCGTGGTTTTGATTCTGCCGATTAGTGTTGAGATAGCTCCCAAGTGGGGATGCCGTTATATTTATATGTTATATACTTGTTTTTATCAAAAATTACAAAGGAGGCGCTGCCGAAATTTCAAATGACGAAAACATTTTCAACCTTATTTCAAAACACTCGACACATGTTTTAAAACAAACAATACTTATAAATAAAATTTTGTTCATGTTAAATACCTTTTTTTTTTGAAAACTTCACCTTCTTTATACTTTAAAAGGTTTAGATCTTGGTTTTTGGCTTACTTGGATCGCGTCGATGTCTTTAGAAGTCACGTCATCTGAGTGCCAGTCACGTGCCGATTTGGGTCATGACAAAGTTGATATCAGAGCGCTAGGTTTAACCTTTGTCGAGTTTAGGTTTGACTATGTGGAGTCTAGGGTGTATATTTTTGGAATCTAAGTTTAACCTTACGGAACTTAGACTTGACTTTGGGGTATTAGACCCGAACTTTCGTTATATAGAATGACCTTGGTATCATGGAGTAAGTAACTCGGTTAGAGTAACGTAGTGTACGTATGTTCCACGGTATATTTACGATACGATACTCCACTTAAATGACCTTAGGATTTATATCTTGTTAACTATTTCCTTGATTCTCTGCATTCTTTTGTTCCCGTTGTTACACTTTACCAACTCTCATTTTCTTGTTCCAGTTGCCATGGCCATGTGAGCTGAGAGAGCCGCAGCTAGGGATGCACTCGAGGGAAACCGATCCAAGCTTCAGCTTCACCTAGAGAACTCTAGTGAAGCAACTAACCATCCAAGTTTGCAAGAAGTGGAGTGTTAGGGATGTAGGAAGTGTTCAAGTATTTGTTCTATATCAATTCATTCTTTGATCTCAACACATGAGAGGATGAAAAAGAAGGAGGATCTAATGAGGAGAGAGAAAGAGTGTGAGAATGAGAGCATAGCTTTTTGAAATGAAGCATAACAATTTTGGTCTATGAAAACAATTTTTCAAAATAAAAAAAACTAGCCATGCTTCAATAGTAAACCCAAAGGGAATAAATAATTCCATCACTATACCTCTCACCATTCTCCAGGCCACTTCACCCCTCCACCTCATTTCCATTTTCAAATAAATGGAAAAACAAAAAATGAGGTGTTTACCTTCTAGAAGTATTTTTGTATGCATACCAAAATACGTCCCCGTAAATGCATACCTGTATTCGTATCAAAATACGAATACCAAAGAGACAGAAAAATACAATGAACATAATACTAGAATATATATATATATATATATATCAAGAATATATGTATGTAAATTATTAAATCAAAACATGATTTAATAATCCGGCTTAATTCTAAGCTGGCTAATATTATCAACCGTCCGATTAAAGTCCGTGTAGCCAGTACATGTATTTCATCGGACCCCTGGACATATCAAAATACAGCCTCTATATCACATCGCATGAACCGAGAAAACTCTCTGTGTGGGACTCTAAAGACTCGACAATACGCCGGCAGTAAATTACTGGATAAATCCATAACCACAAGCACGTCAGCGGCATTAGCTATACGTAACGGCTACCCAGGTATATGACGAAAAGGAGATCGACAATCAAGTCCTTCCATACCCTACTGAACCTGAATGTGACAATCTCCGTATAGTCCGGTCTCTTCATCTAAGAGTATCATATACTGGGTCTAGGGGGTGGATAACGTCAAACCCCTAATAACCCGATAAGTCGTGCCGGAGTCAAGCTCATCATCCACCGAGAAACTACTTAATCTCATCCACCGTAGCCAGGTATTTATGGTGATGGCCAACCGAACACAATGCGACATCAAATCCTAATACCAGGAGAGACGAATCCCTGGCAATCGCTCACTGTCTCCATGTGGCTCAGGACTGTACCCAACTAAAATCTGTTTGCACGACTCCTTTGAGCCGTGGTAGGGCAGTAATCTAAGTACAACGAGAACTCATATGAGACAAATTACGATCTCAGTCAAAAGACTAATATGTACCTATGTCACTAGAGAACTGCTATCTGACGACAGCTATAATACCATCTAGAAGTTCTCGGTGAGTCCATCCAGTGTACTCATTTCTAGTGAGCACCTGTATCCAATTTTAGGTAACAAAATACCAATAGCTTGTGAGACCGGCCACCGCCCTTCGTCGGGGTCTAGAAATGTATACACTTGTTTCCCCCAATCAGAAAGCAAAGCTTTGTTCAAAATTTGAAATTTGAACTGAGGCAGCGCCCCACGGGCAAAGCACGAGAGCGCTCGCGCCAAGAGCGCCAGCGCTAAGAGTCAAAGACTCTGAGGCAACGCCTCACGTGCAAAGCACGAGAGCGCCAGCGCCATGAGTCAAAGACTCTGAGGCAGAGCCTTACGTGCAAAGAACGAGAGCGCCAACGCCAAGAGCGCCAGCGCCATGAGTCAAAGACTTTGAGGCAGCGCCTCACGTGCAAAACACGAGAGCGTTAGCGCCAAAAGCGCCAGCGCCAAGTGTCAAAGACTATGAGGCAGCACCTCACGTGCAAAGCACGAAAGCGTCAGTGCTAGAACTAAATGTTCTCCACCATTGGATCAAAGATCCAACAAAAATGATAAATCATCAAATTACAGAATTAAATTCTGTTGAGGAAATACTCCTCAAATCTTTCCAAACAAGAAAGATTGTGCTCTGTAAATCAGAGCATCGTTGGATCAAAGTTCCAATGGTGATTAAAAATCACCAAGATACAGAATAAGTTCTGTATGGGAAAATATTTTCCCAATCTTGTTAAAAACAAGAAAAATGTCTTCTGTAAAACAGAAGTTCTTGGATCAAAGATCCAACGGTGGATAAAATCCCCAAATCAATTAAAAAATCTCTCAATAAGAGATTTCCTTAACTGAATCAACAGATCGGCCTTCACTATATAAAGGACCCAAGACTTCAACTCTTGTACAGAAGAACCCCCCCCATAAACTTCAAACTTCAAAAACGAGAGCAATTTCTACTCAAGGTAAATAACAAGAAGAGAGATCATAGCATCTCCTCCATATTGAAGAGTTTAACTCTCACATCAGAAGAACTTAGTTCTTTTTCTAGATCACAGATCTATAAGACAAAGTCTTTAATAAAAGTAAAAGAGATCATAGCATCTCATCAAAAAAAGAAGAACTTAGTTCTTAGATCCATGAGACAATGTCTCTCATAAACGAGAATTTATTTCTCAGAGCACCGAACTGATCAGAACTGCCGAAAAACAGTGCCTGGTGCGCAGCGCCGAGCGCTCCACGTGCTCCTCACATGGGCGCTGCTAAATAAAGAGTGCTCTACACTCATTGGTTAGGGCTCAGCGACGAGCGCTCCACGTGCTCCTCACGTGGGCGCTGCTAAATAAAGAGTGCTCTGCACTTATTGGTTGGTGCTCAGCGCTAAGCGCTCCACGTGCTCTTCACGTGGGCGCTATTTAATAAAAGTACTTAGTACTCATTGCCTGGAGCTCAGCGCCAAGCGCACCATGTGTTCCTCACATGAGCGCTATCAAGTGTTTAACACTCCATATAAAAGAATACAAATAAAACAAAAAGAATAAAAGGTGTCAGAACCCATTTCAATGCTCAGCATTGCCGATGCAGAAAAGGGACCAAGCCCAAATAAATAATCAAGTAGGCTGAGCCCAAGGTTGGTCAAACCCTAAAATCGACTGAGCCCATAGGTCTTCTTCCAAATTGGACTTAGTCCCAAACGAGATCATCAAATCTTTGATGAACATTCACTGGTTCAAGGGTACATCTCTTCATACCTCTGATACATGCCGTTGTAATTCTTCAACCACTTCAGAGAGATGGAGGGTCCCAATAACCAATAACTTTTGGCGCATCCCCAAACTGTTAAACCAAAACCCTACAGACTATGGTGTCTTTAAACACAGACTATGATGTATTTAAACCCTATAGACTGATGTTTTTAAACACAGACTATGATGTCTTTAAACCCTACAGACTATGATGTCTTTAAACACGAACTATGATGTCCTTAAACCCAATGGACCGCAACGTCCTTAAACTAAGACGATAGAGCCCAAATACTCTTTCGTTGGATCTAAATGATCCCAAAATCCCGTTGAGTAGATCTTAGTCTAAAATTAGACTAACGTATCCTCAACAAACGTTTAAGTTGATCTTAATCTCAAACAAGATTAACGAACCTTAAAACAAACCAAACCCAAATCTAAGAAAATACGGATTTGGACTAATCCCCGCCCTATTGGCGACAACATTAATTAGTCTCTGTATACAATCCACGTGCAACCAAAAATAAAACAAACAAACACGACACGAAGTGAACTTCTGGAGCAGGAGAAAGTGGTTATCGCTACGCGGTAACGTAATTAACTGCAGGGACTTGCGCCTGCAGGGAAAAGCGTCCCCACAATCAAAAACCCCTCACAACGAGGGGGAATCTGACGAAGTCTGCTACTACGGCCGCATCCGTCTAAACCTCCGATGCACGGTGCTATAAATCAACTTGGCATCTTCGAAAAAGTGGATGGATAAAACCAAATAGCATCTGCCCCCCCCTAAAATTCAGGCCAGACGTCCTAACGGACCGGTTGCGTCTTTCGGTGGCGAACAGATTTTGGAACGCCCGGTGGGACCTTCTCCTCTTTCCACTCCACACTTCGTGTGTCGTGTTTTGCGAACAAATCGCAGTCTGCTATGGTTGCCTGTGGATTCGAGATACTAAGATTTGGTGTCTTGCTCCGTGCAGAAGAGAAAAGAATATCAATGGCTTCCAACTGAACCAATTGCAACAACAATTCCCGCTCAGCTCTGTCTGGAGGAGTAACTTACAGGCCCCAAGTGCCCTCCATCTTCGCAATGCTGGTGGAACAGGTGACACAGGCCACCACTGGGTTGTTCTTCGGGACCATGATCCCGCCAACAAGCTTCAACGCTCCAGTGCCGTCAAAGGAAGCTCTAAAGAAGTCGGTCTTTGACCGGCTTGCAACTATTGCGGCCCCTCTCAACGGGTCGTCCAAGTCTACTGCATCAGTCTTCGACGGGCTGAGCCTAAGCTCCAGTGGGCCCGTAAAGAGGCCTGCAATACCTGAAGGAGTTATCCCGAAGCGGATATCCATTCCAACTCCGATAGACGAAGTCGTCAAAGGGGCTTCTCCTGCTAAGGGATCGGTCTTCGTAAGACTGGCCGATCCAACTCCTGCTGCAGGCGGGGTCGTTAAAAATGCTTCCCCTGCCAAAAAGTCGGTCTTTGCAAGATTGACCGTTCCCTCTCAGCGGACGCCGGTCTTCGACAGGTTGACCCTAGTAGCCCTCCACCAGAACAGGGGGCATAATGAAGCTACCCCCGTAACTGAGCCAGTCCCATCTGCAAGACATGCTCGACGTCACCACTGGCGCCGAGTGAGGAAAACTGGGGGCAGCTCTCCTTCTGGACTGACTCCACCAGCTCCAATGGTGGAAATTGATGCTGCTGTTCTAACTGGGAACAACTTTGAGCCGTTCAGGAGGGTGCATAAGAACTCTCCAATTGCCGTACTAAAAAGGTCTCCTCTACCCGCTGAAAATGTTATTAAGGAGAAGCCGGAGCAGCTTTCTCAGCGGCTGGCCTCCAAAGTCCACAGGGTTTGGCGAAGAGTCCAAGACTCTGTAATCGACAAATACTACTCCCGCTGACAAAAGAAAATGATAGTTTGGTAAGAGGAGGACCATCTCACCGCCGTCGTACCACGGAAAGCATCGGCTGCAACAGCCCCTTCAACTTTGACCGTTCATAAAAGGAGAAGGCCAGAGAAGATCCCCGTGTCCACGACAAATCTCAAAGGCGCTGAATCCAAACGCCCCAAGTCTTGGGGAATGGTAGTGCACACTGTCTACATGGCTTCCGGAAAAGAGGAAAGCCGTACTTCTACGGGTCATCGACCACTCACACGGTCTGTGACAAAAACTCAGGAGCAGCAACAAAAGCTCCAGGAAATGCTGACAAAGATGGCCGCACTTACTGGGCGGAAAGAAAGTCCGGAAGTATCGTCGGATCAACCCCAGGAACAGGAAACCGACGCCGAGTTCCTCCAAAGAATGCTCGAAAAGAAAGATAAAGAGGCTGTGGAAAAAGAGGCTAACATAAAACAAATGGCGCTACGAGTCCAAGATATGGTCGGGATGATGATTCAGCCGGACCCTCCAGCTGAAGATTCCCTAATAATCATTAAAGACGACAGAGGGGATACATCAAACCCTCTTCCGGCTTTATCAGCAGCCAGAGAGGAGACGATCTCGAAAGCTGCGCTTGATGACTATATATCTCAACAAATACAAGCTCATCAGGCAAATGAAGCTGCCAGCCAAGTCATCAGAACTGGGCGACCCTATCCGAGCTGGTACGATCAAATTAAGTACCCGCCACGATACACGATCCCTAAATTTCATGTGTATAAGGGGACGTGCAATCTCCATCAACACGTCGCTTAGTTCAGGGCTCTATGCGGCAATACTGGAGGTGACGACAAACTGCTACTTCACCAGTTCGTCGGCAGCTTAGCGGAGACAGCATTTGAATGGTACTCGGAACTTCCGAATGACTCCATTAAAACATTCACAGAAATGGAGTTGCTATTCACCCAGCATTTCCCAAGCGCTAGCAAACGCACCCCAATCACGGCGTTGATAACGCCAGAGTGAAGCTGGGAGAAACGTAGGTTCAGTATGCAATTCGGTGGCGGAACCTATGGTCGAGATGTGAACAACGCATAGAAGAAGCTCCTGCCGTGGGCATGTTCGTGTGGACCCTGGATCCGCAGGCAACTATATCCCAATTCATGATGTTTTTCAAGCCGACCACTTTCCAGGCCTTGATCGACAAGCTGGCCCAAATGGACCAGATGGGCCATAGACCATCCTCCTCGAAAACAGAGTTTCGAAATGAAAAAGTCAAAGGGGAAGCGACCTTCGTCGCCAACGCTCAGCAACAGCCGAGTGATCCAAAACCAGCTACTCGCCAAGGCAACAAACCGCGATTCCTTAACGAGAAGTTAAGACGTCCACTACAACCAGGCGATGTTAGCAATCCCAATTACTGCCCCTACCACCGAATATTGGGCCATCCAATCAAAGATTGCTTCGTCTTCAAAAACTGGATTGAGGACCAGTACCAGCAAGGCAAATTCATGCTGTCTGAAAACTGGAGGGTAAACCCGCCACAACCGCACGCTCTGAAAAAGATGGACACGTCGAGAGCATCATGCTCATTTATAGAGGAAGCTCCATGGGAAGTTGTTCTCTCGGCAAAAACTAAAAGAATGCTAAAGGATCTTCAAGCATGCCCGGCAATCAGGTGGCAAAGCCCGCTAGAGCCAGAAATCATTGAGGGGATGCTGAAACCGCGCCCAACACCGAGAATTGGTAACGATGGGCAAAACACCCAGGCCCGGCCGTCAAAGTCTTCGAAGAAAAAGAAGAAGACCAAGAAGCCCACGCAGCCTGATGAAAAGCGCACGGATCTGCAAAAGCATATTGACGCGCTGGAGGAATACAACCAGAAGGCGTGAACCCCAGTCACGCTCCAAGAGTTTCTCAACCATATCCTTGAAAGTGGAGATAACGACAATGATGAGGGAAACGGCTCGTCAGAGGAACCCGAAGATTATGTGGCAAGTTGCCACATGATCTCTCATTCATCGCTAAATAACGAAGAAGCTCACTCGGCATCAGAAGATAATGTAGAGGAGCTGGGGGCAGGATCGGTTCCAAAATCCTTAGGACTGTCAGACGAGATGATCGACATGCTACTGAACGAAGACCGTCAGAAGAGCAAAGCTGATCAAGAGCGTGTAATGGCCATATTCGAAAGAGCCAGGCATCGGTATCAAGTTAAAGAAGTCATGGTAGGGATGAGTCGCAAAGCGCTCCAACCAGATCGAAGCACGCCCGCGGCAGACAAAAACAAGCTTAAGGAAAGGAAACAGTTCGCTAAAGCTCTATCAATGGGAATGAAGCTGCCATCTCCCAAAGGAAATACTCTTGGCGGTATACACCTTGACAAAGCGGATGTACATCCTAACTACTGCTTGTACCATCAGAGGGTCACACACCCTACCGAAGAGTGCAATGCCTTTAAAAACTAGTGGCAGAAATATATTGCCCACCAACAACACTTCAAGAGATTGAAGCGTAAGACTCATCGGGAGCAGAGAAGCACGACAGATGAGCATAAAAGAACTGCCGACAACTGTCACATGGTTGATTCTGGGGGATCGCAAGTTCTCACCTTCGGAAGAGATTCTGATGAAGAAATAGCCCTCGGCCCTCTCTTCAAGGAATCCACCTCAGGAAAAGAGGAAGAGATGAAGAACCGTGAGAATATTCAGCTGCGCAACCGTGCGTTGCCCGAAAAGAATCTCGGACGTACAAACAAGGGATCGAACAAAAAAGATAAGGGGAAGGAAAAAGTCCCTGAGGATATCGCCCTCAATGATTGAGTCGTCGAAGAGCTTATAGCCAAGGACCCGCTCAAGAAGAATAAAGTGGATTACGATGTCCTGGCACATCTGAGGAAGATACCCTCACAATTGAGTATCTTGGATGCCCTTCTGTTGTCTAAGGAGGCACGAGATTCTCTGATCAAGGCATTACAAGAGCCCGAGCAGTTCCAAGCTTTCTTTGCCGAAGAAAAGATGAAGGATGAGCTAGAAGAAGTGCACACAGCTGACATCACTTTCGGCGATGAAGATCTCCTCCTCGGAACGTGTGAGCACAACCGTCCCCTGTATGTCACCGGGTACTGCCATGACATCAAGATAGGGAAGATCTTAGTTGACAACGGGTTCTCTGTCAACCTCTTAAATATGAGGGTACTAAAAGAAATCTGTATGAGCATTCAGTACCTCGCTCGGGATAAACTCCGGGTTCAACTCCCAGTCATCACGGACGCTCGGGTCTGTAATACCGACGTTACGCTTTGGGCTGCTCGTCACTGACATCAAATTTCATGTCATTGACGCCAAGACCTGCTCCAACGCTTTGCTCGGCAGGCCTTGGTTACACGAATACAACATCATCCTTTCTACACAACATCAGTGTATGAAGTATTTCAAAGATAGTCTCGAGTATACCATGACGAGGGAACTGAACCCATTTTCCATAAATGAATTCTGAAAGTGCGAAGATGCAAAGTATTTCCTGCCAGACTTTGAAGACACGGAAAGATGCCATAAACCGGAGAATAAGCAAAAAGCTATCACCACTATTCCGGTCTTCGGGAGCGATACCGAGGAGGAAGAAGAGATAGTCTATTTGGGGCCGCCCCAATGCAATAGGCCAGGACCATCTACCCCTCTTCTGGTCTTTGGCAGTGACTCTGAAGACGAAGTCAATGCAGTGTTCTCGGTCCGTCCATTAATGCAAGCCCTCAGTGGAGATGATCAGAGTTTGCAGATCGCCATGGTTCCACGGCAGCACTACAGAAAGCTTGATGCGCTTGAGATATATAGTGTGCAAGAGCTACAGACATTCTACGTCCCTCCCAGGCGAAGAGGTGAAAAGGCAATCCTATTCTATCGATTCGGGGAAACCAAAGTCGAGAGAGAAGTCTGGCGTGGTGCCGAAACTGCGCTTGACAGGCTCTAACCAGTCCGTCTGCCCAGATACTACGCAGAGGGATTGAAAAGGTTATTGAGATGCCAAGGCGTACCCTTTAAGCAAACCGCACAACAGGCCCAATTCTACAACAGGATCTGGAACGTCCTCGGAACTCAGCGAAAATTGCCCAACAGAAAAATGGAAACGATCGGGCTTGGATATGTCCAGTCCAAGAAACAGGAGCAGTTCCATGGCTGCCATGTCATAAAGGACCTTGATGAAGAAGAGGATGCTCTTTTAAAGGACGCTGACGTTGAACCAGAACGAAGTCCTGCCATAAAAGTGCCGAGTCTGTCGTTTGAAGAACAGATGGACAAGCTAATAAGGGAAGCGAGTCAAAAGGTTCGGAATGACTACAGCCGCGAAATGGCAATTTACGAGAAAGCCAAGACGCAATGCCTCCTTCAGCAGGCTACGAAGTATGACAATGCCCTTCACTGTCAGCTCGTCCTGCATTCCCAAGATAAGAAAAAGGCCCGACGCAGAGACAAAAACAAGTTAAAGAACGGAAAAAACATTCGACAGCGGCAAAACGGATCCAAAAGGCCACGCGATCGAGAAAAGGTCAGCTGGAACCCGTCGCTTATGAAAAAGATGGATCGAGCATATTCTTTCCCTCGAGACAAGACAAGGAGAAGCTTCGACCTCGTCATGAAACATCAAATGATGACACTCCCGGAGTCTCGGCACCCCGATCAAGCAAACGAGGTTCATCACCCGGATTATTGCTCCTAGCACCGAGCGATAGGACATCCTCTAGAAGACTGCTTCACCTTCAAAAACTGGGTCGAAGACCAATATCAACTCGGCAGGTTCGCTCTATCCAACAGTTGGAGGGTAGCCCCACCACAAAGGCATGTGCCAAAAGCAACGTATATGGCGAAAGTAGAACCAGATCAACATCGGTCTTGGAAACGATCTCGTACCTGTCACGTGATAACGCTGTCAGAAGAAGGAGTGCCTGAGAATATGGATGACCTCTCCCGGTGCTTCGAAAATAAGGATGAAGATGAGTTGATCTCAGAGTTTCCACCGGCGCCAAAAGAGTTGGAAGATGGAATACATACTACTGCGGACAACCTAAGGAAAATTGACTTAGGGATGGCAAACAACCCGCGGCCAACGTTTGTCAGTGAGCTGTTGTCTAAAGAACAGGTGGCTACGTTAAAAAACGTGCTCATGCAGTATAAAGATTGCTTCGCATAGAACTATTCCGAGATGCTGGGACTAGACCCAGAAATAGCTATGCATAAATTGGCGGTATCTCCGGACGTCAAGCCGGTCAAACAAGCGCCAAGAAGAATGCGGCTCGAACTTGAAATGAGTATCAACGCCGAAGTCAAGAAGCTAATCGACTCCGACCACATCCAAGAAGTTCAATGCCCTGACTGGATCGCCAACATTATCCCAGTGATGAAGAAAAATGGGACGGTGCGCATCTGCGTGGACTTTCGAGACCTCAACAAAGCCTGCCTGAAGGATGATTTTCCTGTACTGGTTACCGAGTTGATGATAGATAACACGTCCACTCACGAAGTCTTCTCCTTCATGGACGGATCATCGGGGTACAATCAAATAAAGATGCATCCCGAAGACCAGAAGCATACCGCTTTCCGGACTCCTCTGGGCATATTCTGCTACAACGTGATGCATTTCGGTCTGAAGAACGCCGGCGCTACCTATCAGAGGGCCATGATGAAGATTTTCGATGAACTCATACATGAAATCGTCGAGTGTTATATTGACGACCTCGTGGTGAAAAGCAAATCGCACGAGGTGCATTGAGAGCATCTGAAGATAGTGTTCCAACGTCTTCGGAAATACAACCTGAAGATGAACCCTTTCAAATGCGCGTTCGGAGTTTCCTCGGGCAAATTCCTAGGATTCATCGTACGATACCGGGGCATCGAAATAGACCCGTCAAAGATCAAGGAGATTATGGATATGCCTCCGCCAAGAACTCTCAAGCAACTACGGTCTCTCCAAGGAAAGCTCGCATATATCCGATGATTCATATCTAACCTCTCCGGCAAATGCCTCCCCTACAGTCATTTAATGAAGAAAGGGACCCCGTTCGTCTGAGATCGCAAATGCCAAAACGCACTGGACGAAATAAAGCAATACCTGCAGAGTCCACCGGTACTGACCGCTCCAGTCAAGGGAAAGCCCCTCATCCTGTACACAACCACCCTTGAAGGTTCCTTAGGCGCCCTATGGGCACAGGAGAATGACCAAGGGAAAGAGAGATCCCTCTACTATTTGAGTCGAGTTCTCCTGGAGGCAGAAAACAACTACCCCCTATCGAAAAACACTGCCTGGCGTTAATTTTCGCGGTAACAAAGCTTCGGCATTATGCTTTGGCGCATGAGGTCTATCTCATATCAAAAGTGGATCCTCTCAAATATTTGATGTCAAGAGCCATACTAATGGGACGGCTCGCTAAATGGGCCCTACTCTTAATGGAATTCTCGATAACATACCGACCTCTCAAGGCAGTGAAAGGCCAGGCCATCATCGACTTCCTCGCTGAGCATCCGATACCTGCCGATTCTCCCCTAAATTGCGAATTTCCAGATGAGCACGTGTTTAACACGATCGACAGGGAGAGAGGAGGGAGTGATACCCGATGGGAACTCTAATTCGATAGGGCATCTTCAATGAAGAAGCGAAAGCACAGCTCCCCCATAATCAAATCTGGGGTAGGCCTCATCTTCATGACTCCACAAGGAAGGATAATGCGCTTTGTCTTTTCCTTAACAGATCTGAGGAAAAATAATGAAGCGGAATATGAGGCTTTGATAGCAGGTCTTGAGATCGCTATCGACATGGGAATCGAAAACCTCCTCATATACAGAGACTCCCAGCTGGTCGTTAGTCAAATAAACGACGACTATCAAATGTGCAAACCAGAGTTGGTGAAGTACGGTGAGAGAATGCAACAATTGCTGACTCAAATCCCTTCCTACGCCATGGAAAGCATACCGCGTGCGGAAAATAACAAAGCGGATGCATTATCCAAACTCGCTAAAGAACTGGCTGGCGAAAACCTCGATGACGTAAGGATCGTTGTGCAAAGCCGTCGGGATCTTGCACCGGCAGAAATATCTCCGGAGTCGTCTGAAAAAAAGGAAGCGACTAAGAAAATAGCCCTACAAATAAAGGACCAGGAAAAGGCTAAGGATTGGAGAGAAGTCTTTATAGACTACTTCAAATTCCGTCGAACACCTGAAAATGCATCCTCAAGACATCAACTCATGAGACGAGCTCTGTCTTTCGCCTTTGTCAGTGATACTCTGTATAAGAGATCGTTCGACTCTCTGTGGCTAAGATGCCTGGAACCGGAAGAAGCAAGGAGAGTCATCCAAGAGACTCACGACGGACTCTACGGTTCTCATCAAGCCGGGCCAAAGATGAACCTGAAAATTAAAAGGATAGGATACTATTGGCCCACGATGATTCAAGATTGTCTCGAATACGCGAAGCAATGCCATTCGTGCCAAATTCCTGGAGACTTCATCCACTAGCATCCAAACCCGCTATACCCAACAGTAGCTAGCTGGCCGTTCGAAATGTGGGGAACCGACATAATTGGGCCCATCGAACCAGCGTCGTCCAAAGGACATCTGTTCATATTGGCGACAACTGATTACTTCTCTAAGTGGGCAGAGGACATACCGCTAAGAGAAGTGAAGACAGAGAATATCCTCCATTTCTTCAAGACACACGTCATCTATCGGTTTGGCACTCCGCGACGAATTATCTCCGATAACGGGTCGGCCTACAGAAGTCACAAAATCAGCCGCTTCGCACAGCAGCATAATATAGACTAGAGATACTCTTCGGTCTATAATCCCCGAGCTAACAGTCTAGCTGAGGCTTTCAACAAGACCTTGACGAAAATCATAAAAAAGACGGTGTCCAAAAATAAAAAGGACTGGCATGAGAGACTGCATGAAGCTCTCTGGGCTTACCGGACCACGTTCAAAACGGCCACAAATGCAACGCCATTCGCGTTGATATTCGGCACGGAAGCAGTACTCCCCTTGGAGATAGAGCTACCCTCTCTACGAGTGGCGGTTCATTATGAGATAACAGATGAAGAGAATGCTCATCTTCGGCTTGAAGAGCTGGACGCCCTCGATTGAAGAGCTAGACACCCTCGATGAAACTCATCTCACGGCACAGCAAAGCTTGGAGGCTTACAAAGCAAAGATGACGTGCTCATACAAAAGATTGACTAGGCCGAGAACATTCCGCCAAGGCGAACTCGTGCTAGTCGTAAAAAGACCTATGATCCCTAATCGTGCCAAATGGGGGAAATTCGAGCCACACTATGAGGGCCCGTACATTATAGACAAAGTCTACCAAGGTGGGGCTTACTTGCTCATGGATATGCATGGCGAAAGACCCTTCCGGCTAATAAACATTCGATTTTTTAAGAAGTACTACGCCTGACGAGTCACGAACCAGGTTAATGATAGATGACGATGCCTATGTCCGCTCACTATCTTCTTGAGTCAAGACTCTAAAAGTAGTATCCAACGATATCCCATCCCAAACACGGAAAACATCGGACCATAATGTCTTTAAACTAACAACCGACCGAAACGTCCCTAAATTAGCAATGGACCGCAATGTCCTGAAACTAGCTACGGACCGAAACGTCTTTAAACTACTACAAACCACAGCATCCTTGGGCTGACGCCAAAAAAATGGTACGTCCATAAGCAAGATAGGTACGGATGAAAACCCGAAAGGGCTCCGTGAGTAAAAACAGAAAGGCTACCGACGATGTTTGTGAAAACCCGAAAGGGCGCAGACTCGTAAAAAAATTCATGCACACCTGCAAGGTCCTCTCGACCTTGTAAGGAGAAAATACCTGCATGAGATCCTTACGACTCACAAGGGAGAAACACACTTAGGGATCCCCACGATTCGTGAGGAGAAATTACACTTACGAGATCCTCACGACTCGTAAGGAGAACCCTCTTATGAGACCCTCACGGCTCATAAGATTCAAAAGCCTTAAGCTACAGGGATCTGAACCTGTTCTTAAGCCATCACATTTCCCAGACTACCCTACAAACGGTTCAATATTGACCCTTGTATACAATCCACAGGCACAAATAAATGTCTCCCCCACCAAGTTCCACCGATGGCGCGAAATGTCCTCATGTGGTGAACGACACTTGTAAGTCCTCTCGACTTATAAGGAGAAAACACTCTTGCAAGATCCTTACGAATTATAAGAGAACATGCATTTAAGAATCCTCACGATTCCTAAGTAGAAATCGCACCTATGAGATCCTCACGACTCGTAGGGAGAAACACCTTTATGAGACCCTTACGGCTCATAAAGCCAAAAGCCTTAGTCGACAGGATTCTAACCCTGTTTGCTAAGCCACCTTTGTTTGAATCGACAGACGAAAATGATGATTCGCTCCTGGCAATGTCCCAGTGGTAGCGATGCTGATGCCTAAATCGGTATCAAATTCCAAATCCTTTCACGGCAAATGATGATTCGCTCCTGGCAATATTCCAGTCGCAGCGATGCTGATGCTAAGATTGGCATCAGATTCCAAGTTCAATACTCGCAGCAAAAAGTCAGCGAGCTATAAATGCATATGAAATAGCCGAAATGATAGGACAACTTGCAACAAAATCAGCAAGTAAAAGATATGCATACAAAAATAGCCGAAATGATCGGGCAACTCGCAATAAAAAGCAGCGAGTAAAAAGAAAATAGCCGAAATGATTGGGCAACTAGCAATAAAAAGCAGCGAGTAAAAAGAAAATAGCCAAAATGATTGGGCACCGCGAAAAATAGCCGAAATGATTGGGCAATCGCAACTTTCGCGATATAAAAAGCTGAAATGATAGAGCATCACAGAAGGAAATAAAAAAAATGAAAATGATGAAAGAATGAAACTTCTGCCCTACAGGCGAGTCCATACCGACCCTTGTATACAATCCATAGGCATAAACGAAAAGGGAACCATATTTCGCGACAGACTCTGTCAAAGAGAGAGTCGGATCTCAACGGCAACATCTGCATCCCAGGAGATCAGCAATGGCGTTCATCCTCGTAACAGCAAGATACGGACACAACATCACCAATCAGAGCTACGGCACAATCTCTAGTTCTAAGACTCTATGGTTCACAGACAACCTAAAGTCAACTCCGACACCGCAGAAAGCGGAGCAAGGCAACCCTGACACCGCAGAAAGCGGAGCAAGGCAACCCTGACACCGCAGAAAGCGGAGCAAGTCAACCCCGACACCGTAGAAAGTGGAGCAAGTCAACCCCGACACCGTAGCAAGTGGAACAAGTCAAATGCGACACCGCGGAAAGCGGAGCAAGCCAACCACGACACCGCAGAAAGCGGAGCAAGTTAAACCCGACACCGCAGAAAGCGGAGTAAGTCAACCACGACACCGCAGAAAGCGGAGTAAGTCAACCACGACACCGCAGAAAGCGGAGCAAGCCAACCGGACACCGCAGAAAGCGGAGCAAGCCAACCCCGACACCGCAGAAAGCGGAGCAAGTCAACCCCGACACCGCAGAAAGCGGAGCAATTCAACCCCAACACCGCAGAAAGCGGAGCAAGTCAACCCGGACACCGCAAAAAGCGGAGCAAGTCAACCCTGACACCGCAGAAAGTGGAGCAAGTCAACCCCGACACCGCGGCAAGCAGAGAAAGTCAACCCCGACACCGCGGCAAGCAGAGCAAGTCAACCCCAACACCGCAGAAAGCAGAAACAAGTCAACCAATAATCCCTCGATTCGTCTCGACTCGTAGGGGAAAGCCTTAGGCAGTGGGGATAAGGACATGTTTCCTAAGCATTGGGACCCTGTAAGTCAGCCCAAGATGGGCCATTGTATGCTATTCACGGGTCACACTCTCCAAAGTCGAATCTCGACAAGGAGAGAAACAACCACTTACGAGTCCACTCGACTTGTAAAAAGGAAAAATTCTCTTGTGAAGATCCTCACGACTCTCGAGAGAAAATACGCACTTAGGAATCCTCACGATTCCTAAGGAGAAATTATACCTACGAGATCCTCTCGACTCGTAGGGTGAAAAGTCCTTATGAGACCCTTACGGCTCATAAAGTTGAAAAGTCTTAGGCAGCAGACCCGAACCTGTTTGCTAAGCCATCGCTACCCTACAAGGAGGTTAAGATGGACTACTATCTACTATCTACAGGCCACATTTGCGAGAGTAACATGCCAATGACATAGCAAAGAGAAGAAAGCGATAGTACAAGATAAAAAATGTGTCTTTTATTCATGAATTCAATTGAGTACAAGATACATCATATAAAAGAATAAAATAAAAAAAAAGCATGTTATTCATAGATTACAAATTTTTAGTCGATACAAAGATGGCTACTGAGAAGGAGGCGTTTTCAATAAATCAGCCAGTTGCCCGCGCGCTCTTCTCAATCCTTTCTCGCAATCGGTCGCCGCGGCCAACTCCGCTTCGTCTTGGGCCCATTGTCGCAAACAAGACGAAAGCTTTTCATCGGTTCCCAGCATGGCAGCTTCGCAGTCCTGCACGACCCACTCCGTAGAGTCAAGCGCCCATCTCAGCGTCAACCCATCCGAAATGCATCGCTGGAGATTATCAAAGACAACTTTCAACTGCGCAGCATTCGCTTCGACCTGGGCACGCAACCGGGCTGATTCGCTTGAAGATACTTCGTGTTCATTTCGCCACAGGGTCATCTCTTGTTCAAAATGGCGAAGGAAAGGAACACTCTGCTCAACCCATGCAGCCCGCTGGGAGTTCAAAGCTGATACTTCAGGAGCAGAACGCTTGAGCTCAATCTCATATAGGCAGGCCTCGATCTTCCTGCAGTAATTAACCCAAGACTCGACGACGCCTTCGCTATGGAAGTTCACGAGCATCACCAACATAGGATTAACCTCAGCAGCAATATCTGCAGTGAATGCGAGGGTCTCGGCGTCAAGATCCTCGACGAACTCGCACAACATTCGCAGGCTAGTCGCAGCGTCCCTGGAAGATGGGCGTTTAGCAAAGGGCCCTGCCGGCATTGGGATTCGAGACTCGAAGGGAGCTGGAGCCGGTGCGATTGCTGCAAAACAAATTATGGTCAAATGTCGACTCGGGAGGTAAAGATAAGTACACGAGTAATAGAGTCCACTATACCGGTTGTGGCAGATGGCAAGATTGGGAGTACTGGACGTACGACTATTCTCTCGTCCCCTCCTCCAATCCGTGATGCTGCGAACAATATAAGGAAGACTTAGCAACAGTACGGATATTCATAAAAGAAAGAAAGAAACAATAGCTGAAGGATATACTAACTAATACCAGCGGGTGGAGTGACTTCCGACTGGAAGGAGAAATGCGGGTTCAACAGTTGGTATAAATGGTCGAAAAGGACTCCTACAGAGTTGCAACACACGGTCAATACAAGGAAGACGGTGTTCATAGTTAAACTAAATAAATCGTGAATCTATACCTTCCAGCATTTCAGTGGACATAGGAGAAGGTAAGGGAACAACAACGTTCACTGCACCTACAAACAAAAAATCGTCAGAACAAGCTGAACGGGATTGTAAAATAAAAAGAGACCAGTGACCTAAGACTTACCTGATGGGTCATCAACCAAAACCGCGACGGAAGCATCACTAGGCGTCGCGGCTTATTTGCTCTCCTTCAGAGGAGTAGTCTCTGCGCCCATGGCTTCGTCCCCTGATTCGACGAGGGCTGTCGTAACGCTTGTGACGCCCGCCGATACCAGGGAGCCACACAGGGAAAAGGCAGCGGTCTGGATGGTCCTGAATTCTAGAGAAAGGGTAGCAATTTCGAGCACGGTAACCGTCAGGCTTTCACCCGTCATCCCATCACCAAGAATCGGCCCTAAAAGAAAATGCATGTGTCAAAATTTGAAGATCAAGTTCTAATAAAAGACTCAGTGTTACGTTACCTTGGGATAGCTTTTCAGTCTTTTCCCAAGCCACACGCGCAACCTGTCTACGGGCGGTAGACAACCTAGGGGGAACATCCGCCAAAGGGGTATCAGCAAGAGGGATGCTGCTTGAGCCTGCACCCACAGCCAAACTGGCATCGCGTTCCATCGCCGCACGCTTCCTATGCTTCTTTTTGGTCTGAGCAGTGAGAAATGATCTCCTCAAGACCTCTGTCAAAGGGATGTCATCGTCCAAACCAAGCTCCGCCTCTGGAACCATTATGGTGTCTTTCATCAGCTGTTTGAGCGAAGCCTCCTTCGGTAATGTTGGGGGAGCTGGGGCCACAATAGCTGGCTCTGAAAGCGTCGCCATATCATCACTCGGGATCGGCACCGCACTTGGGATAACCTGAGTCAAGGTAGTCCCTGCAATAAAGGAGAGGGTCAGACCACGAATAAAAAAAAACGGGAATTAAGGCACAATGAGCCGAATTATACCAAGACCCAAAGAAGCGTGGAGCCTCTCTTCCTCCTCGAAAGTCTTGATGGAAGCCGTGAGAGCCTCTTCGGCAGAAATACCTGTTGAAGAAAAAGACATTAGTAAAAGCATAATAATAAGGTAGGAATGAACGGGAAAAATACAACTGAAGTATACCTGACTTCGCGATGGTGATCAGCGCCGCTTCTTCGCGAGCTAGTCACTCGGAAGCCACGAAGGCAGCCTGGAGATCGGTATCATCCGCAGGCACGATAAATAAACCCTCATTGGTGCCATACTCACACAAGCCTTCGCTGTAGGGAGCATGGGGCTCCTGGCCGAGCACAACGTCAGCAGAAAAGAGTGACTTCTTCTTTTGGTGTGAGCGAACGCCGGCAACCGATGACAGGAGCTTGCTCTTGGCTGGCAATTTTAAGCGACGAGTCCCGATCTCCGTACCCACGTGAGACTCCGGGGACGCTGCAGCTACCGTTTCTACAGGAACACGGGGTAGAGGCTTCTCATGAAAGGCGCGTGGGACTGCAACCGCGGTAGCTTCTCTTAAGAAAGGACCAACAGTGGCCCGTCGCTTTAAGGGGATAGCTGGATTACCGGCAGGGACTGCACCCTTGCGATCGAGTAGTAACCGCTTTTCTTCCCTAATAACAGCACCCGTCACATGCTGGTACCACACTACGTATGCGTTCGAGGCTTTCGGAACGCAGCTCGGCTCGCTGATAAAAAAGTTGGACCCGGTGTTTAGCCGCATGAAATGGTGCAGCGTGCTATGGATACCCTCTTCTGTAGCAATCGGCTCAGCTAAAAAGGCCTCTAGCGGGACACCCTGTTCGTAGCTCGACTGTTGAGCGAAACGGTTCGGGTTGTACCTCATGAACAGCACCGAGTCGTTCTTCCTGAACACTAAAAGGCCCGGCCTAATCGAATACAAATGCAGGATCTCCCGAGCTGTTAATCTAGGAGCACCGTCTTTGAAGGTGTCGCACAGCGGCTGCACCATTTTAGCAGATTCCTTACCGATAGTTAAGACCTTATTAACAAAGGTCATGCCATCCCCGACCATACACGGGCGAAGGACCAGGCCCCTTGCCTCTCGCTGTGACGGATATAAAGCAGAAGCGTCAACTAGGAACATGACCTGAGGGAAATTATAACTGTCGTAGAAATGGAGCCGTTTATGGACTCCGAAAGTGCCGAGCACATGCAGCTCGATCCACGACATGAAATAATGCAGTGGGAGATTTACGGGTTGCACCCCCGACTGAGTGGTGCCTGCCGCTAAGCTGAGGCCATGATACAGGTGAGCTAGCCCAGCGATCCCGACGGCCACTAGCATCCCGGCAACCATTCGGTGAGCCGGATAGAAGACGGATGGCCTCATATGGCGAGGGTGCATTGGGAACACAAACCAGCTTAACCATAGACCAAGGAACACCAAAAAGAATGCCTCTTCGTCGATGTCTGAAGCTGCGAGCTCTGCAAAGGGGACGACCGCGGTATCTGGGAGGAAGAAATTCTTTTGATCTGCTTCCACTGCCGGCTGGATGTCCAAGCCAAAACCAAAAGGATCGTCAAGCTTAACGAACTTCACAGCTTGTTTTGACAAGACTTCCGGGCGAAGAAAGCGGACAATGAAATCTTTGAAGCTGACCCCATGCCTTCCGGATTCGAGAAACAGACCCTCATAAATATTCAACACCTTTATCAGACTCAGGAATCGATGTTGAATAGCATTCTCCGGAGTAAGACCCATCACCATTGATTTGGTGGCGAAGATGTACTCGTCAGTAGGAAGTATTTCCTCGTAATGTTCCCTTCGGACGGGTAAGCCGGAGATCTCTGCGAACTCCTCCAAGGAGATCGAAACTTCTCGATCTGATAGAAGAAAGGTGTGAGTCGGGACATTCCATTGTTCCAAGAAAGCTTTGACCCACCATACAGGGGGCGTGGAATACTGGAAAAGAGACGCATAAATCGCGGGGTACAACCCGAGCTTCAGCAGCAGCGATTTCTTGGCCGACAAGATGTATCGAGCCTACTGCAGATATCCAGCTGAATGGCGAGGAGTCAAGCCAATTATGTACGCTTGTCCCCAAGGGCACGACTCGCTTTGACATATACGCCGCAGAATATCTAAAGCTATTGGCGGCTATACAGGTATCGAACCTATCGAGGGCTGGAGGCGTCCATCCGTAATCCAGTTAACCTCCTCCACCGCATAATTCACCTCGGGTGAGTCAGCATAATTAATGGAGGAATTGGCTCTTTAGGCACCGCACAAGAGAACCTGCACCGACCCCGAATAATTTGGTTGTACCACAACCCCCATAAATGAAGAGACTTCTGCTCCGGGTCGTGAACTTTAATCAGTACGAAAACTTCCTGATCCACGGGCGCATCTGCATAAGCACTCTCCGGGCGAACAAACGTGAAGGAAGTGTCGAAAGACATAGTACCTGCGCGAAAAGGAACGAGGGTTAGCCGCTAATGCTACAGTCCAAATTCTGATACTTGGTACTTTAAATTTGTACCACACTGCAATGCAGTGGAAAGGGACAAAGGGGGACCCACAAAATCAAGGTGACGGCTCATTGATGAGATAATCACTCATTAAGGAAGAAATCCTAAAAAGGATCCTCATTTAAAGAGAGACTCCTCAGGCCAAGGAGTTAAACTCGCTCGAGAGCAACGCTCTGCAAACAGAAGTGACATCTGTCAACTCTAATTATGAAGGGAATAAAATTCCCTAAAAATTCTAAGAGCTATGCTCTATCAAAACGATGGAATAATCCATCAAAACCCTAAAATGCAAAGCTTTTACTGAGTTAAAAACTCCGAGATCTTTAAGATCTGCAAAACGAACTCAAAGAGTTCTTCATTAATGGGTTAAGAAACCCTAAAAGATGATTTTTTGATATATGATCTAAGAAGAGCAAGGCTCTGTTTTCATTTAACGGGTTAAGAAACCCTAAAACACATCTTTAAGATCTGTGATCTGAGAAGAGCAAAGCTCTGTTTAATGGGGTCGAACATGATTCTTACTAAATATTTGAATAAAGTTCTAACTTAAAGGAAGTTCCTTGGGCAGAGATCTATGCTCTGAAGAGAGAATTAAATTCTCAGAAAAACAAGAAAGGAGAAGATGAATAGAAGTCATCTCAAGGACCAAAGGCCCTATTTATAGGCACTGTAAGTCGATCCAACTTCCAAGTTGATCTAACGGTGGAAAGGCCGCCACCGCTGCACTCACGTGTAAGCCACGTGAGCACAACGGTGGGGAGACATTTGTTTCCCCCAATCAGAGAGCAAAGCTCTGTTCAAAATTTGAAATTTGAACTGAGGCACCACCTCACGTGCAAAGCAGGAGAGCGCTTGCGCCAAGAGCGCCAGCGCTATGAGTCAAAAACTCTGAGGCAGCACCTCACGTGCAAAGCACAAGAGTGCTAGCACCAAGAGCGCCAACGCCATGAGTCAAAGACTCTGAGGCAGCGCCTCACGTGCAAAGCACGAGAACGCTAGTGCCAAGAGTGCCAACGCCATGAGTTAAAGACTCTGAGGCAGCACCTCACGTGCAAAGCACGAGAGCGCTAGTGCCAAGAGTGCCAGCGCCATGAGTCAAAGACTCTGAGGCAGCTCCTCACGTGCAAAGCACGAGAACGCCAGCGCCAAAAGCGCCAGCGCCAGCGCTAAGAGTTAAAGACTATGAGGCAGCACCTCACGTGCAAAGCACGAGAGCGCCAGCACTAGAACTAAATGTTCTCCACCATTGGATCAAAAATCCAACGAAAATGATAAATCATCAAATTACAGAATTAAATTCTGTTGAGGAAATACTCCTCAAATCTTCCAAATAAGAAAGATTGTGCTCTGTAAATCAGAGTATCGTTGGATCAAAGATCCAATAGTGATTAAAAATCACCAAGATATAGAATAAGTTCTGTATGGGTAAATATTTTCCCAATCTTGTTAAAAACAAGAAAAATGTCTTCTGTAAAACAGTAGTCCTTGGATAAAAGATCCAATGGTGGATAAAATCCCCTAATCAATTAAGAAATCTCTCAATGAGAGATTTCCTTAACTGAATCAACAGATCAGCCTTCACTATATAAAGGACCCAAGACTTCAACTCTTGTACAGAAGAACCCCCCCCTAAACTTCAAACTTCAAAGGTGAGAGCAATTTCTTCTCAAGATAAATAACAAGAAGAGAGATCATAGCTTCTTCTCCATATTGAAGAGTTTAACTCTCACATCAGAAGAACTTAGTTCTTTTTCTAGATCACAGATTTATAAGACAAAGTTTTTCATAAAAGTAAAAGAGATCATAGCATCTCATCAAAAAAAGAAGAATTTAGTTCTTAAATCCATGAGACAAAGTTTCTCATAAACGAGAATTTAATTCTCAGAGCACCGAACTGATCAGAACTGCCGAAAAACAGTGCCTGGCGCTCAGCGCCGAGCGCTCCACGTGCTCCTCACGTGGGCACTGCTAAATAAAGAGTGCTCTTCACTCATTGGTTAGCGCTCTGCGCCGAGTGCTCCACGTGCTCCTCACGTGGGCGCTGCTAAATAAAGAGTGCTCTGCACTCATTGGTTGGTGCTCAGTGCTAAGCGCTCCACGTGCTCTTCACGTGGGCGCTATTTAATAAAAGTACTTAGTACTTATTGCCTGGCGCTCAGCGTTAAGTGCTCCATGTGTTCCTCACGTGAGCGCTATCAAGTGTTTAACACTCCATATTAAAGTATACAAATAAAACAAAATGAATAAAGGGTGTCAGAACCCATTTCAATACTCAGCATTGCTGATGCAGAAAGGGGACCAAGCCCAAATAAATAATCAAGTGGGCTGAGCCCAAGGTTGGTCAAACCCCAAAATTGACCGAGCCCATAGGACTTCTTCCAAATTGGACTTAGTCCCAAACGAGATCATCAAATCTTTGATGAACATTCACTGGTTCAAGGGTACATCTCTTCATACCTCTGATACATGTCATTGTAATTCTTCAATGTCTTCAGAAAGATGGAGGGTCCCAATAACCAATAACTTTTGGTGCATCCCCAAACTGTTAAACCAAAACCCTACAGACTATGATGTCTTTAAACACAGACTATGATGTCTTTAAACCCTATAGACTATGATGTCTTTAAACACAAACTATGATGTCTTTAAACCCTACAGACTATGAGGTCTTTAAACCCTACAGACTATGATGTCTTTAAACACGGACTATGATGTCCTTAAACCCAATGGACCGCAATGTCCTTAAACTAAGACGATAGAGCCCAAATACTCTTTCCTTGGGTCTAAATGATCCCAAAATTCCGTTGAGTAGATCTTAGTCTAAAATTAGACTAACGTATCCTCTACAAACGTTTAAGTTGATCTTAATCTCAAACGAGATTAACGAGCCTTAAAACAAACCAAACTCAAATCTAAGAAAATACAGATTTGGACTAATCCCCGCCCTACGGGCGACAACACTAATTAGTCTCCGTATACAATCCACGGGCAACCAAAAATAAAACAAACACACACGACACGAAGTGAATATCTGGAACAGGAGAAAGTGGTTATCACTACGCGGTAATATAATTAACTGCAGGGGCTTGCGCCTACAGGGAAGAGCGTCCCCACAATAAAAAAAACCCTCACAACGAGGGGGAATCCGACGAAGTCTGCTATAACGGTCGCATCCGTCTAAACCTCGGATGCACGATGCCATAAATCAACTTGGCATCTTCGGAGAGGTGGACGGATAAAACCAAATAGCATCTGCCCCCTAAAATTCAGGCCAGATGTCCTAACGGCCCGGTCGCGTCTTTTGGCGGCGAACAACACTAGTCTACTCCGAATTATCGATGCTAGTCTCAATACTCCCTCAATTAGGGACATTGAAGGATGTGCTTATGGACTGCACAACTCCCACTTATATGATCGCCATCATAATGCTGGTAATCATGCAATGATCCTACAGGATTTATCATTATGTATTAGTGACACCTAATAACAAGTAAAACATATACACATAATGATAAAGACAAACCAGATAGTATATTATCATCTTGATCAAGACTATTCTACCTGTATAGGTCCTCCTTCAACTATCATAATCACCCACCTACAATTACAATAATTGCCTTGAGGGCACTATAGCCAACAATCTCCCACTTGCACTTAAGACCAATTATTGCAGTATCACATACCCACAGCCCGTGTGCTACCGAATATCTAACTTCTCTACTAATCAGTTTCTCAAATAGTGTTTGAGAAACTTCTGTGTTCAAGAAATAGCCTCTGTGAGTGGATTCGCTCTAAGTTTCTAATTGTAGCTCTCTATATCTCAAATTCATGGAGATCAACTATCCTCCGAACCGAGCGATACCTTGCTTTAGAATTTGTTTGGATCCCTGATGGGACCAAGTTCATAAATGAATACCTTTATCCAACAAACTTCTTAGACTGTATCCTTCACTGAATTTAATCAACATCCTGCGCCAAGCCTACCTCGGTATCATGCTTGGAATCCATTCCAACATACTGCCTTTCAGAAGAGGGTAAACTTATAACTCTGACAACCACTTGGTCATCCATGTCACCTTGGAAGCCTGAACCGATAACTGTCTCCCATAGGAGGCTGTCGTTACCATACTTCAAGAATATCCTCTTATGTTCTTCACTGCTTTCCTTTGTTTATCCAGGATTGGATTAATATCCGCTTACCACAGCAAGTGCAAAATCAACATCTGGTTGGTATATGATATCGCATGATTGACCTAATTGCTAAAGCAATTAAAATGTCATTTATGCGAGTCCCTCACCTCATCAGTCTAAAAGACATCTCTTTAGAGATGGTGAATCTATCACCTGCGGGTAAACTACCACGCCAGAAGTCGTCCATTCTAAATCCCTTTAGAATTGTGTCCAAGTACCCGGATTGGGACACTTCCCAAATCTAGATCATCGACATAGATCTAGTCATAGAATTCTTGATATATTATCCAGATCCTTTGTGGAGAAATATCTATGATAACCAAAATTTGACCGATTGTAGTATATGAACATCACTTCCTATCAGGAGTATGTCATCCAAATATCATGACAGTACTCCCAACATCCTTCTTACCAGGTTCATCTATTGTTTTGATGAAGTCAAACACCTTGACTGTCACATCAAAATAGATGATCTATCTCCGCTATGCCGCTTTAGTCTATAAAAAGACATAAGCAACTTGCACACCTTCCGCTGCTCCCACTGACTACGATAACCCTTTGGAAGAGTAATATACACGTGCACTTCTAAATTTCCATTTAGAAAGATATTATAGTCATCCACCTGCCAGATATCATAGTCATGAACAATATTGACAAGTCATATCCGTATGGACTTCAGCACAGATACTGAAGTAAGTGCTTTATCACAATCCTCACCGAGTATATGATGAAAAACCCTTTACTACAAGTCTAGTCTTATTAGGTTACTACATCTACACCGATTTCGAAAGATCTACTTGCTCTTAATGAGTTTTACCCTTTAGAAGCACCCAGCAAATTCCATAATTTGCTGAAGTTCGTGGAGTCCAACTTGGATATAACACATCTGGTCATCTGGAGGTCACCACATTCTATGGTCTACTGATAACTAGTTCGGTCATCATCCCTATGATGCTGATCTCCCTGTCACCGTATATGAGAAAACCGAAGTATATCTCGGGTGGCTGAGGTCACCTACTAAATATGAGGAGTGCCTAAGGTTTGTCGAGTCCAATTGAATCCTTAGATTCTACTAAATTTTCAGTAATCATTTGTGATTCTGGAATTACTTCCAGTTCTACCACACCCCCACTAATTTCTTTTGCAAAGATTTCCTTTTTATAAAAGGTGGCGAGTCAAGAATAATACAACTATTGATCTTGAAAATAGTAAAAGATAAACCCTCACGAAAGCTTGGGATAACCCACAAAATGCCATTACTGAAACGTGCCTTAAGTATGTACGAATTAAACTTTTAAACAAAATCTAGATAACTCTATATTTTAACATCCTCAAGATATGCTACCATTCTATCTCCATATAGAATCAAATGCACTAATTTAGATGAAACCAAATTCAAATGTTATGCAGCTGTATCCAGTGTATATCCTCAAATGGAAAAATGTCATACAACATTACTAATCAAGTAGCGCATCCATGAACGAGTAACTTGTGAGAGAATCAAGTTCTCAATATTACTATGATGGAATACAAAGCATAAGTATCTACATTTTCTATCACCTCGAAAAATCTTGATACTTCCGATATTTGGTGCTCTACTTTATTTTAATACCCTATGAATTTCTTAAAATCTTTGGACCTTACATTGCAACGAATGCGTATCTAAAATAAGAGAACTTATAGGTTACCCGAATGAAATAAGAGTACCAACCCCTTGTCCCGAAGGACACTGGACAACATACATTTTCATATATAAGCCCCAAGAGTTACTAACTCAAATTTCGTGTGTTTATAAGTTGAGAACTGTATTTTAGTTAAGAATGTCTATTCCGTTATTCAATACACCTTATCTTATTCTCAACTGATAAAGGTAATGTTTAGAACACAATTTTCAAAAATTATATCTTACTTTATAAAATAAAGATATGAATATATCAGTTTTAAAAATTGGTGCACAATGACGGTTATTCAAAACCAAATATTTGCAGTTTGGCAAAACCAGGTGATTTAATCCCATATCACCAATTGCTAAGAATTCCGATATTGAGGATCAAATCACTCATTTCCCAATATTCTACTCTTTAGTATCTGCAACATCATACAAATGCGAAATTCTAATTTGGTATATACATATCCTGGAGTCAGAATCAATTAGGAAAATAATTTTCAATTATAACATCACAAAAATTCTGAAACATAAATGTTTCAAAGGGTGGTCGGGTATTTCTAGTAATGCCTTTTCCACTGTCCAGACTTACAACAGTAGTTGCAATTTCCTTTGCCCCCACTTCAACCATTTTTCATGTCTCTACATCTTACCTTCTGTATACTAACTTAAGCTAGTTGGTTGTCTCCCTTCCCTACCTTTAAGCGCCAGCTTAAGGTTTGGAAGAAAACTATTCAACAAACATAACAGGTGTACTCTCCCAGTACAATGAGCTCTCAACTTGAGAGAAGATGAAGGAGGAGAGACAACAGAATTATACAATCCAATTTCTCTAGAATCTGTGACCATTTTCGAATTGAAATAAATTTCTTCGAGTTCGCATGTAACTATACGATTGCCTTTCCAAGTAATATGGATCATCGTAGTGATACGACGTGTTCTAGAGAAAGCAAAGGGAAATCTGGAGTAGCAGGGATATATGCGACTTTGTCGTGAATCATGATAATCAAAAACCAAATGGTAAAAAGGTTCAGTCAACTTGGTTTACAAGTTTTAGTTTAAGGTCGGTCATAGTCGCAAACCAGAGAGAGAAAATAAACACTTAGCATGCAATCTATCAAAATTAGATTGGTTAATCAATTTATTTAATCAGAATGGCTTCCACTGTTTTCTGGAATTCTTCTTCGAACCCTAAAAGGAGAACTAGTCAGGATTATGTACACTCTACAATTTCGCTAACTGTCATGCCCCGCTTCCCAGAGTGCGCTAAGATCGGCACGTGACAGAGCCAACCATGCTACCTGTGGATAGGAAAAATCCCTCCACAGTTACATTACGGCTATAGGGATATCAAGAACAATAATAAACTATCTAACACATGGTCCATAGGCCAAAATAAACGAGCCAAGAATAAAATAATATGCGGAAGCAATAGATCCAACAAACAAAACACCTGGAAAGTAAAACTGGATACCAACTGGATCCTCACTGCTCGGCCTAACGGCGGAAGTACTCATGATCAGCCTGCGACAAAGGTAGTGAATCTAGGCCATGCAAAACCCAGACGTCAGTGCGTCATAACATCAAGCAATAATATAATCAAGGGGTAGCAAGGCATGCAGGTACGAGTATGAACGGTAAAACAGGTATAACAGTAATATAAAAAGTGACAGTGCAAGGTAAGGCACAGGTGATGTGCAGTGAGTAATCTAAACTGGTCTACTGGTTAACTACTCTCAAGTCTTTGAAATCAATTTGATGAATCATCGATGTAACTCAATAGTATCCCGTGAGTGCCCGGGACCACGGTCAAGATTCTCGGGCTGAATTCGAGACGTGCCGCTAGACAGTAAAAGGCAGTATGTAACGATGAGTGATGTTAGCAGCATCACCCCGGGGCTGGCCTAGCCCGCAGTAAAGGCATCGAACTGTCGAGTTACAAGTCAGGTTTCATCATTGATTTCCCCATACCCCTAAGTTATGTGTTCAAGTCAGGTATTGATAAATCTGGAGCTAATGCCAACACAGGATCAAGCAGGTACAGGTTTGTCTGGATAGACAACAGGAAATGTCCGTAGGGACAACAGGTCAAGATTGTTGGCATTAGTAACAAGATCAGGTAACGGGTCAAGCTGTGGTACATCAGGTCCTGTCAGGTAGTGAACAAGTATCAATCATGTCAAGAAGTGCACAGGTATCAAGTTGTGTCAAGTAGTGGTGTATCAAGTCATGTCAGGAGTGCACAAGTATCACGTAGGTGCTCATAATCAAACTGTAATAAGCATGGGTACACAAAACAAGTATGGGATACCAATATAACAATAAAATGGAATAATGTGATGTGGTATGCAAATAGGTATAGATTCAAACATATGGATGCACGGTTATCGATTAGGGTTACACTTAGTTCCAACATTAATTAGGATGCTCTTTATTAAACATGGGATGTTATAATAACTGTATTAGGTTATAAATGAGATCGGTAAATGCAGCTATATGTGTTCTATTCGATATGGATGCGAATTGATATCATATAACCTTTAAATGATAAACTAGTTAATGCACGATGTTCAATTAAACAATGTGAATGGTTATATTCAATTTGATGCGGTATACTATAGTATGATATGTGACAAGATAAGTTTGCATATGCTAGATATGAAATAATAAGAATGGATGCATACGGTCATTGTAAACAAGTACTTTGGATGCACGGTTTGAAATTCAATTATTATATTTATTAAAATAGATGCATAAAATGTAATGTAGCATGTAGCAAGGTAAACAAGCCTCGGGGATCCACAGATGCACGGCATGCAGCAAGAATACGATAAAACGACGGAAAATCTCCATTGGGGCATTTCGTCGAACACTTTGCGCGCACAAATACAGAACAGAACCAGGCAATGCAAGAATGTAACCGCGTAGGTAGGGAACATCTGCTGGGTTGCTCGGATCGTCGGCAGCAGCACGACTCCGGCGATTACCGGAAAACGAGAATCCAAAGGAGAAAGGGAAGAGAAAGGAGAAGAAAGAAGAGAAGAACTGTGGCTGTTCTCTGTGGTTTGATGCTCTGGGGTCAGAGGTAAAGGAAAGGGGGCGACGTCGACGATGGGCCATCGACGGCAACGATGCAGGCGAGGATTTTCCAGCAAGGCAGTGGGTTTCTAAGGTTGAGGGGGTGCAGGTTCTTGCTTGGGAATGTTCGGGTTCTTCAGGAAAAGGAAAGAGGAGAACGAGGTGGTTGCGAGGGAGTGGAGGCGACGACGAGGTGGTCGGAGCTCCGGCGAGGTGAGAACAGAGGCAACGATGGGTTCATGTCGGGGTTGGGATTCTGTGGGTTCTCGTTGCGAGAAAGGAAGTTGCAGGGGAGAGGAAGGAGAGGTGGTAAAGAGAGCGTGGAGTCGACGGGGTAACGGCGAGGCGGTCGCCGGCGGTGGGTGCAGGTGCTCGTGTGGGTTACAGTTGCAAGAGGCATCGGGGAAGGAAGAAGACGTAGATGGGAGAGAAAGAAAAATGTAGAGAGGAGGTCGAAGAGGTCGGGGAGATGGGTTACCGACGAGGGTGGAGGCGGCGTCAGCGAGCAAAGGCAGGGGCTAGGGTTTTCTCGCGGGGAGATGAAGGAAGGCAAGGGTGAGAAAACAAAGAAGGGGAAGAGAGAGAAGGACATGGGGTAAGGTTAAAAATAGGGTATATAAAAAATTAAATATATATAATATAAACAGAGATAGAGAAAGAGACAGGGAGAGAGAGAGAAGAGAGAGACAGAGATAGAGAGAGTTCGAGATGAGAGAGAGGGGGAGAGAAAAAGCGATAGAGAGAGATCGAGATGAGAGAGAGAGAGAGAGAGAGGATTGAACAGGAAGGAGAAAGAAAATTGGAAGGTAGCGGGGAGAGAGAAAGAGAGAAAGAAAAAGAGAAGAGAGAAAGAAAAAGAAAGAAAGAGAGAGAAGGAGAGAGAGAAGGAGTGGGGCCAGGGTTGAAAAGAGAGAGGGACTGAGAGCTGTTAGGATTTTGATTTAAAATTTAGAAAGGGTGAAGATTTAAAAGATTTGTAAGTTATTAAAATTTTAATCGATTGATTTTTAAAATAACGATATTATATTAATTAAAATTGGATTTTCTGGTAAATAAAAACTAAGTCCAAAACATGCCCGAGTCGGGTCAAAAATTCAGATTTAAAATATAAAAAATATATGCGACGTCCAAAATTCAAAACGAATGCTCAGGTAACGAAAATGCATACCCCCAAGAACGGATGCACGTACGTGCGCGTAGCCATCCAAACACGTCTGTTTCACTGAACGGGACGAGAACAAGATGCGCGGATGCTACCACGGGGTTAGGGGTATCAAGCAGGCCATGTTATGTAATTTTAAATTATTTTACGTGACCTAAAATGTTATATGGTAAAAATGCAATGCCAGATAAAATGCCAGTATGTACTAAACATGAAAATGCACAATCTACGTAACAAGCCAGGGTAATTCATAAATATGAATCAACACAGGTTCAAGCAAGCGGGTCGGGTTGAATGCAAAGTAAAATGTAAAATACCATTCGCACCCAAAACACGATAAATCAATAAAATACCACAGATAAATAAATACGGGAACTGGAATTGGTATAAATGAACTAGGTTGTTACACTAACCGTTCAGCCAGGCTAGTGTTGATACTTCAAGGGAGGTCCCCCATGCTTTCGCACGGACCTAATTAAATAACCCCATTTCTATAGAGGCATGACATTGTTAACACTTTCTAGATACCTAATAGGTTAGCTAGTTGTGAAGTGAAAATCTCTCGATGAGTAATACCAACTCATAAGTGGGAATCGAGACCCAAATATCATTGTGTGATAACCTTGACGGAAGCCGACCAAAATTACCACACTCCATAAGGTATGCGCAAATTTGGCAAGTTTTTCTTATATTTGAAATTCCCGATACAGTTTTTACCCCTAGGACCCTAGTGTCATAGACTGAGTCAACAAATCAAAATGTCCTAGTCAAGTTCAACCTGTCATTATCTTGATTGCATTAGACCCACCCGCATGAACCCTTGAATCAGTCAACAAGGCCGTACGACTATCCAAACCAATCACATTACATACTATAAACAAGTATCACTTAACTACCGTACACTATACCTTGACCGAGTTAACAAACGCAGCACGAATACTAAGCACTACTCGTAGGAAATGACGGAGGGCTACGGCTGTTTTTTGGCTAAAAACCCTTAACGTAATGAACTTAATATCGTTGAAAGAACTCGAGTGGTTTTGAAAAGGTGTGGTTTAAGCTCCGCATTTAAAACAAGTGGTTTTGAAGAAAACCGAGTGGTTTATAGTAACATAAATTTTTGCTTAAAAGTTAACTCCCTGTAAAGGGATCAAGGCTCTTTCCTCATCTAATGAGGTGCAGGATATTCCTAACCGAATACATATATGCAAAGCAAAAGAATACGGCTATGGTTTTAAAATCTGGTTCCAACAACATTATTTTAGGTTTATTTTCCTTGCATTAAAACAAATCAATGCATACCCATCATTTAAGTTTCTAAGCCATACCAGAAACAATCAAAATAGCATGCTTTATATACCATCCACATTTGCCACGGGGTCCCGGGTCTTCACCGTAAAGTTACTTAACTTACGGCAGGGCGGGGACAGGGCTAGCGCGGATGCAAAACATATAGAATCATCTAATATATATAATATATGTATATCATCGCAGGTAACTAATAGTCATCACAGGCATGCGAACAAAGAACAATATGGAATAGCGGATAAATTAAGAACCCCGCGTTTTATTTGAGCCCAAATAAAACACAACGTTCTCCGGTCGTGTGGATAGCCCGTACAACATTGATCCTAGACCACTACAAGTGCGGCAAGACACCTGCCAATTCTAGAAACTGGGTAACCCGCCCTCAATATCATGAGTTGGTCACCCGTCGATTTCTAGAATCCGATAACTTGGGCACTCTTCCACGGGTCGATCCTATAACCCTACAAGTGCGGCGAGCAACCCGCCAACTTTAGAGCGTTACGGCCCGGTCTCAAACACTATGAGATGGTCACCTACCGCACTCTAGAACCTGGCTACTCGAGAACTTCTTTTGGTTTAATCCTAGTACAGAATGAAATATATACAAAAGTGACATCGACCATAGTCTGGTCGAGCCCCAATAAAAAAATATACATAATACGGAAACAACGGCCAAAAGTTGGAGCTCATCCCGAACAAATGAATACAATGTTATAAATCAAAACTGTACAAGCAATCACACGTGGGGCTATCCGTCAACACAATCCATCTAAACCATAATAATATATACATATACATACATACATACATACATACATACATACATATATAACAGAACAATCAACAACATATGTGTAACACCGTCTAATTGAACGTATAGCAATTAGACGACGTTAACCAACACATATACACTGATACAAAACATAAACGACGTTAAAATTTCGACCGAAAGTTTTCCCGAGTTGCCCCAATGCACAAACTACAAAAATCAAAATCTGGGCAAAAAAGAATGGTACTAAAAATCAAGTTTCCTTTATTCCAACTATAATGACTCTGAAATCCCTGGACAAAAATTTCTCGTTTATTGTACAGAATAAAGGGTATTTCAGCCTGATGTGAAGTTATAAGTTATTTTTGTTCAACAAAAATAAGAAACAACTTGTAGCTCACTGGTAAAGCATCTGCACTGCTGTGACCTAGCCTGTGCGTTTGATTCCGATCATACCTAATTATTTTTAGATTTTTTCCTTTTGAATTTTTGGAAGCCCAAGAGTTGCACGTGCAATACACAGAGAAATGAAATGTTTCAGAAAAATCAAACAGGCGCAATAAGGTGTACACACCCAAATACCCACGTGGCACGAATCTCGAGGCTGAGCACTAAAATCTGATCGCCCATTCCCTCATTATGGCCGGCGCCGATGGTCCCAATAGCTCCAAATCACCCGTGTTTTGCACACACACTCCTTCGACTCCCCTTCACTGTTTGATTTTCCTGCAATCAAATAGAGACCCTTCATTTCATCATTTAATATCTTTTTAATACTTTTTAATCCAAAATTTTAATTCCCAAACCCTAATTCTCCATTATAAATACCACCCCATGCCCTAGCTCCCCTTTATTCTAAAAATTTCTGGCAAAACCACATCAAAAGTTCCTAAGTGCAAGTGGAGTCAAGTGGAGTTAGCAACCAAGCTCCTTCCGTCAAAGATCGAAGCCGTTTCCGGAGCTCCCACGACGCCACGAAGTCCCCTCCCTTCTTCCTTACTCTCTTCTTGATATTACCAATCCGTAACTTTCCCTTCTCTCCTTTTCTTCCATCTCAAAACCACTTTATAAAACAACTCGACAAAAGCGGAGTTATTTCCAATATTGCATTCTTTTTATATTTGTAAGGCATGTGTTAAGCAAATTAAAATAAACTAACATGGTACCCTAATCTTAACCCTTTTTCACATCATTTAGTTTTAGCTTTAACAAAATTTTCATATGAAACCAACATATAATGAACTTTTTCATTAAAATACCATGAACTTTAGTGTAACCTCTTTTCGATATCTAGTATACCCAAACTGTCACGCCCCGCTTCCTGGTGTACGGCGAGGGGGACACGACTGGCCGCTACGTATTTACTCTGAAGTAAATACGCTAAGCGTATCTAAGCAATATAAATAAAAATGCATAAGAGACAAAGACAATAGGTATAATTGAACAGCAACTTTATTTATTAAAATTCTTTTACAGTACATGGAAAAATAAATACATCTGAATGAAAGCAATGCCTAAACAGTGGCATAACAGAAAAGGAAAATACAGAATGTAAAAGAAAAAGTACAAGTGAAACTATAGCTCGGGATCTTCAGTAAACTGGTCCAAGTCTTCAGTACTAGGCTCGATCTCTGGAAGGTCCGATCCACCTGACAACATTCCAAAGAAGAAAGAGAAGGAATGTCGTCAGCGAACAATCGTTCGGTAAGTCCCAAAGATAAGAGAGAAGTAGAATAGACAGAGAGTAAGAGAGAGAGTGTAGCTTTTAAAGTTGTATTATATTGTTATAATGTTTTATTTAGTGTTAATGTTGTTGTTTGTAGCTTGGTACAGAAGAGGCCAGTGTATACGAGAGGAGTCTCTATATGCCAGAGACTAAAGGCAAATGTAATACAAGGCTCCATTAGAATGCCCGGAACAACGGCAATTGAATTCAGGTTAGGTGTCTTAATGGTTGTAGTCTCGTGCCACTTCTAACACCTTCCGTACCAATCTATCCCTTAAACCCCGCGATGTCTTGATTGTATTGTTTGTATTGTATTGCAACTTGTATTGTCTTGTAATATAGATTGTATAATTGGATGATTTGTCGAAACCATGGTATCAGTAAATGGATGTAATAGGGGAATCATGGATGTAACTGGAGAATCATGTAAATGAAAGTATATCCATGGTTCGGTTCAGTCAATATAGATTGAATAGTTTGAACAGATTGAATATATGGATTCATGGATTCATATTGAATTTTAGTTTTTACTTGAATCATATTCAAGTCAGATTATTTATAATGAGACTCGGTCAGAGTCAGAACAAATAGAAAAGAAATTGAATCCTGAATTAGGTTTTGGTGTTATCGGTAACCGCTGCACATGGGCGACAGGATTTGTGTCTTTTCGTAGACGGTTATCGTGTTGATAACACCGTTTGTTTAAGTTATCTACCTTAAATAGGCAAGCACCCACTTCTCCGGCTTCCTGAGGCTCAAGAAATTGGTCCCGCTTAAACCTATATTTACTAGGGTCCTTATTGTAATTTATAGAACTTGAGGGGATTATCTGTAAAAATACTTTTGTATAATTTTCAAAATACACCCCAAGTATTTAATTATCATCTTTAGAGTTGTTATAAATGTAGATTTTATATATGTGACATTTCTAGTGATTAAAACCTAATTTTATAATATAAGGTATTTATTTGTAAAGTATTGAACTTGTATAGAGTTGCATGGTATTTTCATGTAAAGTGATTCTTTTGATTTAGAAAAGTTGGAATATTTATATTATCACAAAAATAAATATTTTGATGATACATACATACATACATACATACATACATATATATATATATAATTTTAATATATTATATTTCTAGAAATCTTATTTTCTTAAGATATTTGTATTTTTTTAAATCTCTCGAGACCGAATGCTCCTTGCGGAGGTCTGCATCTCGCACTACTAAGCCCGAAGATGTGCGATAATCCGCACCATCCCGAACGGGTTCCCTAAATGGGTTGTAGCGGCGCTTTGCAAAGACTTGTTTAAAATACATAATCATGTGAAAATGGTTTTTATAAGTTTAGAGGTGGTTTTATATAAAATGGTATTTCCCGAATCTATATTTCCTAAAAGGTATCGTGCTATGTTGCATATGAGTGTTTTGAGGAGGTAGATCATTACCTCGTGATTTATTTAAAGATATAGCAAGAAATATGATGTTTAATGTCAAAACTGAACTATATGGCATTTTACAGAAAAAGTACGATAAAAAGTACAATATGAAATATTTTTCTATGAAACTTGTTCATGATGTTTTGTTAATATTTAATAGTCAAGATGTGATGGTGTGGTGTGCTTGTATTTAAGAAAAGATGGAATTTTTAAGAAAAACCGAATCGGAAGTCGGGTTAACTCCGATTCCGTTGGGTTTTAGAAATACAAGATTTTAGAATAGAAAGGATAAGAGGGAGGAGGGACTTACTGGCTTTTGGCTTAGAGGAGAGGAAGAGGGAGTGGAAGTAGGTTCCGGTGCGTCGTTACGTCGCCGGGAGCTCGTAGGGTCGTCGTTGGAATTTCGCTGGAGCTTCGCCCTTCACTAACTCCACTTATACACAAAAATTCTAGAGAGTTTTCTTGAGAGTTTGGACAGAATTTGTGAGTGAGGCTGTGTGTTTAGGTGTGATATTTATAGGAAAAACTAGGGTTAAGGTAGGTGAAAGGGTGTATGAAAATTGTATTAAAAATTGTATTTAAAATAGAGTAAATAGGTGTTTTTATTGACTCTGTAAATGTGCAGAATATTTAAAGTGTACAGGGGTTTTAAGAAGACCAAGAGGCACAATTCTCAAGAAGGGCAAAATGGAGTTAGCGCGGAATCGGCCGGCGCCGCCGGCCGATTCGGCCAAGTCGAGCCGGGGCTCGCTGCCATGTGTCCACCGTCGATAGGTCTACCCCCTGGGCCAGGTTGTTTATATATGACTTTTGGTTTTTACGAGTTATGCACGTGTAGGCTCTTGGGATTCTAAAAATTTAAAAGAAAACAATATTAAAATTAATGTGGGTGATATGATTTGAACTTTGGTGTTTTGGTTCAGCAATGCAAGGTCTTACCAATGAGCTACAAGCTCCTTCTTGTTATTAAAAAAGCAAAACAAATTTATAACTTGTGCTTAGGAAAAAGTACCCATTTCTGTATTTTTTTAAAAAAATTATACAGAAAGTTTAGAGTTATTACACAAACCCTAGAACCTTCACGGGGTAATGACCAACCCCACATGCACACTATGGTTTCATAGCTTGGTATTCTAAGCATATAGGTAATTCAAAGTAAATTAAGTTTTTCATTAAAATACCACACTGTTTCAAAACGTGTTTCTTTAAATCGGTATTTCAAAATTTTTGGCAATTACACCTCTCAACCCTCGTCAGGGGACCCGCTAATGGATGGTGCAGATTATTGCATATCTTTTGGATAGTAGAGCGAGATGCAGAACACCTCACGGAGTATTCGGTCTTGAAAGGAATAAAAATACGGTTTTTAAGAAACGTAACTTTTTCTAATAAAAACTAATTTTTGGGAAAATTATATATAAATCATAAATCCATATTTTAAATAAAAGCATATTGAGAAACTATATTTTTTTGAAAAGAAAGATTAAAATTGTAAATAAAATACCACCAAGTTTCCAAAAGTGGTAATTTTCATAAAAATACCATAAACTTTCAAAAGGCTAGGTTTTATCACCAAAACACCATAATAATTAAAATACATGTTCATGAAAACCCTAAATGTTATAAAGCACCATCGAGGTTTGTTTTTAAACAATATTAACATATATTTTTTTATAAAACCCCATCGAGATATACAAACAATATTTAAGGACTCTAGATTAATATAGGTTTAAGCGGAATCAATTCTCTTGAGCCTTAGGGAATCGGAAAAAGTGAGTGCTTACCTATTCAGGTTAGACAACTTAACGGAGTTATCAATGGCAATTGTCTTGGAAAAAGACACAAATCATGTCGTCCATGTGCAGCATTTGCCGATTTCTCCCGAACATAAGATTTTAATAATTTACATCAATTCATATGAAAAGACATGAACTCAAATCCAAACGCAAATCTAAACTTGAACTCGAACTAGAATACAAACTCAACCAAGATCCAAACTTTAACATAAACTTGAACCTTTGATCATGAACTAGAACAATTGAACTTGAATATCCTAAAACTTGAATACTAGAATACTGTGACTTGACATGAACTTAACATGAATACCATAACACAATGGCTGCTATTGAAACTGACTTGACTCAAACCATGAATACAACTCGACATGAATACATGAACACTTGACACAAATACTTGATATTGACATGAACTCAATCTTGCAACTTGATGTATTCATGGATTCGAGCAAGGCTAGTAATTTTAACTGTAACCTAGAATACACGGGGTGTTGGGATAGTTCATGTGTGAATCCAACGAAATCTCAGGAGTCCCCCTAGATCATGAATCCATATCTACTAACACAAGCAAACTATCATGAGGGCCCGTGTTTCCTTGCTCCTGGATTATAGCCTGTTGAGTTTGGAACACTTCACATTAGGTTGAAGTCCCGTTACTAGCTTGATTCGGGCCCATGGTTCCTTACTCCTGATTTACAGCCTGTTGGGTTCGAGAACACTCTTGAGATCGGTTGACATTCACCCTTGAACTTACGTTACATTAGTTTTCCCATGTAAAGATCTTTTAGGACCCTTACATTCACTTCATGTCCACTACACCCACACTGCACGGCCATGCTATACTATACTCATGTTATTTTGTCATGATATATATAGAACTGCAAGTTACATAGAATTGCCATGCTTATATTAAATGACATGTTTAAACACCATATCTCCAAGTCCATTGCTTCATGATATACGTTTTCTTTATCATTATACTTTTATACTTCACACCCATTTCTTGGGGACTTACCGGCGAAAGTTCGCTGACGGGCATTCCACCTATTTTTGTTTCTTGGAATCTTCGTCAGATACTGTGGAAACTAAGGAGGTGGACACCACCGAGGAGGAGCACGATCAGATCACGGCTCAGGCCTAGACCAGTTATCCTGTCTTTCAGTTTATGTATGCCACATGTTTAGGCATTTCTCTTCTTATATTTTCTTTTAGTTGAACTCATGTATTGTAATGTATCAAGTTGAATATAAATAAACTTGTTGAAGATTAAATCCCATGCTAATTTCTTGTCATTTTATATTGCTTATTTTACGCTTAACGTATTTACTCCAGGAAGTGACCTTCTCAAAATAAATACGTCGCGGGCTTGTCACGTGCCTGTTTCCGTCTTTTGGGAAGCGGGACGTGACAGGTTTTGTTGGTGGTCCATGCAGGTTCGTTCTGCATGAAATCGTTGTTGGGGTTTCTTAGCACGACCACTAGGTTTTAGCAAGCATGGAGTATGAAATTTTAAAAAATCTAGAGTGCTAAGCAACACCATCCAAGAATCGAACTAGACAATTAGGATTTTTAAAGCATGTAAACAAACTTTACACTAAGTGAACAAGGAATACAACCTTTGTAGACCGGTCCTTCACTTCTAAAGCTCCGTGTACTAATCCCTTAGATCCAAGTAGTGTCTCCCGAACTCTTCTTAGGCTCCACTGGGCGAAACGAACGAGCTTGCTCAAGGATCTTCGAGGCCGAAGATGATCTACGTCGAAGAATCTCTAACTCAAGCTAACTCTTCACTAATTGAGCAATTAGTGAAGTAAACAACTTATACTAAATGGCTAGTTTGGTATAGATTGATGAAGTATGAATTTTGCTCACTTTAGAATTATTTTTCTCTTTTTTCTTTCTCATCTCACTCAAAACTAGAGAGCAAAGAAGGAGAAGAAGATGATGATCAAGTGTGAACCCTTTGGGTGAGAAAATATCTTAAGATAATAGTAGAGAATTAACCATGGCTAAAAATAATGGTTGTGTAAATAAGTATCTAGAGTAAAACAAAATTAGTGGACTAAGTCAAGGTTTCTACACGCTTCCACAAGCATATTAAGCCATGACATTTTTCACCTAATTTTGATTTATCCCTTAATTATTAATCACCCAAATTATCTTTAGTTTGGTATGAGTCTCATACACCCATGTCCAATGTATCAATTAGCATGACAAAAAAAATAAATACATTAATAAATATCTCATATATATTTATATGTATTTGTAGAAAACAAATACTTAAGTGAGCTAATATTAGTTAATATATATTAATATATCAAATATATAATTATATATTAAATTATTAAATCAACACTTGATTTAATAATCTGGCTATACCACATACAACTGTAATTCGATGTCGTGCACCCCACGTGTTCACGGGAAGGAGGAATTTGCAAAAAGTAATTTTTACGAGCTTCGCAACACCGACTAGAACTAAGGATTGTTCATAAACTTTAGCTAGCAAACTACTTGAGATTTAACTACTCGGATAGAATGTTATACCTCATGATACAAGTCCTTCGGGCCTTCATCGCTGTCCTCCTCGTCTACGTTGGCTCCAATGATCGATCCGGATCATAGCAACCTCCACGGCTTCCTCGAGTCAAAGACGATCCACCCGAGAGTCTGTAGTCCGAGCTCCACCTCAAAACCGATGTAACTATGGCAGCAAGCTTGCTAAACTTGATGTCCTAGGTAATGTAGAATATGAAGATGGATTTATTTGTCTCTTGAAACCCTAATTTACTCAACTCAAGAGACTTTAAGGGTTTTGTAGTGAGGAAGAAGAAGAAGAGCTAGCATGAGAGCTGACTTGAAGAAAGAGAAAGTATTTTTACAAATGATAATCTCTCTCATGAAAATTGAGATGGCTACCCTTGACATGACCACTATCATAGCATCAAAATATCTCATCAAAATATCTCACTAAAATATCTAGGTCAAATAGTCAACCCAAGTCAAGTGGTCAAGCCAAGTCAAAATATCAAACAAAGTCAAGTAGTCAAAACTAGTAGCCATGTCTCAATTATTATGTACAAAAATAAAAAATACTTTCATCCACCTCATAATTGTTTTAATCAAGTAAATGGTCAAAACCCTATAAGGTGTCTCCTTCTATGCTCCTCTCATCCGTATATACATACCCGCATTCGTGTTCCGAGAAACACGAATACAAAGAGACGAAACCGATCCATCAATATAATACTAGGATTCGGCTTAAACCAAGCCCACTAGTATTATCCACCCGAACATCATACGTGCACAAGTGTACGTATGTGGTCGAAGCCCTGCCGTAAAACCATACGGCCTCTACACCTTTTGCCCAGTGCAGGGAAACTCTCTGTGTGGGACTTTAAAGACTCGACACTATGCTGGCAGTGGGTTTAACCACAGGTCGCAAGCGGTACTAGCTGCACGTAACGGTCCCCAGGTAGATGTCGATAAGAAGGCCGATGAGGAAAACCCATCCGAACTCCTACTGAGCCTGAATGTGACAATCTCTGTATAGTCCGGTCTGTTCGTCTAAGATTATCGCATATCGGGCCTAGGGGGCGGTAAACGTCAGACCCCTCATAGCGGTATAAGTCGTGTCGGAGAGTATCCCAATACACCCTGAGAAACTACTGGAACACCTACCAGTAATGGACATTACACAAAGTACTTTGGCCAAGAACTTTGTGTAATGGCCTTCCGAACACAGCGCGATATCAACCCCCAATACCGGGAGAGACGAATCATATCTAACCACCATTGCCTCTAAGTGCTTCGGGACTGCGCCCAACTACTACCTGTTTACACGACTCCATTGAGCCGTGGTAGGGCAGTAATCAAAGTACAGTGGGAACACACTTGTGGCGAAGAAGCAGTATCAAGTCGACGGACTAAGCTGTACTCATGTCACCTAGGAACTGCTACCCGACGACGGATATAATACCCACCAACAGTTCTCGACGAGTCATGTCCAGTGTACTCATAATCTAATGAGAACTTGCATACTATCTCCAGTACGACATACTGATGGCTGTGGGACAGACCATCTCCCCTGCTGGGATGAGAAGCGTATACACTAGTCTACTGTGGAGTACCGATGCCCTGTCTCGATAATCCTATGACTAGGGACCTGTATAGGATGTGCTTATAGATGACCCAGCCTCCACTAGTGTGACTGCCATCACAATGCTGGTAATCAAGCAAAGATCCTAAGGGCTCTACCAATATGTATAAGCGATATGCTATGAAAACACATGCACATATTGAGGTAGAAACAAACCAAGTAGCATACTACTATTTTGAGTAAGACTGTTACTATATTCGTGTATATCCCAAGCTCCCATTAAGTAATATACAATTCAGTATGATACAATATGGCATCTACGGCATATCACTAACAACAACCGACTAATATCATTTATATGTATATCAAATATACATATAACAAATTATTGAATCAACACTTGATTCAATAATCCGGTTATATCACATATAACCTATATTATGAGATTAGAATACTGTATCACATACACGTATTAATCTCGGTCCCATACATATCACATGTGTGCCCTACTTCGTTTCTCTTGAGCTAGGAAACCTCTGTGTAGGACTTTAAAGACTTGTCAATAAGCCAGCAGTAGGTAATGATCATATCAGTCACCCACAAGCCGTCAGCGGTACTAGCTGGATGTAACAGCTACCCAGCTATTGAGCGATCAGAAAATCAACAAGCAAGGTTGTCCAAACTCCCGTGAATCCAGTAGGTAACACTACCGTACAGTCCGGTCTCTTCGTCTGATATGTCGCATATCGAGTCTAGGGGTGGTAAACGTCAGACCCCAATAACTTGATAAGTCATGCCGATGTGAGGCTCATAACGGGTCGAGAAACTACTGATAACATTTATCAGTAAATCTCATCATCATCCCTGGCCAGGGACTTTCTGTTATAGCCAATAGACATAGCGCAACATCAACTCCTAATACCGGGAGAGACGAAACCCCTCCTATCGCTCATTGCCTCCATATGACTCAGGACTGTACCCAAAATCCACCTGTTTGCACACTCTATTGAGCATGGTAGGGAGGAAATCAAAGCACAGTAGGAATCACACAAGACTCTATGACGATTTCGGGTCTACAGACTAACCTATATCAGTGTCACCAGAGAACTGCTATCTGACGATAGGTATAATACCATCTAGGAGTTCTCGGCGAGTCCTGTTCGGTGTACCCATTCTTCAATGAGCACCTATGTACAATCTTTGATGTCGAACATCAATGGCAGTAGGATCAACCATCGCCCCATACAGGGTCATGAAACGTACACACTAGTCTGCTCTGGAATATCGATGCCCTGTCTCGATACTCTCTCGACTAGGAACAATTAAAGGATGAACTTGTGGACTACCCTGGCCCCACTAGTATGATCTGCATCATAGTCCTGGTAGTCAAGTACACATCCTAAGGGCTTTATCAACATGTAACGGAGAGACGGTATAATGATACAAGTGTACATGTTAAGATAAAGAGGAACCAGATAGCATACTATCATGTCGAGCAAGAAAGTCCTCTCTATATATGTCCAAACATCCACTATAATATACAATCATATACAATAATAGCCTCTAGGACATACATATAACTAACAATCTCCCACTTGTACAAAGGCCAGCTGTTGTAGTATCTCATACCCAACATCCCGAAAAGTCTCTCAAATGGCCTTGGTGAGTGGATCTGTTGTGTTATCCTTCGTACCAACTCTCCTGGCCTCGATCTTCCGGGGATCAACTATCTCCTTAATCAGATGATACCGCCTAAGAATATGTCTGGATCACTGATGGGACCGGGGTTCCTAGGCCAAAGCCGCAGCTCCATTGTTATCACAATACACAAGTATTGGATGCTTAATGGTAGGAACTTCAGCAAGTTCATCTCATGAACTTGTTCATCCAGGCAGCCTCTTTGGAAGCATCGTTGGTAGCGATATATTCAACCTTCATTGTCGAGTCTACTATGGTATCTAGATTGGAGCTTTTCCAACATACCGTCCCTCCACTGAGGCTAAAGACAAAACCCGAGACCGGATTATAGTCGTCCTTATCACTCTAGAAGCTCGAATCGGTTAAGTACTCGATATGGAGTTCACCGTTACCATACACCAAAAACAATTCTTTAGTCCTTCTCAAGTACTTAAGAATGTTCTTCACAGTTGTCCAGTATTTTTCCCCAGGATCTGATTGACACCTACTCACTACACCTAGTGAGTATGATACATCCTCTTAGATCTATCTCTATAGATCTTAATCTCTGGATGTATGAGGCATCACCCAGATCTTTCATGGAGAAACTGTGATAGGTAGAGCTTGACCGAGTGTAGCATAGGAACATCATTTCCTATCAAGAGTATGTCATCCACGTACAATACGAGGAAGACAACCTTACTCTCTACAACATTCTTGTATATACAAGATTCATCTACGTTTTTTATGAAGTCAAACTCTTTGACTGCCACATCAAAACAGATGTTCCAACTCCGCGATGTCTGCTTTAATCCGTAAATTAATATAAGCAGCTTGCACACCTTTCCGCTGTTCCCACTATTTATGAAGCCCTCGGGCTGTGTCATGTACACGTTTTTTTCTAAATCACCATTTAGAAAAGCGTTCTTGACATCCATCTGCCAGATTTCATAGTCATGGTATGCAGCGATGGCAAGCAGGATCCGGATGGACTTAAGCATAGCCACTGGAGAAAAGGTTTCATCAGAATTCACACCTGGTCATTGACGAAAACCTTTTGCTACAAGTCTAGCTTTGAAAGTCTTAAATTTTCCATCTACACCAAGTTTCTTTCTCAAAGAACCACTTGCTCCCGATGGGTTTTACCCCTTCAGGAGCAACTTCCAAAGTCCATACTTTGTTGGTATACATGGATTCCATCTCAGGTCGCATTGCATCTAACCATTTCACAGAGTCCCCACTTGTGATGGCCTACTCGAAACTAGTTGGGTCATCATCTTCCATGATGCAATCCTCGCTCCCACCGTGAATGAGAAAACCGTAGTATCTCTCAGGTGGATGAGGAACCCTAATCCACAGAGTGGCTGAGGTTCGTTGGAGACTATCGAATCCTCTGGTTCTACCAAATCATCAGCTGTGGTTTGTGTAGCTGGAACTTCTTCCAGTTCTACCTCATGACCATTAATTTTTTTCATAAGAAATTCCTTTTCTAAAAATGTGGCATTTCGAGAAACAAACACCTTTTGTTCCTCAGTGTGGTAGAAGATATACCTTCGCGAATGCTTGGGATATCCTACAAACTTGCACAGAATTGACCTTGCCTCAAACTTGTCCAGATTTTACTTTTTAACATAGGCCGGACAACCCTATATCTTAACTCGTTTAAGAGATGGTCTCTTCCCATTCCATATCTCATATGGAGTGGCAGGCACTGATTTGGTTGGAGCTCTATTCAATAGGTATGCGGCTGTCTCAAGCGCATAACCCAAAAAGGAAATAGGCAACTCAACAGTACTCATCATAGAGCGCACCATATCTAATAGGGTGCGATTCCTCTGCTCCGATACACCGTTGTGCTGTGGTGTATCCAGAGGAGTAAGCTGAGAGAGAATCCCATTCTTTTTTAAATAATCCAGGAACTCCGTGCTTAAGTATTCTCCTCCCCGATCAGATCGAAGGATTTTAATACTTCTACCCATTTGGTTCTCTACTTCGTACTTATATTCCTTGAATTTCTCAAAAGTTTCAAACTTATGTTTCAACAGGAACACATGTCCGAATCTTGAGAAACCATCGGTAAATGTAATGAAGTATGAAGAACCATTCCTGGCATGTGTAGACATGGGACCGCATACATCACTATGTATCAGTTCCAATAGTTCAGTAGCTCTTTCTCTATGTCCAGTAAACGGAGTTTTTGTCATCTTTCCTTTAAGACATGACTGGCAAATTTCATAAGATGTAAATTCAAACGGGTTTAAATATCCATCCTTATCTAACTTAGCTAGTCGTGTCGCATTGATATGACCTAGTCTATAATGCCACAAGAAGGATTCGTTCATTTTTGAACTTTTCCTCTTGTGTGTATTCTGTACATTAAGAACTGTATTTTAATTCAGAACATATAAACCGTTACATAACGTACCAAACCCAATCAACAATTAACTTAGGAAAATGTTCATAACATTTTTCTATACTACAAAGTTATATCCTTCTTTATCTAATAAAGAAACTGATATTAAATTGCACAACACTTTGGGTACGTAATAACAGTTGTTCAGAATCAATGTATTACTTTCTGGTAATACTAGGTGATAATCGCCAACTGCTTTGGCTGCAACCCTTGCACCATTCCCTACTTAGAGAGAATGATCACCTATTCCCAGTTCTCTATCTCTCTTAAGCCCCTATAACATATTTCATATGCGGGATTCTGATCCGGTATCTAATACTCAGGATATAGAGTGTACTGAGAAACTGTTCTCGGTAACGAATACACCCGAAGAAGATACATCAACATACTCATTCCTCGTTCGGGTCGCGTGGGAATCCGGATATTCCCCTATTTCCTGCTCAGACTTATAACAATTATAAGGTAGAGCGGAACCAACGTTTCTCAGCTCAGTATAACAAGCGGGTTCGGTCCATACATCCATATTATTATCTTGATTAAGGCGTGTCATGGTCGCTACCTGAGAGAGAGAGAGAGAAGAAAACACTTTAGCGTATGCTCTTGCAAGATTAGATTGGTTATTATTTTATCTAATCAGTATGGCTCCCATTGTTTTTATCAAATCTTCCTTTAAACCCTAAAAGGTAAGACTAGCCGGGATTAATTACACCCTACAAGTTCGCCAATCATTCAACTAGGCTGGTGTTCCCCTCCGAATGGCGGCCTAGACTTGGCGTCCATGCCTGATGTTCGGGACAGATGCTATTTGGTTTTATCCGTTTATCTCTCCGAAGATGCCAAGTTGATTTATGGCACCGTGTATCGGAGGTTTAGACGGATGCGGCCGATGTAGCAAACTTCGTCAGTTTCCCCCTCAGGATGAGGGGTTTTTGATTATGGGAACGCTCTTCCCTGTAGGCGCAAGCCCCTGCAGTTAATTACGCTACCGCATCGCGGTAACAACTTTCTCCTTCTCCAGAATTTCACTTCGTGTCGTGTGTTTTCATTTTGTTTGTGGTTGCCCGTGGATTGTATACGGAGACTGAGTAATGCCGTCGCCCGTAGGACGTGGATTAGTCCAAATCCGTATTTACTTAAATTTGGGTTTGGTGTTTTCAGTTTAAGGATGTATTAGTCGCGTTGCGGCTAAGATCAACTTAAACGTTCGTCAAGGATACGTTAGTCCTGTTTTAGACTAAGACCAACTCAACGTAGTGATTAATTTAATGTATGGCCATCGGGACTCGTCACCTCTCTGACGTCGTTGAAGGATTACAACGACATGTATCAAAGGAGCTCGGAGATGTACCCTCGAACCAGAGTTGATTGGGAGTTTTATAATCCATTTGAATATTTAAGGATACGTTAGCCGTGCTTGGGGCTAAGATCAACTTAAACGTTTGATAAGGATACGTTAGTCCAGTTTGAGACTAAGATCAACTTAACGGGACCGTTTAGATCCGACAAAAGAGCATTTGGGCTCTATTGTGCCAGTTTAGGGACGTGGTGGTCCGATATTAGTTTAGGGACGTTTCGGTCCAATATTAGTTTAAGGACGTTTCGGTCCAATATTAGCTTAGGGACATTTCGGTTCATATTCCAGTTTAGGGACGTGGTGGTCCATCATTAGTTTAGGGACGTCTCGGTCCGATATTAGTTTAGGGACGTCTCGGTCCGATATTAGTTTAGGGACGTTTCGGTCCAATGTTAGTTTAGGGACGTTTCGGTCCGATATTGGGTGTGTGGCCGTTGGGACCCGTCACCTCTTTGACGTCGTTGAGGAATTACAACGATGGATGTCAAAGGAGTTCGGAGATGTACCCTCGAACCGGATGTAGATTGATTTAGGAGAGCCATTTTGCTCAGGCAATTTAATTTAAGGACTTATGGCCACGATTGGGCTAAGTCCAGTAAAAAAAATGTCCAACATTGCTTTTGCATTTCCTTTTATTTTTATTTGGGCTTTGCCCAGAAAAGATGCAGGGCATCAATTTGTTTTGGGCTCTGTTCTTTATGAATGATGCAGAGCATCAATTTTGTTTGGGCTCAGCCCTTTTATTGCTTTGCAATTTATTTTGGCCTGCTAGGTCTTTTTTATTTGGGCCTGGCCCTTCAAGTAATGCATTGCATTTGTGCAAAGCACCAAGAATCTTTTAGATTCAAGGAAAGGAGTGCAGAGCACTTTTAATTTCTTAATCTAAATTTAGATCAAAGAGAAGAAGAAAAATCTTTTCTTTCTTTCTATCTCAGAGAACCAGAGGTTCTCTAGCAAGTGCAAGGCACTATTTTTTTTATTATTTTTATTTATTTATTTATTTATTGAAGATCACTGATTTTGTCTTTTAGATCAATGATCTATTCCTAAGAGAATTTTCTCTTATTTCAAAGGTTTTTACCTTCTTCTTTTGTTCTCAAGAAGTTCTTTTCTCCTTTTTTTTAATCCAAATGTCTATATCTTTGAAATGGGGTCTGGGGTCCTTTTTATAGTGCTCAAAAATCAGTTAAATTTGTTAAAAAGATCTTTTCTGAGTGATTTGGGGAATTTTCCCCACCGTTGGATCTTTGATCCAAAGCCCCCTATTTTACAGAAGAAATCTTCTTGTTTAAACAAGAACAGAAAAAATATCCTTAAATCTTCACTCTGTTGTTGCGCAACTCACCAGCGTGTGACACGTGTCGCGCAGTGAAGCGCTTGCGCAACAGCGCTTGCGCAACTGCGCAGACACGTGTCGCGCAGTGAGGCACTTGCGCAACAGCGCTTGCGCAACTGCGCAGACACGTGTCGCGCAGCGGTGCGCTTGCGCAACTGCGCAGACACGTGTCGCGCAGCCGTGCGCTTGCGCAGTTGTGCTTGCGCAACTGCGCAGACACGTGTCGCGCAGCCGTGCGCTTGCGCAGTTGAACGTTGCTTATGTTTTTTAAAGAGCCTTGCTCTGATTGGACGTACTGCCTTGGGCGTTGTGCTGCCGTGTCAACTTCTGACACGTGGCGCGTTGCGCGCAGCGCACGGGAACTGAAGCGTTGCTTCAAAATTTGAATTTTCAAAATTCAAGCAGAGCCTTGCTCTGATTGGGGGAACAAATGCCTCCCCACCGTTGCGCTCACGTGGCGCGCACGTGAGTGCAGCGGTGGCAAGACCCCGACCGTTGGATCATTGAGGTCGGGTGAAGAGACGCAGGCGTCTATAAATAGGACCCTTGGTCCTTGGTAATTCTTTACTAATTTCAAGAATTTGAATTTCAGAGCCTTGCTCTTGCTTAAGAACTTCCAGAGCCTTGCTCTTGTGAGAACTTCAAAGTTCTAGTTTTAGAATCACTCTAGGTAAAATTAAATTAATTTAAATTAAATTAAATTTAATTAACAGAGCCTTGCTCTTATAGATCTTTGATCTAAAGGAAAACCCCTTTGGGGTTTCTTCAACAGAGCCTTGCTCTCAAAAAAATTTACAGATTTACAGAGATCTTATCCATGGGTTCTAACCCATGAACAGAGCATTGCTCTTAGATCAAATGTAGATCTTTTTAGATCTGATAAACGGAGAAAAATTTTGTTTTATAAGTTTTCATGGATTTTTCAAGATTCCAAAACTCTAAAGATAAAATTGATGGATCTTTCCACCATTACCATAGAGCTATGCTCTTTCAAGGAATCTTGTTCCCCTGAGACCAGAGTTTCACAAATGTCACTCTGTGACAGAGCTTTGCTCTGAAAGAGAATATTTCTCCTTGTCTCTAGGGATTTCCCATCAGTGAGGATATTCTTTTGGGAACCTTTTCATTAATTGACAGTCTCATCTAATGATGGTGTTGTCTTATTAAATGATGTACCGTCATCCAGATTTTGTGGGTCCCTCTTTTTGTCCCCTACCCATTACATCACAGTGTTGAGTAAGATTTCAAAATGCCAAGTGTCAGAACACTAACGGTTATTTTTATCTTTCTACAGGAAACATGTCTGACGACTTATCTTTCCCCTTTGTTCGCTCGGAAGGAGGGTTCCCCCATTCGCCGGTGGACCGGGTGGTGTTCGCCTTGATTAAAGATCACGATCCAGAGTGCAAGAGACTTCACCTGTGGGGAAGGTGGTATAGCCAAATCATCCAAGGCCGTCGCAGCTTCAGCTCCGCTTCGCCTTCTGAGCCCATAGTTACGATCCCTTATGCGGACAAGCCCCCGGTAGAGTATGCCGTGGAGGTTAAAAATTGGAATGCCGACGACCTCCTTCAGCCTGCAATCGGTGCCATTCCGGTGCAGCCGCCGCCGGCTATAGATATCTTGGGGAGGCGAATCTGTCAGGGTGAAGCACGCCCTTGGGGACAGGCTTATAACATTGGATTGATCCCGCGGCCGCTTGCCGGATATTTGCAATGGGCCCGTTACATTTTGGCGACGAAGAGGGCTCTCCTGACGACGATTGGTTTATAGTCAGCTGTCTACGTCTCGCTTTTCGAGTATCCCTCTCCTCCGACGTGGTGGATAAAGGCCTTCATCGAACAATGGAATATCCCCACCCATACCTTCCTGACAGCGGATAGGGAAGTCTCCATCTCTCTGGAGGAGTTTGCTGAGATTTCAGGTCTGCCAATGAGGGGAGAACACTACGAGGAGCTGCTTCCTCCTGACGAGTATGTCTTCGCCACCAAGCAGCTTGTATTTGACTTAACTCCGGAAAATGCCATTCAGCATCAGCACCCGGGCTTGGTGAAGGTGTTGGAGATTTATGAGGAACTCCATTTGGAATCGGGCGACCGGGGCGTCAGTTTCACGGATTTCATTGCTCGTTTTATCCGCCCGGAGTTCCTATCAGAGCAGGGCGAGAAGTTCGCTCAGCTTGCTGACCCCTTTGGTTTCGGCTTGGACCGCCGACCTTCATCGGAACATGACCAGCGGGATTTTTATTTCCCCGGCACTGCCAGCGTCCCTTTCTCAGAGATCGCCGTTCCTGGCATGGACGAGGAGACTTTTTTCATAGGGTTCTTGGGTCTATGGCTATGCAGCTTCGCGCTTCCCATGCACCCACGCCTCATGCGGTCCTCTGTCTTTTACCCGGCGCATCGAATGGCGGCTGGTTTACAGTTATCAGTAGGGATCGCCGGGCTGGCTTACCTCTACAATGGACTTAGCGTAGCGGCGGATGCTAATGAGCCTGGGGTACAGCCTGCTAACTTCCCGATGCACTACTTCACTTCTTGGATGGAGCTGCATGTGCGAGGGGTGTTTGGTGCCCGTAAGACTCCTCCGTTCTTTGAGAAATACAGACTCCCAAGAATCATGCGGTTGGTCGGGGCTTCAATTGTGGTTGCACCTCCGCGGGAGTCTAGGGGACTGCTCCTGCGTTCACATCTAGTCGGAGCGAAGACCTCTTTTGTGGATAAGGTCATCACCATAGGCTCCGAGACCACTAAGTCAGTGGTGTCGCTGCGTGATGACTTTAAGGGCGGGGTTTCTGTACTGAAGGCTCAGGAAATCCTTCACCTTTACTCCATTCGGCCGGGCTACCTAGTATTTAGGCAGAATGAGACGGCTCTCTTTATGAGGTATAACCCACATCGATTTGCCCGACAATCGAGTTACAATCAAGGGATCCCGATGGAAGCCTTTCTGGAAACACCCGCGGCCAACCAAGGGGGAATAAGGAATGCTATGCATCATTTCACCCGGCTCAATACAGGCTCTTATTTTTTTATCAGTGAGCCTAGCTGTGCCCCTAAAATAATCCATCCGTACGTAGCCTGGTATGCGCATGCTATGGGCCCAATCATTTTAATGGAGAAACGCCTGCTGGTCGACCGTAGGGGTGCGCCTCCTGGTGGTGATCGCAAGGCTCCCTTGCAGCCAAGGCTCCCGGTCGTCCCTCCGCTAAAAGAGGCTGGAGTCGCTCGACCGCGCGTGTTGAGCCCCCCGCGGGGATTGCCACTGCCTACTACGGTGGATGCACCGCCAGCGCCCCGTGCTCCCACGAAGACGGTTAATGTGGTATCACCAGGGTCCGGCGCAGGAGCAGAGATCGGGACCCGCCGCCCTAAAGTGGCTGCCAAGCGCAAATCCGCTCCGGGTGGGTCTAAAGCTGGTGGACAGCAGAAGAAGAAGAAGTCCGCTCTTTCCCTCGATGCGATCCTCAGCTTAAAGCCTGCGGCTCCTCCCGCCGAGGCCATATGTGAATACGGCAGCAATGAGGGTTTCGTGGTAGATCCTGCGGACACCAATCTGGCTGCCGCCATTGCAGCTTCGGAGCGATCGGCTAGGCTCGAAGCGATGCTAAGCAAACTCGCTGAGTCCGGTAATCATCAGACGCTTCATTTGTCATTTTATTGCACCTTGTATTATTATCTTTAACTAACATTTGTTCCATTTTCAACAGGTGTCTCTACTGAAGAGGCTATTGCTGCCTCCCTGAAAACCTTCTAGGAGGAGGAGGAGAAGCATGCCCTAGCAGGCGCTGGTATGTTTCACCCCTTTCTCTTTTATAAGGAAAGTTTGTTGTCTTTTTATGATGGTCAACCTAACCTTTTTTCGTTTCTTAGCAGGGGTTATATCAGTTGATGCGGGGATCCTTCCCGAGCCTGTTACTGAAGTTCCGGCTTCGTCAAAGTTGCCGCAAGAGCCTCGGCTTGACAAAACGATGAGGGATGCCCTGAAAACCTTAGAGGCTTCCCTATTCACGGACGAGGACACCTCAACTAGGGAAGCTCTAGTGGCATCCGTCTCAACGGCTCGGGAGGAACGGAAGCGGTTGAGACGCGAAGCAAAGGCGCGTAGAGCTGCTTTGGCCGCGGGAGCGGGTCCCAGTACCATTCCTCGCGCTGACACTCCTTCTGGAGAGGCCCCTGTCGCCCTGTCTACTGCTTATAGGCAAGTGGCGCGCGCGGCCCGAAGTGCAAACAATAAATCCCCTTCAGGTAGCATCTCTTTCAGAACCTTGTTGTAAGAATTATTATAAAGCCATTGGCTCATATGCATTCCATCTTGCAGGACCAAGTCCGACTGAGGGGGAGGCGGAGACCGTTGGACCCCAGGAAACGGCGGAAGCGGCGCCTGCCGAACCTGAGCCGACGGTGGGCACCGTCGTCGGGGCCACGGTGCCTGAAACAGAAGTTGAAGGATCCGCCGCCGAGAAGGTCATTAATGCCGCGTCTGAAGTGGCGGCAGATGAGATGATTGTCGAGCCGAAGGCAGTAGAAGTCGAGGCGCTTGAGGCTGGAGACGTCACGGTGCCGATGGACGAGACAACCGTGACCGCAGAAACCGAGGGAGTATCGGGTGAGGCGGCCACGATTCCTGAGGAGGAGCGAACCGCTCTTTCTCAGGAATCTGGTAATACTCCGATCATAGCCCTCCCCGCGTATGGTTCCTTGCCGTCTCCCGGGCTCGCGAGCACAACAACGGTTCCCATCGAGTCGGGTGATGAGGCTACGGGCGGTGGTCTCATGTCGATGGATGAGGGGATTGCTTCAGTTTCTGCTGGTAGCTCGTCAGGTAAAATTTTTTTGTCACCAGCTTGCCCTCCCTTTTTTATATATCTTGCGATCTCTTCTAACAAGCTTGTCTTTGCAGGTGCGGCCAGTGCCGATGCTCCTTTGCTCGAGGGGGCACCGTCGACTACTGCTTTGGCGGTGGTCAGCTCCCCACCTTCCCTTGTACCATCACGGATGTTGGAAGGTATGGATTCACGACTCATGCATTAATCTTTCAAAAATGTAGCTTTGTACTAACGTTATACCATTGTGCCTTTGCAGGAGTGCTCTTCGATCATTTATATCAAGTGTTGCTCCCACACTTCTCTTTCCCATCCGAGCTCGCTTCTCCTTCTGGTGGCGCCGGTGAGTATACCTTCACTATAATATCTTTACTTACCCCCTTTTTTCTAGCAATGGGATAATTTCTGACTTTTCCTTTTCTTTATTGCAGTGCCACAAATCGAAGGAGGGGATGCAAGACCTGCCGCGCCACCGGCCTTTCCGGCTTTACCGTCCGTTGCAGCTGGTATAGTAAATTTCCTTTTTTGGTAACCCTTCAACATCTTCTGAACCATCGTTTAACCATGTTTTGTTTTGCAGCTATTGTTCCGGCTCCGGTCCCCTTTGAGGCTCGCGTCCTTTCACCGGCAGGCCCTTTCTTGAGACGTCCATCTTCCAAGGGTGCTGTGATGAGTTTGGGCATGCTGAGCGGGTACATTGAAGAGCTCAATATGGACGCTCTCCCTTATGCCGTAGATTTTGCTGCGGAGGTTAACCCGATGCTGGCGGCGCTCGTAAATTTTCATAACGAAGGCGTCGTCGAATCTTGGGTTAACCACTGCAGGGGGATCGAGGCCTGTCTATATCGGCTGGAGTCGACGCGCCCTTCTCCCGAAGTTTTAGCTCTGAGCACCCAACGCACAACTTGGCTCGAGCAAAGCACTTCGCACCTCCGCCACTTGGAACAAGAAGCAGCTTCAAGACTAAGGGAATGCCAAAAGACCTCGAACGAAACGGCCCATCTGCGCGCTGAGGTTGAGGCAAATGCTGCCCAAGTGAAGACTATCTTCGAGGGTCTCTTGGAGCGTATCTCCCATGGGCTAAACTTGAAGCGGAAGCTTGACGTAGCTGAGCGCAATACCCCAAGTCGGGAAGCTGCCTATCAGGTCGTCAGGGAGCAGCTTGCGTCGGTCTTGCAGCAGCGAGCCCAAGTGGAGGCAGAGCTGGCGGTAGTAGCCGATCGAGAGAAGACGTGGAAGGAAGTATGCGAGCAATTGTTAAATCTATGCAAGACGCTTCCTTCCCAGTAATTTCTCCTTGTATCATTTGTACTTGTAAAATATATGTATATATATTTTTTTATTCTTTTAGTACAATGTATCCTGTACCCAGTCAATGTTCATGAATAAAAGATACACATTTTTGTAACGTCCTGTGTCATTTCTTCGCCTTTTTCATTCTTTTCAGCATGACATATTTAATACACCTTATTGACAGATAACTTCATTTCTCCCAAAGATAACGATGGCCTAGACTGCAGGTTCAGATCTGCCGCCTAGGACTTTTCAACTCTATGAGCCGTGAGGGTCTCATAGAGACTTTTCTTCCTACGGATCGAAAGGATCTCGTAGGCGGGCTTTCTCCTTAGGAATCGTAAGGATTCCTAAGTGTGGTTTTCTCTTATAAGTCGTAGGGATCTTATAAGAGAATTTTCCCTCTTACGAGTCGAGAGAATTCGTAAGCGGTTGTTTCCCTCCTCGTCGAAATTCGACTTCGGAGAGTGAGACCCGTGAATAGTATGCAAGAGACCATTTTGGATTGACTTGCAGGGCCCCATTGCTTAAGAAGCAAGCTTTTCAGTCCTTACTGTCTGAGACTTCATCTTGCAGATTAAGAAGCAAGTTCAATTTGTTGAAGAAATCCCTTTTCTGAAAGATTTGGCGGGATTTCCCCCACCATCGGATCTTTGATCTAGGGGCTTCTGTTTTACAGAAGATAATAACCGAAAATATTTCTTCAGAACCTTTTTGTTTAGCGCGAATGCTCCAGGATATGACGCGTGTCGCACAGCAGACAGTGCAGCGCAACTGCGCTAGCACATCTACGCCGACACGTGTCATGCAGCGCACGATGCATACGCCGCTGAAGCGTTGCTTCCCTTGGTTTTGCTTGAAACAGAGCTTTGCTTTGGCTGGGTGCGCTGCTTTGGGGTGCTGCGCTGATGCGTTTGCGCTGGACACGTGGCGTGTAGCGCGCAGCGCAACGCAACTGCGCTAGCGCTTCCGTGCTGAAGCGTCGCTTCTTCAAGACAGAGCTTTGCTCTAATCGGGGAAGGATGAAGCGTTGCTTCATCTCCTGTCTCGGAATTCGAACGGAAATTCGCTCCAATTAGGGTAAACTGCCGTGACGACTCTTGGGAGTCGAAGAGGCACTTGAGGCCTATAAATAGGACCTTTGGTCCCCTTCCAGATACCTATCATCTTCCAGATTTCCATTTTTGAAGACTTCAGAGCTTTGTTCTTGCCTTTAAGAACTCCGGTGCCTTGCTCCTTTTTTTTTAAAGTTTTTTAGAAGAACTTCAGGTAAAATCGATTCTTAGATCAATCTTAAATAGCAGAGCTCTCGTCTAGTGGGTTTCATCTTTGAACACAGTTTTGCTCTCTAGGAATTTAGTCATCCATGTATATTATTGCTTTTCTATTGTTGATCTTCCTGTAATATTTTCTCCAGGCGTAATGGCGGCGGTGCATCTATACAGTCTGCACGAGTTCATTACCTACGATGATATCCGCGCTCAGGGTCATCAATAAAACCAGGAGTTTACAGACGCCGAATGTGCAGAAGTTATGGGTCGTCTGAACGCAAGCGGTAGTTGGCTGTTGCCTCGGCGTTCGGCTCTTTTGAAAGTCGTGCTGGGAGCAATATGGAGGGCACTTCCGGGTCTTCACGAGGCCCTACCACTCAATGCGCTGGATGATGCCGAGGACAAGGTGCATTCAGTGCACCTGACAGGGCTGATCTCAAAGAAGCGACGAAACGAACTCGTTGACATCCTGCATCAAGTGTTTCAGCAGACGACGATCGTTGCTGCTTATCAAAGGCCGGAAGGGCTTGCCGATGATATCGACACCGAGGAGCGCAAAAGACTGCGCATAAGAATAATTAGAAAGGCCAGAAGAACTCTGGATGGCCTTACTTTTGATTTCCTCAATCCGTGCCCCGGATCCGAGGTTATACCGTTGTAATATTTTGAACAATGTTTCTTATGCATTATTCTTATGCTTGTAAAAACTTTTGGCGGTATGAATGAAAACCCTCCCCTTTTCTATTTCAGCTTGTCTTATTTCTCGTCCTGAGTCTTCTGTCCATGCATAAATGAATGCGTCACGCATGCCAGATCAAATGTAGAACGGATATTCTTTCTGTCATCTTCTTTCTTTTAATGTCAGTAGGCTGTCTTAATAATCATGGTTGATGGATGTCTAAAACGAGTATTCTGACTTCCTCAGGAAATAGCGATGGCTTAGGCCGCAGGTTCAGGTTTACCGCCTAAGACTTTTCAATTCTATGAGCCGTGAGGGTCTCATAGAGGCTTTTCTCCCTACGGATCGAGAGGATCTCATAGGTGGATTTTCTCCTTAGGAATCGTGAGGATTCCTAAGTGTGGTTTTCTCTTATAAGTCGTAGGGATCTTATAAGAGAATTTTCCCTCTTACGAGTCGAGAGAATTCGTAAGCGGTTGTTTCCCTCCTCGTCGAAATTCGACTTCGGAGAGTGAGACCCGTGAATAGTATGCAAGAGACCATTTTGGATTGACTTGCAGGGCCCCATTGCTCAAGAAGCAAGTTTTTCAATCCTTGCTGTCTGAGACTTCTTCTTACAAATTGGGACGAATCGGGAATTTGCTCGCGGAGAGGGTGATGGCTCTGCGAGTTGACATGAGTTAGGAGGCTCTCATCACGGAGTGTTTGTATCCGTGAGTCGAGGAGTTTGCTAGGGATTATTTGTTTCCCGAGCACCAAGGATTATTTGTTTCCTTGGGGTTTGAAACGAGTCGAGGATTCCCACGGAGGCGCTGGTGGCTCTGCAGGTCGACGCGGATCAGGAGTCTCTCGTCAAGGAGTGTTTGTATCCGTGAGTCGAGGGATTTGCTAGGGATTATTTGTTTCCCGAGCGCCATGGATTATTTGTTTCCTTGGGGTTTGAAACGAGTCGAGGATTCCCACGGAGGCGCTGGTGGCTCTGCAGGTCGACGCGGATCAGGAGTCTCTCGTCAAGGAGTGTTTGTATCCGTGGGTCGAGGGATTTGCTAGGGATTATTTGTTTCCCGAGCGCCAAGGATTATTTGTTTCCTTGGGGTTTGAAACGAGTTGAGGATTCCCACGGAGGCGCTGGTGGCTCTGCAGGTCGACGCGGATCAGGAGGCTCTCGTCAAGGAGTGTTTGTATCCATGAGTCGAGGAGTTTGTTGGGAGAGTATGGCTCCCTCTTTGTTTACGCCCTTGGATTGTATACAGGGATCGATGTGATCTTAACTGTAGGGCCAAAATTTTATCATCATTATTTTTTTTGTTTTATTTCCGCGATGCTCTATCATTTCAGCTTTTATATCGCGAAGGTCGCGATCGCCCAATCATTTCGGCTATTTTTCGCGGTGCCCAATCATTTCGGCTTTTTATTTTATTTTTACTCGCTGCTTTTTATTGCGATTTGCCCAATCATTTCGGCTATTTCTTCATGCATATAATTTTACTTGCTGCTTTTTTTTTTATTGCAAGTTGCCCCATCATTTCGGCTATTTCGTATGCATGTACGGTCTACTGGCTTTTCGCCGTGAACCTGAAACTGGACACCGATTCCGGCATCAGCACCGCTACAACTGGGATATTGCCAGGAGCGAATCATCATCTGCCTCTGTCGCTGTCGAACAAAGGTGGCTTAGCGACCAGGGTTAAGGTCCTGTCGACTAAGGCTTTGACTTCATGAGCCGTAAGGGTCTCATAAAGGTATTTCTCCCTACAAGTCATGAGGATCTCGTAGATGTATTTTCTCCTTAGGAATCGTGAGGGTTCCTAAGTGTTTTGTTCCTCTGTAAGTCGCAGGGATCCTACAGGAGGGTTTTCTCCTTGTAAGTCGAGAGGATTTACAAGGGTTGTTTACCATGCAAACATATCCCTAGTTTCAGATGGGACTTAGTTAGGGAAATGTTTATTCGCGCCCGTGGATTGTATACAAGGGTCAATGCTGAGCCACTTGTAGGGCATTATCGAAAGTTGTGGGGGCTGCTTAAGCACAGGTTTAGATCTCTGTAGCTTAAGACTTTCAAATCTTATGAGCCGTGAGGGTCTCATAAGAGCGTTCTCCTTACGAGTCGTGAGGATCTCGCAAGTGTATTTTCTCCTTAGGAACCGTGGGGATCCCTAAGTGTGTTGCTCCCTTGTGAGTCGTAAGGATCTCACACGGGTGGTTTCTCCTTACAAGGTCGAGAGGATCTTGTAAGTGTTCTTTAACGAGGTTGCGCCCTTTCAGGTTTTCACAAACACTCGCCGGTAGTCCTGCTGTTTTTACTCACGGAGCCCTTTCGGGTTTTTTCATCCGTGCCCCTTTTTGCTTATGGACATACCGTCTCTTTTTTTTATTCTTTTTATTTCCTTTTTCTCTCTTTTTTTTTACGAGGTCGCGCCCTTTCGGGTTTTCACGAACACTCACCGGTAGCCCTGCTGTTTTTACTCACGGAGCCCTTTCAGGTTTTCATCCGTGCCCCTTTTTGCTTATGGACATACCGTTTTTATTTTATTTTATTTTCATATTTTTTTTTTTATCTCGTCAGCCTAAGGATGCTGCGGTAGTAGTTTAAAGACGTTTCGGTCTGCTATTAGTTTAAGGACGTTTCGGTCCGCTGTTAGTTTAAGGACATTTCGGTCCGCTGTTAGTTTAGGGACATTTCGGCCCGCTGTTGAGAAGCTGGCTACTGCTTATACAGTTTGAGCTTAGGAAGATAGCGAGCGGATATAGTCGTCGTCGTCTATCGTTGACCTAGGTTGTGGCTCATTAAGCGTAGTATTTCTTTAGGAAGCGACCGTTTATTGGTCTGAAAGGCCTTTCACCGTGCATGTCCATGAGTAGATAGGCCCCACCCTGGTAAACTTTATCTATGATGTACGGGCCTTCATAGTTCGGCTCGAATTTTCCCCGCTTGGCGCGATTGGGGATCATAGGCCTTTTGACCACTAGCACGAGTTCGCCTTGGTGGAATGTCCTCGGTCGGGTCAATCTTTCGTATGAGCGCATCATCTTTGCTTTATAGGCCTTCAGATTTTGTTGCGCTATGAGCCGTGTTTCTTCAAGGGCGTCAAGCTCCTCAAGCCGAAGATGAGCATTTTCTTCGTTCGTCAGCTCGTAATGGACTGCCACTCATAGAGAGGGTAACTCTACCTCGAGAGGGAGTACTGCTTCCGTACCGAACACCAACGCGTATGGCGTTGTGTTTGTAGCTGTCTTGAACGTGGTTCGATACGCCCAAAGAGCTTCTTGCAGTCTCTCATGCCAGCCTTTCTTATTTCGGGACACTGTTTTCTTTATAATTTTCGTCAAGGTCTTGATGAAGGCCTCGGCGAGACCGTTAGCTCGTGGATTATAGACTGAGGAATATCTCCAGTCTATGTTATGCTGCTGTGCGAAGCGGCTAATTTTATGACTTCGGTAGGCCGGCCCGTTATCGGAGATGATCCGCCTCGGAGTTCCAAACCGATATATGACGTGCGTTTTGAAGAAATGGAGGATATTCTCCGTCTTCACTTCTCTCAATGGTACTGCTTCTGCCCACTTAGAGAAGTAGTCAGTCGTCGCTAGGATGAAACGATGTCCTTTAGACAATGCTGGCTCGATGGGGCCGACTATATCAGTCCCCCACATTTCGAATGGCCAGCTAGCTACCGTTGGATGCAGCGGATTTGGGTGCTGGCGGATGAAGTCCCCATGAATCTGGCATGAGTGACATTGCTTCGCATATTCGATGCAGTCTTGAATCATCGTGGGCCAGTAATAGCCCATCCGTTTGATCTTCAACTTCATCTTTGGACCTGCTTGGTGAGAACCGCAGATTCCGTCATGAATTTCCTGAACGACTCTTTCCGATTCGTCCGGTCCTAAGCATCTCAGCCACAGAGAATCGAATGACCTCTTGTAGAGAGTATCATTGACGAAGGCGAAGGACAGAGCTCGTTTTATGAGTTGATGTCTTGCGGACGCATCTTCGGGCATTTGGTGGGACTTGAAGTAGTCTATAAAGACTTCCCTCCAATCCTCAACCTTCTCATGTTCTTTTATTTGCTAGGTCGCTTGTCTAGTCACTCCCTTCTCTTCGGGTGATTCCGAAGGTATTTCTGCGGGGGCGAGCACCTGACGACTTTGTACCATGATTCTAACGTCATCGAGGTTCTCGTCAGCCATTTCTTTAGCGAGTTTGGCCAACGCGTCCGCTTTGCTGTTATCCGCGCGTGGTATGCTCTCCAAAGTATAGGAGGGAATTTGGGTTAGCAGTTGTTGCACCTTTTCACCGTATTTTACTAACTCCGGTTTGCATGTTTGGTAATCGCCGTTTACTTGACTAACGACCAGTTGCGAATCTCCGTATATGAGGAGGTTTTCAATTCCCATGTCAATGGCGATCTCGAGGCCTGCTATCAGAGCTTCGTATTCGGCTTCGTTGTTTGTCCTCGGTTCCGTCAGGGAGAACGCGTAGCGCATTATCCCTCCTTGTAGAGTTATAAAGATGAGTCCTACCCCCGATTTGATTATAGGGGTACTTTGTTTGCGCTTCTTCACGGAAGATGCTCCGTCAAAATAAAGCTCCCATCGGGTATTATCACCATCGATCGCATCAAACGCATGTTCGTCTGGAAGATCGCAGTTTAAAGGAGAGTCGGCTGGTATCGGGTGCTCAGCAAGGAAGTCGGCGATGGCCTGGCCTTTTACTGCTTTGAGTGGTCGATATGCTATCGAAAACTCCATTAAGAGCAGGGCCCATTTAGCGAGTCGTCCTGTCAATATGGCCTTTGACATTAGATATTTGAGAGGGTCCACCTTTGAAATGAGATAGACTTCATGCGCTAATGCGTAATGTCTAAGCTTTGTTATTGCGAAGATCAACGCTATGCAGTGTTTTTCAATGGGGGAATAATTGCTTTCTGCCCCCAGCAGCACTCGACTTAAATAGTAAAGTGCTCTTTCTTTCCCCTGGTCATTCTCTTGTGCCCATAATGCGCCTAAAGAACCTTCCAGGACGGCCGTGTAAAGAATGAGAGGCTTTCCCTTCACTGGAGCAGCCAACACTGGAGGGTTTTGCAGGTACTGTTTGACCTCGTCTAGTGCGCTTTGGCACTTTTGATCCCAGACGAACGGGGTTCCCGTCTTCATCAGGTGGCTGTAAGGGCGGCACTTTCCTGAGAGGTTGGCTATAAATCGTCGTATGTACGTGAGGTTTCCTTGGAGAGACCGCAGCTGTTTGAGAGTTCTCAGCGGAGGCATTCCTATGATTGCCTTGATCTTGGACGGATCTATCTCGATACCTCGGTGTCGAACGACGAATCCCAGGAATTTGCCTGAGGAAACCCCGAATGCACACTTCAGAGGGTTCATCTTTAAGTTGTATTGTCGAAGACGTTGAAATACGGTCTTCAGATGCTCGAGATGTTCCTCATATGATTTGCTTTTAACAACGAGGTCGTCGATATAGCATTCAACAATTTCGTGTATAAGGTTATCGAAAATCTTCGTCATGGCCCTTTGGTAGGTTGCACCGGCGTTCTTTAAACCGAAGGGCATCACCTTGTAACAGAATATTCCCAAAGGAGTCCAGAAAGCCGTATGTTTCTGGTCTTCAGGGTGCATTTTTATTTGATTGTATCCTGATGAGCCGTCCATGAATGAGAAAATCTCATGCGTGGACGTATTGTCTATCATTAGTTCGGTGACTGGTACTGGGAAATCATCCTTCGGGCAGGCTTTGTTGAGATCCCGAAAGTCCACGCATATGCGCACCGTACCATTTTTCTTCATCACTGGGACGATATTAGCAATCCATTCAGGGTATTGAACCTCTTGGATAAAGCCGGAGTCTATCAACTTTTTGACTTCCGCGTTGATGCTCATTTCGAGCTCAAGCCGCATTCTTCTCGGCGCTTGTTTGACCGGCTTGACACTCGAGGATATTGCCAGTCTATGTACAGCAACTTCTGGATCAAGTCCCGGCATCTCGGAATAGTTCCATGCGAAGCAATCTTTATGCTGTACAAGGACGTCCTTTAACGCAGCCACCTTTTCCTCGGACAGCAGTTCGCTGACGAATGTCGGTCGCGGATCGTTTATCGTCCCCAACTCAATTTTCTTGAGGTTATCCGCAATGGTATGTATGCCGTCCTCCAGTTCTTTCGGAGCTGGGGGAAATTCTGAGATCACCTCATCATTGCTGTTTTCGAAGCACCAGGGAAGGCTGTCCACATTCTCAGACTCTTCTTTTAATATCGTTATCATATGACAGGTGCGAATTTTTTTCCAATCCCAATGCGGAGTTAGTTCTGTTCTTGTGTTTTCGGGTTCGTGCTTTTGTGGTGGCGCTACCTTCCAGTTGTCAGACAACGCGAATCTGCCAAGCTGATACTGGTCCTCAACCCAATTCTTAAAGGTGAAGCAATCTTCAAGCGGATGTCCTACTACTCGATGGTAAAAGCAATAATTTGGGTTGAATACCTCGCCCGCGTGCTCGGGGTGCTTGGACTCTGGCAGCGTAAGCATTTGATGTTTTAGAGCAAGATCAAATATCTTCCTTGTTTTGTTCCGAGGAAATGAGTATGCTCGACCCATTTTCTTCATGAGGGCTAAGTCAGTAACGCTCGACTCTCGGATACGTGGTTTCTTAGCTCTGCCTTGTGGTTGTTGAGCGTCTTTTCTGCCCTCTGACTTGTTTTTGCTTTCGCGTCGAACCTTTTTTGTAGCAGGTTGACAAGGAGCGGCCTTTTCATCCTTCACGGCCTGTCGGAGAAGGCGTTGCGTCTTGGCTTTCTCATAGGTGGCCGTCTCGCGATTGTGGTCATCTCGGACTTTTTGACCAGCTTCCCTTATAAGCCTGTCCATTTGTTCTTCAAATGATGGACCGGGCACTTTTTCGTCAGGAACTTTTACTGGCTTAGGATTAGCGTCCTCCCATTGAGCGTCCGCATCTTCATCGAAGTCATACATGACATAACAGCTATTTACTAGCTCTCGTTTCTTTAGCCGGATGTACCCAAGCCCTTTTGTTTCCATTCTCCCGTTAGGCAGTTTGCGTTGGGTCCCGGGAACATTCCAGACCCTGTCATAGAATTTGGCCTCTCTAACGGTCTGTCTGAAGGATATCCCCTGGCGTTTCAGCAGTTTCTTCAAACCTTCGGTATAATATCTGGGAAGACGGATAGGCTGAAGCCTGTTGAGCGTGGGATCCACGCCATGCCAAACTTCTTTTTCCACCTTGTTTTCTTCAGAACGGTAGAATAGGATTGCCTTCTCGTTTTCTCGCCTGGGAGGGATATAGAATGTCCGCAGCTCTTCTACACTGTAGATATTAAGTGCGTTCAGTTCTTTATGATGTTTAGGCGGCACCATGGCGACTTGCAGACTTTGCTCTTCGTCAGCGGAAGCTTGTATTGAAGGTCGAGCAGAGAATACGACATGGACCTCATCCTCCGAGTCACTACCAAAGACCAATGTAGGAGTGGACGGTCCTGGCTTGTTATGTTGGGGCGGACCCGAATAAACGATCTCCTCTTCTTCCTCGGTATCACTGCCGAAGACAGGGATGGTGGCGTTAGTTTTATTTTCCGGCTTATGACACTTCTCCGTGTCTTCGAAATCCGGCAAAAAGTATTTGGCATCTTCGTATTTGCGGACCTCGTTCATAGAGAACGGGTTCAGTTCTCCCGTCACGGTATACTCGAAACCATCCTTAAAATACTTCATACACTGATGTTGTGTAGAAGGGATGATGTTATACTCGTGTAACCATGGTCGGCCGAGCAAAGCGTTGTAGCATGTCTTGGCATCTATGACGTGGAACTTAATGTCCGTGACGAGTAATCCGAAGCGTAGCGTTAGTATCACAGATCCAAGAGTCTTTGACGATTGGGAGTCGAACCCGGATATGGTGATCTTGTCCCGAGCAAGGTGCTGGACGCTCATGCAGATTTCCTTTAACACCCGCACGTTGAGTAGGTTAACAGACGACCCGTTATCGATCAGAATTTTGCCTATCTTTATATCATGGCAGTATCCCGAAACATAGAGAGGGCGATTGTGTTCGCAAGTCCCAAGTAGAAGGTCCTCATCGCCAAAAGTAACATCAGCCGTGTGTACTTCCTCCAACTCATTCTTCATCTTTTCCTCGGCCAGGCATGCTTGGAATTGTTCCGGGTCTTGTAAGGCTTTAATCAAAGAATCCCTCGCCTCTTTTGATAGCAACAGGGTATCGAGAATGCTGAGTTGTGAGGGTAGCTTCCTCAGATGTGCCAAGACATTGTAATCCACTTTATTCCTCTTTGGCGGGTTCTTGGCGGTTAACTCTTCTGCAACTCGATCATCCAAGGCGATGTCTTCAGAGGCCTTCTCTTTCCCTTTGTCTTTCTTGTTTAAGGGTCCGAGATTCTTTTCGGGTAACGTCCGGTTGCGTAGCTGTATATTCTCGCAAGCCTTTGGTCCTTCTTCTTTTCCCGAAGTGGATTCTTTAAAGAGGGGGCCAAGCTCTAGCTCCTCATCAGAATCGCTCCTAAATACAGGTACTTGTGATTCCCCGGCGTCAATCATGCAACAACCACTGCTAGTTTTATCAAGCACTTTGTTTATTCCGTTCTGCTCTCGGCAGGCTTTGCGCTGTTCCCGCTTAAACTGTTGCCGATGAGTAACATATCCTTGCCATCACTTACCGAAAGCTTTGCACTCTTCGGTGGGATGCGACACCTTCCGATGGTACAAGCAATAGGAGGGGTGGTTTTCCATTTCACCCGTAATGTTTTTCTCGGAGGGTGGTAGCTTTATACCCATTGACACAGCCTTAGCGAATCTCTTCTTTATCTTGAACTTGATTTTATCTGTGGTGGGTGTATTTTGTTCTAGCGGGAGTACCGCAATTCTTTCGCCAAGGCGCTGGCGTTTGGCCTTTTCGAATATAACCGCTTCGTTATCCCGATCAGCTTTGCCCTTTAAAAATGCCTGATTTAGGAATGCATCAATCGCTTCATCCGACGGCTCCAGGATTTTTAGTGCAGGCTCTGCCCCCAGCTTTTCAGCGCGAGGAGTCTCCTCATCGCTTGTGGACAAATGGGAAATCACATGGCAACTTGCTACATGTTCTTCAGATTCATTTGACGAACTACCTCCCTCATCTTCTGCTTGGAAGACGTGGTTGAGGAACTCTTGCAATGTGACGGGAGTCCACGCCTTCTGGTTGTACTCTTCCAGCGCGTCAATTTGCTTTTGCAAGTCCGTGCGCCTATTGCTAGGCTTCACCGGTTTCTTGGCCTTCTTCTTTTTCTTCGAAGACTTTGACGACTGGCTACTAGTGCTTGAACCCCCATCATTGGTCTTTGGAGTTGGACGTGGCTTTAACATCCCCTCAACGACCTGCGGTTCCAATGGGCTTTTCCACTTGATCGCCGGACATGTCCGAAGATCATTTAGTATCCTCTTCGTTTTTGATGATAATACAACCTCCCACGGAGTTTCTTCAATGACAGAGCATGTTGCCCCCGGCGTATTCGTCCCTTTAGAGGTGTGGGGCTGCGGGGGAATCACCTTCCATTTGTCAGATAACGCAAATTTTCCCTGTCTATACTGGTTTTCAAGCCAATTTTTGAAAACGTAGCAGTCCTCAATCGGATGGCCTAGCACTTGATGATAGGGGCAGTAATTAGGTTCGTTGACGTCACTTGGTTGCAACGGACGTTTTGGATCTGGCAGATTTATGAGTCTGTTGCGTAATGCCAGCTCGAATAACCTCTTCGTTTTATCGTGGGGAAAGGAATAAGGACGTCCCATCCTATCCTCAAGGGGTACGTAAGGGCGCGTATTGTTTGGACGAGCAACCGGCTTCAAGTCGTTCGGTTGTTGTTGAGCATTAGCGACAATGATCGCTTTTCCCTTTCCTTTGTCAGTTCGGGAATCTGGCTTTGGGAGAGGGGGTTTATGACCCATCTGGTCCATTTGCGCTAGTTTGTCAATCAAAGCCTGGAAGGAAGTCGGCTTGAAAAACATCATAAACTGTGAGATGGTTGCCTATGGATCAAGGGTTCCAACAAACATTCCCACCGCAGGGGCTTCTTCTATGCGCTGCTCACACTTTGACCATAGGTTACGCCACCGTATAGCGTACTGAACCCATGTCTCGCCGGGTTTTACCCTAGCGTTAATCAGTGCCGTCATCGGGGTACGTTCACTGGCACTTGCAAAGCGTTGGGTAAACAGCAGCTCCATCTCCGCGAAGGTTTTAATAGAATCATTAGGGAGTTCAGAGTACCACTCGAACGCCGTATCTGATAGACTTCCGACAAACTGGCGGAGCAAAAGCTTGTCATCGCCGCCGGTGTTACCGCAAAGCGCCCTGAACTGGGCGACATGCTGATGGGGATTGTCAGTCCCTTTGTAGACATGAAACTTGGGAATTGTGTAACCCGGCGGGTACTTGATTTGGTCATACCAGCCTGGATATGGTCGCCCCGTTTTTACGACGTGGCCGACTGCTTCGGCCGCATGATGAACCTTTATTTGCTGGGCTATGTATTCATCCAGATCAGTCTTAGAGATTGTATCCTCTTTAGCTGTTAATAGAGCGGGCTGCGGATTTAATGTATCTCCCTTATCATCTCCAAGGACGGTTAGGGGTTCTTCAGCGGGAGGATCTTGTTGTATCATCATCCCTATCATGTCCTGGAAGAGGAGGCCCATCCGCTGTATGTTGGCCGCTTGTTCAGCAGCCTCTTTGTCCCTCTTTTCCAGTACTCGGCGAAGGAACTCGGCGTCGGTCTCTTCCTCCTGGCGCTCATCTAAGGACGCCTCAGGGTTCTCTTTTGGCCCAGTGAGTGCAGCCATTGTGGTCATCATCTCCTGGAGCTTTTGTTGCTGCTCCTGAGCCTTGGTCACTGATCGGGTGAGCGGTCGGTGGCCCATAGAAGTGCGGCTTTCTTCCTTTCCAGAAGCCATATAAATCGTATGAACTGTTATGCCCCCTGACTTTGGAGGTTTAGGTTCACCGCCTTTAAACTTTGCCGCTGACGCGGGAGCTTTCTCTGGCCTCCTTCTTTTGTGGGCCATCGAGGTTGAAGGAGCCGTTAAAATGGGCCTGCTAGCAATTGTTGCCCCCTGCTGTTTAACGGGGCGGGTTTTGTCCTTTTCCACCTTTGCCTTTTTCTGGCGATGAAAGTGATCTGGGTCAATCACAGAGTCTTGAACCCTCCGCCAAACCTTGTATATCTTTGACGATAGCCGTTGAGGGGGCTGTTCTTGTTTCGTTTCTGGAAGTCTCTCCGCAGGTGGAGGAGATCTTTTCAAGGTAGCGGTTGGAGAGTTCTTACGCACTCTCCTCAGTAGTTCAAACCTGTTCCCAGTTGGAACAACAGCGTTGACTTCCACCATTAGAGCGGGTGGAGTTATCCCTGAGGGGGAGTTGCCTCCTGCTTTCCTCACTCGTCGCCAATGGCGACGTCGCGCACGACGAGCCGTTGGGACTGGCTCGGAAATCGAGATGGTTTCTTGTTGCCCCCTGTTTGAGTGTGGGGTAACTGCCGATGTCAGCCTGTCGAAGACTGATGCCTTTTGACCAGCTGGGGGAGGAGTGGGAACCGTCAATCTTGTGAAGACCGACTCTCTGATAGGAGAGGCCGCTTTAACGACTTCCGAAGCAGCGGCCGTTGCCCTCTTTGGGACGACCACTTTATAGTTCTGACCTAGCCTGGTGAAAACGGAGGCTGTCGGTTTAGTAGCGGGCGACCCGTTGACAGAGGCTGTCAAAACAGTGAGCCGGTTGAAGACCGACTTTTTACCCACTTCCGGCGCAGGTATTGGTGCAGAAAAGATTGCAGGTGGGATCATAGTCCCGAAGAACAAGCCGGTGGTGGCTTGGGTCACCTGGTCTACCGGCAGAGTAAGGAAGGAAGCCGCTTGGGGCCCATATGCTACACCTCCTGGTGAGGTGGAGCGTCCGTTGCAGTGGCATTTCGAGCAGTTGGTACAGCTAGAGGCCATTGAATCTTGAATTCTGAGCCAGGTAAAAGACCAAATCTTAGTAACTTGAAATCCGAAGACAACCATTTAACGAACCGCGATTGGTTCGCGAAGACGACACACGAAGTGTGGAGTGGAAAGAGGAAGAGATCCCACCGGGCGTGCCAGAATCTGTTCCCCTCCGAATGGCGGCCTAGACTTGGCGTCCATGCCAGATGTTCGGGGCAGATGCTATTTGGTTTTATCCGTTTATCTCTCCGAAGATGACAAGTTGATTTATGGCACCGTGTATCGGAGGTTTAGACGGATGCGGCCGATGTAGCAGACTTCGTCAGATTCCCCCTCAGGATGAGGGGTTTTTGATTATGGGGACGCTCTTCCCTGCAGGCACAAGCCCCTGCAGTTAATTACGCTACCGCATCGCGGTAACAACTTTCTCCTTCTCCAGAATTTCACTTCGTGTCGTGTGTGTTCATTTTGTTTGTGGTTGCCCGTGGATTGTATACGGAGACTGAGTAATGCCGTCGCCCGTAGGACGTGGATTAGTCCAAATCCGTATTTACTTAAATTTGGGTTTGGTGTTTTCAGTTTAAGGATGCATTAGTCGCGTTGCGGCTAAGATCAACTTAAACGTTCGTCAAGGATACGTTAGTCCTGTTTTAGACTAAGATCAACTCAACGTAGTGATTAATTTAATGTATGGCCATCGGGACTCGTCACCTCTCTGACGTCGTTGAAGGATTACAACGACATGTATCAAAGGAGCTCGGAGATGTATCCTCGAACCATAGTTGATTGGGAGTTTTATAATCCATTTGAATATTTAAGGATACGTTAGCCGTACTTGGGGCTAAGATCAACTTAAACGTTTGTTAAGGATACGTTAGTCCAGTTTGAGACTAAGATCAACTTAACGGGACCGTTTAGATCCGACAAAAGAGCATTTGGGCTCTATTGTGCCAGTTTAGGGACGTGGTGGTCCGATATTAGTTTAGGGACGTTTCGGTCCAATATTAGTTTAAGGACGTTTCGGTCCAATATTAGTTTAGGGACGTTTCGGTCCATGTTCCAGTTTAGGGACGTGGTGGTCCATCATTAGTTTAGGGACGTCTCGGTCCGATATTAGTTTAGGGACGTCTCGGTCCGATATTAGTTTAGGGACGTCTCGGTCCAATGTTAGTTTAGGGACGTTTCGGTCCGATATTGGGTGTGTGGCCGTTGGGACCCGTCACCTCTTTGACGTCGTTGAGGAATTACAACGATGGATGTCAAAGGAGTTCGGAGATGTACCCTCGAACCGGATGTAGATTGATTTAGGAGAGCCATTTTGCTCAGGCAATTTAATTTAAGGACTTATGGCCACGATTGGGCAAAGTCCAGTAAAAAAAATGTCCAACATTGCTTTTGCATTTCCTTTTATTTTTATTTGGGCTTTGCCCAGAAAAGATGCAGGGCATCAATTTGTTTTGGGCTCTGTTCTTTATGAATGATGCAGAGCATCAATTTTGTTTGGGCTCAGCCCTTTTATTGCTTTGCAATTTATTTTGGCCTGCTAGGTCTTTTTTATTTGGGCCTGGCCCTTCAAGTAATGCATTGCATTTGTGCAAAGCACCAAGAATCTTTTAGATTCAAGGAAAGGAGTGCAGAGCACTTTTAATTTCTTGATCTAAATTTAGATCAAAGAGAAGAAGAAAAATCTTTTCTTTCTTTCTATCTCAGAGAACCAGAGGTTCTCTAGCAAGTGCAAGGCACTATTTTTTTTATTATTTTTATTTATTTATTTATTTATTGAAGATCACTGATTTTGTCTTTTAGATTAATGATCTATTCCTAAGAGAATTTTCTCTTATTTCAAAGGTTTTTACCTTCTTCTTTTGTTCTCAAGAAGTTCTTTTCTCCTTTTTTTTTTAATCCAAATGTCTATATCTTTGAAATGGGGTCTGGGGTCCTTTTTATAGTGCTCAAAAATCAGTTAAATTTGTTAAAAAGATCTTTTCTGAGTGATTTAGGGAATTTTCCCTACCGTTGGATTTTTGATCCAAAGCCCCCTGTTTTACAGAAGAAATCTTCTTGTTTAAACAAGAACAGAAAAAATATCCTTAAATCTTCACTCTGTTGTTGCGCAACTCACCAGCGTGTGACACGTGTCGCGCAGTGAGGCGCTTGCGCAACAGCGCTTGCGCAACTGCGCAGACACGTGTCGCGCAGCGGTGCGCTTGCGCAACTGCGCAGACACGTGTCGCGCAGCGGTGCGCTTGTGCAGTTGTGCTTGCGCAACTGCGCAGACACGTGTCGCGCAGCCGTGCGCTTGCGCAGTTGAACGTTGCTTATGTTTTTTAAAGAGCCTTGCTCTGATTGGACGTACTACCTTGGGCGTTGTGCTGCCGTGTCAACTTCTGACACGTGGCGCGTTGCGCGCAGCGCACGGGAACTGAAGCGTTGCTTCAAAATTTGAATTTTCAAAATTCAAGCAGAGCCTTGCTCTGATTGGGGGAACAGCTGGTATTGGTATTCCGAGGGAGTCTCCCCATGCTTTCACATGGAACTAATTAAATAACCTCGTTTCCGCAGGGGCATAACCCCGTTAACACCTTTCTTAGACACCTATTGGATTAGCTAATTGTAAAGTGCAGAACTATCTCAGGAGTAACTCTTACTCACAGTGGGTATCGGGATCCAACTATCTCATAGAAGGTATGCAATCTCATTGCAAATTTCAACACTTGAAATTCCCAATATTGTTTTTGCCCCTAGCGTTCTATGACCTTGACGCAGGCCAACAAACCATAGGTAGCTAGTCAAGTTCAACCCATACATTTCGTGATTGAATTAAACCCACCCGCACGACCCTTGACGCAGGCCAACAAAGTCGCACGACTACCCTAATCCATTCGCATCACATGCTGTAGATAAGCATTAATTAGCTTCCGCACACTATGCCTTGACGCAGGCCAACAAACGTAGTACGAATACTAAATAGTACTTATCTGAAATGACGGAAGGCTACGTTGGTTTTTAAGAAAACCTTTAGCGTAATAAACTTGATATCGTTGTAGAATCGAGTGATTTGAAAAGGAGTGGTTTAAGCTCCGCTTTTAAAATCATGTGTTTTCAAAATAAACCGAGTGGGTGTAGCATCTGCTAGCTTTTGCTAAAGAGGTCATTCCCGGTGAAGGGATCTCGGCTCTTTCCTCATCGAATGAGGTGCTGGATATTCAACATGGAATACCGCTATGCAAAGCAAGAACTAGAGCTACCATTTTGAAAATTTGATTCTACAACATCTTTAGGTTTCTTTCCTTTCATTAATCTCATTAATGAAGTCCCATCATTTATATTTCCTAAACATCACAGAAGAAATGAAAATAGAATGTACGCTTATGCCATCCACATTCGCCGCGGGGTCCCGTCATGCACCGTTAGGTTATTTAACTAACGACAGAGCGGGGGTAGGACTAGTGCGGATGCAAAACATAAGCAGCATTTATTATATATCATATATATAATAAAACATTCGTCTCACGCGGTTATATAATCTCATCACAGAACATTACAGCAGAAATCAACATATGAAATATTCGATATACTAGGAGGTCCGTGTTTTAAATTAAGTCAGTAAAAAACATGGATTCCACGGTTGTGATGAATAGCCAAACCCACATCCCTAGACCCCTATGAGAGCGGCAAGCAACCCTACCAAGTCTAGAGTTAGGAGACCCGGTCTTAACTCCTCGAGATGGTCTCCTACTGGACTCTAGAACCCGGTTGCTTGTTCTCCCCGTCTTGGGTCTATCCTAATGCGGAAAAGTAAATAATATACATCAATGGTGACATCATCCTCAACCCGGAAGTGTCCCAATAAAAGAATATTACATACAAATTTTTACATGAATGAAAACGAAAAACTCTCATCTCACGCAAAAACCCCCGGCTATTCAAACACGAAGATCCAATATAACATATCACAGCAACACATAACATCACATGTCATCAATGTACGTAAATATGCGTATCCCAATTGTCGTTGACGTATAGCAATGAAACCGGCGATACACCACATATTACACTTACGGTTGCAGAAAAGAAAATGAAAACTACAATAATTGGAATCCACAACCACCTTAAACATCATAAACCCGAAATATCATATACTTCGGATTTCATGCCTAACCGTATAAATTTCTTAGACATCATAAATCCGGAATTTCACATATTCCGAATTTCATGCCTAACGTTATAAACCCGGCATTTTAGTCTCAAATTGAAAAATCTTTTCAATAACTAGTCGGACAATTCAACAAGATTCCCGACATTTGATCGAATGCTCGTCGGAAACATTTGTAGACGGCCGCACCCCCGATGCCGTCGACGAAGTGAACTTAGGCGGAACACCGCGGCTGCGAGCACCCGAGTGGATGCTTTTGGCAACGGGGTTCTCCTACAGTTACTTAGTCGGGGCGATGGGGCGCAGCTATTTATTAGTGTTACCCGGCGAGTGTTCGCGTACTGTACGAGATTGCGACGGAGTTTTGATCCAAATCAAAACCCCGCGGCACCCGATCAAAATAGACTAAATTGCTAGATTTATAAAACACTAATTAGTTTTTATAAAACTAATTATTGTGGATTCCAAATATTGTATCACAAATCACAGATATACTGGACGATGTTAAACATTTCAATCGATTTATCACACACCCAAAATTCTCAGAGACCTCAACACTTGAGTCTCACTTAAAACACCCAGAATGTGCCACAAGTACTTATGGATCAGCATAAAAAGGCACAGTCCCTGCCTCACCAACTGCGCCGCGGAACCACGGCTAAACCCATGGTTTGGCCGCAGTTGTGCGGCCGTTTGGTCGAGTTGGGCGCTCGTTCTTCTTGGTAATCCATAGAAAACCCTGCTCAATTTTCTGCATATTTTTAATTTCAAAAATTCCAACTTTTGAATTTTTTTCCAAAAACCCGGATTTTAGGGTTTCGAAAAGTTGATCGAACACTTTAACTTCGCCTAGACCACTCCTAATGCTCTAACTTGACTCTGATACCACTGTTGGAGTTTCTTAGCACGACCACTAAGTTTTAGCAAGCATCGAGTATGCAATTTAAAAAATCTAGATTGCTAAGTAACATCATCCAAGAATCGAACTAGAGAATTAGGGTTTTTAAATCATGTAACAAACTTTACACTAAGTGAACAAGGAATACAACCTTTGTAGACCGGTCCTTCACTTCTAAAGCTCCGTGTAGTAGTCCCTTAGCTCCAAGTAGTGGTCCCGGACTCTTCTTAGGCTCCACTAGGCGAAACGAACGAGCTTGCTTAAGAATAAGGATCTTCGAGGCCGAAGATGATCTACGTCGAAGAATCTCTAACTCAAGCTACATCTTCACTAATTGAGGAATTAGTGAAGCAAAAAAGCTATACTAAATGGCTAGTTTTGTATAGATTAATGAAGTAGGAATTTTGCTCACTTTAGAATTATTTTTCTCTTTTTTCTTTCTCACCTCACTCAAAGCTAGAGAGCAAAGAAGGAGAAGAAGAAGATGATTAAGTGTGAACCCTTTGGGTGAGAAAATATCTCAAGGGATATTAGTAGAGAGTTAACCATGGCTAAAGATAATGGTTGGGTTAATAAATATCTAGAGTAAAACAAAATTAGTGGACTAAATCAAGGCTTCTACATGCTTCTACAAGCATCTTAAGCCATACAATTTTTCACTTAATTTTGATTTATCCCTTAATTATTAATCACCCAAATTATCTTTAGTTTGGTATGAGTCTCATACACCCATGTCCAATGTATCATCTAGCATGAAAAAAAATAAATACATTAATATATATCTCATATATATTTATATGTATTTATAGAAAACAAATTCTTAAGTGAGCTAATATTAGTTAATATATATTAATATATCAAATATATAATTATATATTAAATTATTAAATCAACACTTGATTTAATAATCCGGCTATATCACATACAACCGACTAATATCATTTATATGTATATCAAATATACATATAACAAATTATTGAATCAACACTTGACAATAATCCAGTTATTTCATATATAACCTATATCGCGAGATTAGAATACTGTATCACATACACGTATTAATCTCGGTCCCGTACATATCACATATGTGCCCTACTTCGTCTCTCTTAAGCTAGGAAACCTCTGTGTAGGACCCTAAAGACTCGTCAATACGCCAGCAGTAGGTAATGATCATATCAGTCATCCACAAGCCGTCAGCGGTACTAGCTGGACGTAACGGCTACCCAGGTATTGAGCGATCAGAAGATCAACAAGCAAGCTTGTCCAAACTCCCATGAATCCAATAAGTGACACTATCGTACAGTCCGGTCTCTTTGTCTGATATGTCGCATATCGAGTCTGGGGGTGGTAAACGTCAGGCCCCGATAACTTGATAAATCATGCCGATGTGAGGCTCATAACGGTTCGAGAAACTACTGATAACACTTACCAGTAAATCTCATCATCAGCCCTGGCCAGGGACTTCCTATTATAGCCAATTGAGCATAGCGCAACATCAACTCCCAATACCGGGAGAGACGAAACCCCTCCTATCGCTCATTTCCTCCATGTGACTCGGGACTGTACCCAAAATCCACATGTTTGCACACTCTCTTGAGCGTGGTAAGGAGGAAATCAAAGCACAGTGGAAATCAGACAAGACTCTATGACAATCTTGGGTCTACAGACTAACATGTACCAGTGTCACCAGAGAACTGCTATATGACGATAGGTATAATACCATCTAGGAGTTCTCAGCGAGTCATATTTGGTATACCCATTCTCCAATGAGCACCTGTGTACAATATTTGATGTCAAACACCAATGGCTGTGGGATCAACCATCGCCCGATACAGGGTCAAGAAACGTACACACTAGTCTACTCTGGAATATCGATGCCCTGTCTCGATACTCTCTCGACTAGGAACAATTAAAGGATGAACTTGTGGACTACCCTGGCTCCACTAGTATAATCTGCATCATAGTCCTGGTAGTCAAGTACACATCCTAAGGGCTTTCTTAACATGTAACGGAGAGACAGTATAATGATACAAGTTTACATGTTAAGATAAAGAGCAACCAAATAGCATACTATCATGTCGAGCAAGAAAGTCCTCTCTATATATGTCCAAGCATCCACTATAATATACAATCATGTACAATAATGGCCTCTAGGTCATACATATAACTAACATCCGTAAGCAATATATCACAAGAAATATTAAATTTAAAAACTTTACATGCATTGCAATTCAATTTCCGTTGAATCCATCCTAATCTTTTTTCTCTATCTAAGTTAATGGATTCTTCCAACAACCCTAGCACAAATGTCAATGGAAGTATACCACCACCACCTATCCTTACCGTTCCACTACCTCCACCTACCGTAGCCACTCCAATCACAGAACAAATGATACTTTTGGAGGCTATTAAAAGCCTACTTGAAGGTCAGCAAACTCAAAGCTCGATTTTTCAGGTGCAGACTGCTCTCCTTTAACAGAGTTTCATCGCTCTGAAGCAAAAGCACCGGGAGTGAAACAATTTCGAGCATTACACCCAAAAAACTTCTTAGGGAAAGAGAAACCACTTGAAGCCGAGGAATGGGCTCAAAGCTTAGAAGATGACCTACCAGCAGCCCAAGTTCCATAAGTGACTTGGGTCAGAGTAGCAAAACTCCAGCTTACTGACAATGCCAGAGTCTGGTGGAAGGTCGAGGAGAGCCGACTTGAGCAGCCGATCGAGTGGAAGACTTTCCGTTATATTTTTGACACCAAGTATTTTTCGGAAACTGCACACTTCGAAATGGAACAGAAATTCATTCACCTGCAACAAAGATCTATGTGGGATAAGTCGGTGGATGAGTATGATGCAGAATTAACCATGCTCGGCAGATTCGCCGCCCATCTAATTCCTACTGCAGAAATCAGAGCCAGGCGTTTCGGCAAGGATTAGACCCTGAGATCCAGGCTGCCCTAGCAGTGGGAGAATACCTACACATGAAGCAGCTTTGAAGTCAGCCCGTCGCTATGAAGCTGCCATTCAGAAGAAGGGAAGGCCACAATCGGTCGGTATGAAACGTCCCGCCAACCAAATTACCGGAGGAGCCTCTTCTAGGCCAACTCCCCCAGCGCCATCTATGTAGCCAGGAGGATCATTTTCCAAGACTGAACCAAACTTCTGTATCTATTGAAAGAGGACCGGACACCAAGTCAAGGATTGCCGTCGAGTAAATGGTCTTTGTCTGATATGTGGATCACCCTCATACACTGTAGGAACTTGCCCACACAACCGAACTGGCCTAGTTTCCGCAGCTAGACCAGCTATTCAAGCTCCACCTACTCGTTTAGCCCTTCATGCACCACTTCCGTGCGGACCACCTTTACCTCGTCAGTCATCGATGTACCAACGTGCATAGAGAAATGTGCAGAGACGTCAGGCTTTCACTTTGGCGGTCGTAGAGGCCGAAGCCATAGGTCAAGATAACACTGGTAAATCTCCTCCCATCTTTTTCAGCCTTTTCAAATTATTGCATCCATTTGTTCTTTCATCTACCTAAACATTTTCATGCACTTTCGGTACGATATTAGTAGTTCCTTCACCACTGGTTTAACCAAATTTTTCTTGAATCTGTTACAACATCCTTGTATAAATTCCGAGGATAAAATTTTTATAAAGAGGGTAGAATGTAACGACTCTGAAATCTCTGTACAAAAATTTCTTGTTTATTGTACAGAAAAAGGGGTATTTCAGCCTGATGTAAAGTTATAAGTTATTTTTGTTCAATAAAAATAAGAAGCAACTTGTAGCTCACTGGTAAAGCCTCTACACTGCTGTGACCTAGCCTGTGTATTCGAATCCCATCAGACCCAATTATTTTTAGATTTTTTTATTTTTAAATTCTTGGAAGCCTAAGAGTTTCACGTGCAATACACGGAGAAATGAAAAGTTTCAGAAAAATCAAACAGGCGCAATGAGGTGTACACACCCAAATACCCACATGGCATGAATCTTGAGGCTGAACACTAAAATCTGACCGCCCATTCCCTCATTATGGCCGGCATCGACTGTCCCAATAGCTCCAAATCACCCTGTGTTTTGCACACACACCCCTTCGACTCCCCTTAACTCCCCTGCACTGTTTGATTTTCCTGCAATCAAACAGAGACCCTTCATTTCATCATTAACATCTTTTTAATGCTTTATAATCCAAAATTTTAATTCCCAAACTCTAATTCTCCACTATAAATACTACCCCATGCCCTAGCTCCCCTCTATTCCAAAAATTTCTGGCAAAACCACCTCAAAAGTTCCTAAGTGCAAGTGGAGTTAACAACCAAGCTCCTTCCGTCTAAGATCGAAGCCATTTCCGGAGCTCCTGCGATGCCACGAAGTCCCCTCCCTTCTTCCTTACTCTCTTCTCGATATTACCCAGCCGTAAGCCCCCCTTCTCTCCTTTTCTTCCATTTCAAAACCACTTTTTAAAACAACTCGACAAAAGCGGAGTTATCTCCGACATCGCATTCTATTTTATTTGTAAGGCATGTGATAAGCAAATTAAAACAAACTAACATACTACCCTAATCTTAACCCTTTTTCAAATCATTTAGTTTTAGTTTTAACAAAATTTTCATATGAAACTAAAATATAATGAACTTTTTCATTAAAATACCGTGAACATTAGTGTAACCTCTTTTCGATACCTAGTATACCCGAACCCTAGAACCATTACGGGGTAATGACCTACCCCACACGCACACTACGGTTTCATAGCACGGTATTCTAAGCATATGGGTAATTCAAAGTAAAAGAACTTTTTCCATTAAAATACCACACCATTTCAAAACGGGTTTTTTTAAATCGGTATTTTGAAATCCTTGGCAATTACGCCTCTACAACACTCGTTAGTTGACCCGCTTATGGATGGTGCGGATTATCGCACATCCTTGAGACAGTAGAGCGAGATGCATAACTCCTCACGGAGTATTCGGTTTCGAAAGGAATAAAAATACGGTTTTTAAGAAACGCGACTTTTTCTAATAAAAACAAATTTTTGGGAAAATTATATATAAATCATAAATCCGTATTTTCAATAAAAGCATATTAAGAAACTATATTTTTTTAAAAAGAAAGATTAAAATTGTAAATAAAATACCACTAAGTTTCCAAAAGTGGCAGTTTTCATAAAAATGTCACAAACTTTCAAAAAGCTAGGTTTTATCACCAAAACACCACAATAATTAAAATACATGTTTCTGAAAACCCTAAATGTTATAAAGCACCCTCGAGATATATTTTTAAACAATATTAATATATATTTTTCATAAAATCCCCTCAAGATATACAAACAATATTTAAGAACTCTAGATTAATATAGGTTTAAGCTGGATCAATTCTCTTGAGCCTCATGGAGCCGGAGAAAGTGAGTGCTTGCCTATTCAGGTTAGACAACTTAACAGAGTTATCAATAACAATTGTCTTGAAAAAATACACAAATCCTGTCGTCCATATGCAACAGTTGCCGATTTCTCCCGAATATAAGATTTAAATAATTTACATCAATTCACATGAAAAGACATGAACTTAAATCCAAACGCAAATCTAAACTTGAACTCGAACTCAAATACAAACTCAACCAGGATCCAAATTTTAACATAAACTTGAACCTTTGATCATGAACCAGAACAATTGAACTTGAATATCCCAAAACTTGAATACTAGAATACTGTGACTTGACATGAACTTAACATGAATACCAGAACACAATGGCTGCTATTGAAACTGACTTGACTTGAACCATGAATACAACACGACATGAATACACGAACACTTGACAAGAATACTTGATATTGACATGAACTCAACCTTGCAACTTGATATATTCATGGATTCAAGTAAGGCTAGTAATTTTAACTGTAAGATAGAATATACGGGGTGTTGGCGTAGTTCATGTTTGAATCCAACGAAATCTCAAGAGTCCCCCTAGATCATGAATCTATGTCTACTAACACAAGCAAGCTATCATGAGAGCCCGTGTTTCTTTGCTCCTGGATTATAGCCTATTGAGTTTGGAATACTTCAACACCAGGTTGAAGTCTCGTTACTAACACTTGATTCGGGCCCGTGGTTCCTTACCCTTAGATTACAGCCTGTTGGGTTCTAGAACACTTTTGAGATTGGTTGACATTCACCCTTGAACTTACGTTACATTAGTTTTCCCATGTAAAGACCTTTTAGGATACTTACATTCACTTCATATCCACTACACCCACACTACACGACCATGCTATACTATACTCATGTTATTTTGCCAGGATATATATAGAAATGCATGTTACACAGAATTGCTATATTTATATTAAATTACATGTTTAAACACCATATCTCCCTGTCCATTACTTCATGATATACATTTTCTTTATCATTATACTTTTATACTTCATACCCATTTTTTGGGGATTTACCAAGCGAAAGTTCGCTGACGGGCATTCCACCCATCTTTGTTTCTTGGAATGTTCGTCAGATACCGTGGAGACCGAGGAGGTGGACACCACCGAGGAGGAGCACGATCAGATCACGACTCAGGCCTAAACTAGTTATCCTTTCTTTTAGTTTATGTATGACACCTGTTCAGTCGAAAATATTGCAATCTTTAACATAACAATTTCCTCACTTTTCTATTCATCTAAGAATGTTTGTTATAAATATAACACGGATTACAAGTTCGTCTGGAAAATATCAAATACCACGTGTTATACATTATAATCAACATTCTGGAGGGAAATTGTATGTTTATTACTTCACGCATAATATTGTATATCTCAACAATCTTCATTGAGATTTTGTGCAGAAATTATTTCAGGACAGATATCGGAATCGCAAATTTACCGACAAAATACAGGAAATCAAAGAGATAAAATCTGGCAGAGATTCAGAAGAGATAAGAAGATTCCAGATATCACATATAACCCTAAAGACCAATACCAGAATACACAGAGAAAATGAGGTAACAAGCTCACCAAACGGCCGCGGATCCACGGCCGAGTCAGGATGATTCGCCACGGATCCGCGACCGAGTTGTGGGCGTCGGTGATGATAATTCTTCAGAAGCTTCATCTTAACTTCTTAGCTTGTTAAAGAAGCTCCATTATAACAAACTTATTCTGAAAACTTCCTTACAGCAGCTTAACTTCTTGAGAAAGCTTGATAACTACCTTATTCTAGAAGTTTCCCTACAACTACCTAGCTTCTTGGGAAAGATTGACCTAGCTTCTAGTGGAAGATTGGCAAAGAGATATAAAAAGGACCTAAGCCTACATTGTTGGGTTGTTGATGGTAGTCGATTTCTAGCACACAAACCAAAACCAAATTCAATTCAATTCCTATTCAAGATCCAAATCAAGAATCGTTGAGAACAACATTAAGCGACGACATTCAAGATCCTTTACGCGAAGCCGATCGCCATCAAGAGCGCGAGACCCTCGACAGGTCCAAGTCTCACGGTGATCGAGCAAAGCGAAATTCGACGGAATAGCTATCTCTTTAAGGGAGCGATCGAGAGCAATTCTTGTAACCTCGGATTGAAAGAATGTGTAATTAGAAGTTGATTAATAAAGGTGATCAATTGTTAATTATCGCTTTCTTTACATTTTCGCATTATGAAATTTCTAATTCTTGATTCTTTTATTTTCATGATGCGTGAGTGAAATCCCCGCTTGTTAAGAATTCGAAGGAGTTAGGTAGATCAAATGGTGATGAAATCCTAAACTCGTCTTAAGTCTTATGAGAATTATGAACTTTAGGAAAAAGAATCATCAACGACCAAATTTGGAGCGAGATCGCCGTTTTTGATAATTTCGTTGAAATTTAAGATTAAATGAGTGATGATTCTCTTTGCTAAAGGCTATATTTGAATACTGATAAATAAAAAGACAAGGGATAGTGAAGGAGAAACCCTAGTTTCTTCAAAAGATCTCTAATCTTCATTCATCGCCATCGTTTTAACTATAATTCATCAATAGATAAGATAAGTAATTTTTGGTATTCATCATTGCTACTAATTCCTATCGAATCCTACAAGCTATTCTACACTTTCTTGATTACTAAATCTTAAACTCTTTCTTGATTTTTTCTTGAGAATATTTCATCTAATAAATCTTGATTCATCTTCTTAAATTTTCTTTACTATTTTCTTTTGACTCAACTAAAGTAAGAATGAATAAATACACAAATCTCAGTGGACGATCCGTACTCATTAACGAACTACATCGTCGATCAATCAAATGGTGCCGTTGCCGGGGATGCGTGCGTAATTTGTTCGTTCTTGCTATTTGAGTTGAAATATTATTATTCCATCAAAAAAATTTGAATCAAAATCGCATCGTGTGCTTAACGATTAGTTGTGAATTTTGCAAGGAAATCTGGAATCACTGCAGTAGGGAGGAAATTATTCAGATCATTTCATCTAGGACAGAGGAGCAAAGGGAGCAGCAGTACAAAAAAATCGTTCAAAGAACCATTCTATCAACCGCGGAACCGCGGCGGATAGCACATATTGGCGGCGGAACCGCGGCTTCTTTGAAGAGTTAGGGCTCCAGAATTCTCTGGTATATTCTATACTTTCTTATCTCTTCTCTGATCTGTCCAATAACAACTTTTCTGCAGGATTCTTTGCAAAAATTCACTGCGCTTAAAAAAAATTGTTGCATGTTTTGATATTAGTTGTGTTTGCATATTTTAATACGGAAATTAAGGGGTAAAGACAAAATTCAGATTAGCTGGGGATTTCATTACCCTTCCTAAGCCCTAAAAATCACAAAACTAGCATCCGTATCACCCTTCATTAACTAAAAAATATCTAGACAAGACTCTAAGGACCGTCGCGCTTAATTAGGACAGAAGAAGGTCGTGGGTAATCTATTGCTTATCCGCATTTCTTTTGTGGTGTCTAAGGCAAGTGTGTTTAAGGCAAGTGGTTACTTAATTAGGCCCGCTACTTATGTAGCGGATACCTCCCACTTACCTGGCACTTACCTGGCACTTACCTGGCCATAGGAGGGATAAAGAGGTAGTAGAGGATTTATCCTGCATTGTCTTCTGGAAGTCTAGGAGCGGTCTAGTGACTTGACCTAGGTGACCATAGATGTATGGTTGATTGTGCATTTTGTTGTGATTTTTCAAAATCCGTCTTTTTCAAAACAAACCAAAAACAAACCATTTTCTCTAATTATCACAAACGCTGCCACTTGTGCTAAACCGTTTAATGCATGCTCGGCTGGACACGGGATTCTAGTACCTGTCTTGTCCGCGTTCCTCCTATCAACTCCGAAGTCGGTAATTCTACATCTTCTTTTTCCTCACCACTCACCACATCCACCGAGATGGACGAATCTCCATCAAATTTTAACACCACTTTGCCACCACCCGCAGGTGCGCATAATCTACCGCATATGTCTCTCCAAGAGAGATGCTACCCGATACATGGTCCCCTTTCTACTTGTCTTTCTATTCCACCAGCCAATGGGGACAATTTCAAAAACAAACCATATTATATCAATCTTTTACCTAAATTTCACGGTCTCGAGTCTGAAGACACATACGTTTTTATCACCAAATTTGAAAATGTATGTGCTATGATGGGCACTTCACAACTTTCTGTGGATGCTATGAGTTTACGTCTTCTCCCGTTCACTTTGTGCGATTTAGCCGAAAAATGGCTTTATAATACAGCTGCACACTCTATTTCAAACTGGGATGAATTCGTCATAGCATTCCTTAAGAAATTTTATCCCAATCATAAGACCGCCCGTGTCCGTAGCAAAATCAATCAATTTACCCAGCTTCCCAATGAACAACTTTGGAAGTGTTTTGAACGATTCAAGGATCTGCTAGTTTAATGTCCTCATCACGAAATCCATAGATGGCATCTGTGCCGAATCATATATGAGGGCATTAATCCAACAACAAAGCAGATGCTTGAATCCATGCGTCAAGACAATTTCATGTCTAAAGACGATGGTGAAGCTTGGAAATTTTTAGAAGATTTTGCTGAAAAAACTTTGCAATGGGAGAATGTTAGTCAACCATCATCTAGGGGTGGTATCCATCAACTTGATGTTTCCATAGCAGTCAAAGCCGAAATGGAAACAATGCAAAAGAAACTTGAAGCTATGGAACACAAATTTTTATTAGCCTCCCTAAACCTAGTCACACTCCCTAAAACCGTGTGTGGATGTTGTTCTGATCCATCACATTTGACGGAAGAATGTCCTTTGAATTCTCCGTTTCAAGGTCAAGAATGCACTAATGCTGCTTTTCAGCAATGACCTAGAAACGATCCTTATTCTTCCACTTATAATCAGGGATGGAGGAATCACCCTAATTTTGCTTGGAACCAACACCAAACTCAAAATACGGTTCCAAAACAAAATAACTTTCAAAGAGTCCCTCCACAACAACAGCAACCATTACAACTGAGTCAGCACCCCTTTCAACCACAAAATTTTCAAAATCCGGTCAACACTTTTGCACCGTATAATAATTCTTTGCAATTGACTGGTACCGATAATTCCTCTTCACTCGAACGAACCTTGGATTTGTTCATGAAACATTCCATCCAAGTGTCGGCTGATATAAGGTCTTCTATCGATGATATAAAGAACTCTGCCTCCTACGGTGAGAGTATTAAATCGATAGAAGCACAAATTGCATGATTAAATGCCGAAATGAGTGCTAGAGAGAAAGGGAAACTTCCATCTCAACCCCTACCAAATCCTGGGCATTCACAACACTACAATGTGAGTGCCATTACAACATTGAGATCCGGAAGAGTGCTGAATAACCAAGTTGGTGAACAGATTGATAATGATGAAATAATCAATGACACCCCGGCTTCCACTTCCACGTCTAACCCTAGTTCATCTTCTTCCTAGCCTATTCTCTGTTTTCCTCAAGGCTCAAACCCTCAGCCCACTTATTCTAGTCAACCAAATACGATCCCCACTCCAATTCTGGGATCTGTTCCACTCACACGACCTTCTCCAATGTTGGACCCAGCTCTTATTGCTAAAGCTCCTTATCCAAATCGGTTAAGGGGAAACAAACCAAGTCCACAAATGGAGAAAATTATGGAAATGTTTAAACAGATTAACATAAATATCCCTCTCCTAGATGCTATACAACAAGTTCCGGCTTATGCGAAAATCCTTAAGGACTTGTGCACTAGGATGAGGAAGACTCAAGTGCCCAAAAAGGTATTCATGAAAAATAATGTTAGCACAGCTTTTACCCCACAATTACCAAAGAAACATAAGGACCCTGAATGTCCTACAATCTCTATTTCTATTGGGGGTAAAAATATTAACCGTGCTTTACTCGACCTTGGCGCTAGTGTTAACCTGCTTCCATACTCTGTCTACGAGCAGTTAGGTATTGGAGAGTTGAAATCGGCTCATTGTACTCTCCAAATGGCAGACCGATCCATCACCAAACCTAGGGGTGAGCTTGAGAATGTGTTGATAAAAGTCGGGGAATTTATATTCCCTGTGGACTTTATTGTTTTAGATACACAACCTGTAGCAAACCTACGGAACCAAATTCCGGTGATTCTAGGTCGACCCTTCTTAGCCACTTCCAATGCTGTCATTAATTGCTGTAACGGTTCTATGAACCTATCTTTTGGGAAAATGAAAATTGAGCTTAACATTTACAAGATTGGAAGTCAGCCATCGGAACCCTCTGCTCACATTCTTGATGTATGTTCTGTCCATGAGATAGCTCCCAAAAGCTGCAAGGTTGATGAACTTTGCTTTGATGATCTCGACGACATTAGCACATCATTGTTTGATCTTGCACATCATAGTGAGGACACCTTTGACGAGTCCGCCCCTGAGTTTGAACCTTCTGACTCATCACAAAAGTTAGACACACTTTCCGAGTCTGTATCCTTTACAGGCTATGAATTTCTTCGAGAATCCGAATGTCATTCACTTACCCCGCCTTCTATTGTCTCTCTGCCGACATTAGATCTCAAATTGTTACCTTCTCACCTTAAATATGCATATTTATGTGAGAATGAGTCTTTCCCGTAATCATATCCACTTCTCTAGCCTTAGAGCAAGAGAACGCTCTTTTGATGGTCTTGAGATCTAATAGGCAAGCCTTTGGTTGGACAATGGCTGATATCAAAGGGATTAGTCCCTTGATTGTTGAATATAATATACATTTGATTGATGAAGCCAAGCCAACCCGAGAACCACAAAGACGGTTAAATCCCATCATGAAGAATGCGGTAAAGAAAGAAATCATCAAATGCCTTGACAGTGGTATCATTTACCCAATCTCTGATAGCCAATGTGTAAGTCCTATTCATGTAGTTCCTAAGAAGTCTGGAATCACAGTCGTAACTAATGAGGCTAATGAGTTAATCAAGACACGCACCCAAACAGGGTGGCGTGTATGTATTGATTACAGAAAACTCAATGCTGCAACGAGGAAAGACCGCTTCCCTCTACCTTTTATTAACCAGATGTTGGAACGATTAGCTGGACATGAATATTATTGTTTCATGGACGGATACTCTGGCTATAACCAGGTCCCTATTGCCAAAAAGGATCAAGATAAAACCACATTTACTTGTTCTTTTGGTACTTTTTCTTATAGACGCATGCCCTTTGGATTATGCAATGCTCCCGCTACATTTCAGTAGTGTATGATGGGGATATTCTCGGACATGGTCGAGAATTTTCTGGAGATTTTCATGGAGGATTTCTCGATATTCGGGGACTCTTTTGATGATTTCCTATCTCATCTTGATGCAGTTCTTACTCGTTGTAAAGATAAGAACTTAACTTTGAATTGGGAAAAATGCCATTTCATGGTCCAAGAGGGTATTGTGCTTGGACATGTCATTTTACGGAAAGGCATTGAGGTCGACAGAGCTAAAATAGATGTCATTCATAACCTTCTCCATCCCAAATGCGTCAAAGATATACGATCTTTCTTTGGTCATGCAGGATTTTATAGGAGATTCATTAGAGATTTTAGCAAAATTGCTAGACGCTTAACTCTTCTCTTGGCCAAGGATACAATATTTCACTTCGACTCAGACTGTGTGGCTGCTTTTGAATCACTTAAAAGATCTCTCACTACAGCCCCCGTTCTATCATCTCCTGATTGGAACCACCCGTTTGAGCTAATGTGTGATGCATCAGATTTTTCTGTTGGTGCAGTTTTAGGACATCACATTGATAAGATGCCACATGTGATTTATTATGCAAGTAAGATCTTGAATGATACCCAAATTAATTATACAACCACCGAGAAAGAACTCTTGGCAGTTGTATTTGCATTAGAAAAAATCAGGCCTTACTTGATTAGCTCACCGATTGTGGTTTACACTGATCACTCCACCCTAAAACATCTTTTATCAAAGAAGGATGCTAAAGCAGGTTAATACATTGGATCCTATTATTACAAGAATTTGATCTTGTCATTCGAGATAAGAAAGGATGTGAAAACGTAGTAGCCGACCATCTTTCACGCATCTCTTCCTCACCAACTGTGAATTGCTAATTAATGACTCTTTCCCGGACGAACAGCTCTTGACTGTATCCGGCGAACCTTGGTTCGTGGATATTGTGAATTATCTTGCAACGGGACTTATCCCCAGCGAATGGTCTAAGCAGGACAAATATCGATTTCTATCCCGAGTAAAGCATTTTTACTGGGATGAACCTTATTTGTTTAAGTATTGTTCCGACCAAATCATTCGCAAATGTGTCCCCAATGATGAATTCAAGAATGTTTTGTCTTTCTATCATGATCAGGCATGTGGAGGTCACTTTGGTCCACGTAAGACAGCGGAGAAGGTTTTGCAATGCGGTTTTTACTGGCCTACTTTATTTAAAGATGCTTATGATCATTGCAAAACCTGTCCACAGTGTCAACACACGGGTCGGATTTCTAAAAGAAATGAGATGCCACTTCAACCGATCTTGGTTGTTGAAATTTTCGACGTTTGGGGTATTGATTTTATGGGTCCTTTTCCCAACTCTTTTGAAAATTGGTACATCTTGTTAGCTGTTGATTACGTCTCGAAATGGGTAGAAGCTATTCCATGTCGCACTAATGACAACAAGGTTATTATTAAGTTCCTTAAAGAAAATATCTTGTCGCGATTTGGACACTCTCGCGCTATCATTAGCGACAACGGGACGCATTTCTGTAATCGGTCTTTTGAGACTTTGATGTGGAAATATGCAATCAACTATGAACTTGCCACACCCTATCATCCCCAAATGAACGGGCAAGCTGAGATTTCCAATAAGCAGATCAAACAAATTTTGGAGAAAACAGTTTCTAAAAACCGGAAAGATTGGTCAACCAAATTGACGGATACTCTTTGGGCATTTCGTACCGCTTATAAGACCAATCTTGGTATGTCTCTTTATCGCCTAGTGTTTGGAAAGGCTTTCCACCTTCTTGTCGAGATTGAACATAAAGCAATGTGGGCCATTAAAGAACTTAATTTCGATTTAAATCAAGCCTGCAACTTTCGGAAGCTGCAATTAAATGAGCTAAGCGAACTCCGCGATGAAGCCTATGATAATGCGGTGATAGTAAAGAACCGGTCTAAGGTATTTCACGACAAAAATATTTTGAGAAATACTTTTACCCCTAGACAACAAGTCCTTCTTTATGATTTCCGTCTCCATCTTTATGCGGGTAAGCTCCGATCTCGTTGGAAATGACCGTTTGTGGTGCGGTATGTCTAGTCGCATGAGACAGTTGATGTTAAAAATAGAAAAAACGGTACAATTTTCAAAGTGAATGGGCATAGATTAAAACCATATTTTTCCACTGACCCTATGGAGGAGCTTCTGTTTTTACAGGAGCCGCTTAATGACTAATTTTCCTCCACCTCCCCTCCATCTCTCGGTAATATTGTCTCATCTTTAGAATGGAGGTGAATCAATAAAAAAATATTTAAAAATATTTTTAAAAATGCAAAATTGTACATAAATAAATAAAAAAAATAAGTTTGGGGGAAGATTTTCACTTTCATCTGTTCTTGTCCCTTGTTAATAATTTTTTCCTCCTAAGCCTACAGGTTTTTGAGATTTAACAGATGATACAGTGATGACAATGTTGTATACAGGTTTGGGGGAGTTTTGTGCTTATTTGCGCATCACTTTGTATTACACTTTGTATAAGCACAAAATTTTCAAAAAATTTTCTTTTATAATAAAATATTAGAAAGTGAAAAATTACATTTAAAAGATTGGAAGAATTTAAGAAAACCAAGAAGATTAGATGTTTTCTTAAACGAAACTAATAATAAGTAGTTATGAGCCGTTGTCCTAAGGGTTAGTAAGATGAAGGAAGACACTAATTTGAGAATAAAAATAAGTCTGAAAAATAGTTTCTATTCTAGAAGCCAAACATTTGAACATTGATACCCTACTATACGCACTTACATACGTCTTGAAACTTGGGATAGAGGATACCTTGAAATGCTCTTGTCTAAAAGCCAAAGTACGAAGAAAATAAATATAAATGAAGCATAAAAGTATAAAATGGTGATGAGAAAAATGAACACCGGTTTTGTAATCACCAAGACAGCATAAAAAAAATATAGCGAGAGTGCTTCATCACTTAGTGTCTTAGACCAACTGGTTTGGGGGTCACTGCTAAGCCTTAGGTGTTGCAAAACGAGGAAAGTGCTAATTATGTCTGATATGTGAGCACATTGAGTAGTCGGTCGTTTAGTGCCTCAAGAAGTATTAATGGTCGCATGAAGAATTTGTGAGCAATTCCGTCTAAAATATTCACCAACTAAAAGTACTGAGGTAGATGGACAAGAGTATGATAGCTTGAATTGAATTCTCCGAGTGTAGGGATGTCTTTTACACACGTAGGGGTATATGATCGGTGTTTGGAAGAAAGGTAGGGATGAAGAATAAAGGCGATGTTTTATTGAGGGATGATGTGATTTCTAATATCTTTTCATGACTATTAAGATAGGGCTCATGACAACCGAAAAGCTGGTGTAGTTGGAAACTCTAATTTTCAAAGTCTTTCTTTTATAATTCTTATCTTTATATGTAATTTTCACAGTCTTCCTTTTATTGTAGGATTTTGTGGGTGTAATCCGCTGAAAACCTTTAGGAGATAACATTCCTCCTACTAGAGACACCTAAAGGTTTAAAGGCGTGTTGCACGTGCTCAGTGCAATCGTGTTGCCTACGAAAGTGTGCTAATTAGTTTTTCTTTTTCTTTCTATTTTCCCCTTCTCTTGAATAAAAGAAGTTTTCTCGAGACGATCAAAGTCAAGTTTGGGGGAATTTGTTCAGTCGAAAATATTGCAATCTTTAACATAACAATTTCCTCACTTTTCTATTTATCTAAGGATGTTTGTTATAAATATAACACGGATTACAAGTTCGTCTGGAAAATATCAAATACCACGTGCTATACATTATAATCAACATTCTAAAGGGAAATTGTATGTTTATTACTTCATGCATAATATTGTATATCTTAACAATGTTCATTGAGATTTTGTGCAGAAATTATTTCAGGAAAGATATCGGAATCGCAAATTTGCTGACAAAATACAGGAAATCAAAGAGATAAAATCTGGAAGAGATTTAGAAGAGATAAGAAGATTCCAGATATCACATATAACCCCAAAGACCAACACCAGAATACACAGAGAAAATGAGGCAACAAGCTCACCAAACGGCCGAGGATCCGCGGCCGAGTCAGGCCGATCCGCCGTGGATCCACGGCCGAGTTGTGGGCGTCGGTGATGATAATTCTACAGAAGCTTCATCTCAACTTCCTAGCTTGTTGAAGATGCTCCATTGTAACAAACTTGTTCTGGAAACCTCCCTACAACAAGCTAGCTTCCTGAGGAAGCTTGATAACTACCTTATTCTAGAAGTTTCCCTACAACTACCTATCTTCTTATGGAAGATTGACCTAGCTTCTAGTGGAAGATTGGTGAAGAGCTATAAAAAGGGATCTAAGCCAACATTGTTGGGTTGTTGATGGTAGTCGATTTCTAGCATACTAACCAAAACCAAATCCAATTCAATTCTTATTCAAGATCCAAATCAAGAATCGTTGAGAACAATATTAAGCGACGACATTCAAGATCCTTTACGCGAAGCCGATCGTCATCAAGAGCGCGAGATCCTCGACAGGTCCAAGTCTCACGGAGATCGAGCAAAGCGAAATTCGAAGGAATAGTTACCTCTTCAAGGGAGCGATCGAGAGCAATTCTTGTAATCTCGGATTGAAGGAATGTGTAATTAGAAGTTGATTAATAAAGGTGAAAGCGAAATTCGAAGAAATAGTTACCTCTTCAAGGGAGCGATCGAGAGCAATTCTTGTAATCTCGGATTGAAGGAATGTGTAATTAGAAGTTGATTAATAAAGGTGATCAATTATTAATTCTCACTTTCTTTACATTTTCGCATTATGAAATTTCTAATTCTTGATTCTTTTATTTTCATAATGCGTGAGTGAAATCTCCGCTTGTTAAGGATTTGAAGGAGTTCGGTAGATCAAATGGTGATGAAATCCTAAACTCGTCTTAAGTCTTATGAGAATTATGAACTTTAGGAAAAAAATTATCAACGACCAAATTTGGAGCGAGATCACCGTTCATGATAATTTCGTTGAAATTTGGGATTAAATGAGTGATGATTCACTTTGCTAAAAGCTAGATTTGAATAGTGATAAATGAAAAGACAAGGGATGGTGAAGGAGAAACCCTAGTTTCTTCAAAATATCCCTAATCTTCATTCATCACCATCGTTCTAGCTATAATTCATTAATAGATAAGATAAGTAATTTTTGGTACTCATCATTGCTACTAATTCCTATCGAATCTTACAAGCTATTCTAAACTTTCTTGATTACTAAATCTTTAACTCTTTCTTGATTTTTTCTTGAAAATATTTCATCTAATAAATCTTGATTCATCTTCTTGAATTTTCTTTACTATTTTCTTTTGACTCAACTAAAGCAAGAACGAATAAATACACGAATCTCAGTGGACGATCTGTACTCATTAACGAACTACATCGACACCGTTATTGATTGCGGTTATAAATTCTTTGATTGTGATAACACCTTTCAACACATCAAAGTCGATCAATCAACACCTGTTTAGGCATTTCTCTTCTTGTATTTTCTTTCAATTGAACTCATGTATTATAAATGTATCAAGTTGAATATAAATAAAGTTGCTGAAGATTAAATCCCATGCTAATTTCTTGTCATTTTATATTGCTTATTTTACGCTTAGCGTATCTACTCCGGAAAGTGACCTTCTCGAAATAAATACGTCGCGGGCTTATCACGAGCCTGTTTCCGTCTTTTGGGAAGCGTGGCGTGACACCAACCAACTGGCAAAACCCACGGACCTAATAACAATTTTGGGCCCACCGGATCGGCCAAAACGAATTTTTGATCGGCCAAAATTTTGACTTAGGTCATCGGGTTTTTTTTCCTTGTTTTCTTATCTCAAATCTAGTCCACCGACATACTTCAAAAAAAATTTAGGTGTCGTTTTAAGATATGGATAGAAACTTGGAATTCGAAACTCGATTCTGTTAAATTTTCAGTTTCGAAACTAAAACACCGTCTAAAAATAGTTATAGTGTTTAGTTGGCTCTGATGCCATGTTAGGGTTCCCCGGCGCTTGTGGTTAATGAGCAGCAGAAGTGAAAATCGTGAAAAAAAAATTCTTGCGATCGCGAGGAAACCGCTACCTAGAATCCATTCCAAACACTAAACTAGAAACATACAAGAGCAAGCTATTTACTTGGTTATAAAAACTACAACCTTTGATGCGTGTCTGCCTAATCGCGGAAGACCCCTCCAAGCTCTGTAGCCGTCGGGAACACGCTTGAGAGGCGACCGCCCTTGCCGAAGATGATCCACCCGAGAGAAAACAATTCAAGCTCCAGCTTCACCTAGAGAACTTTACTGAAGCAAACGACCATCCAATTTTGCTAGAAGTAGAGTGTTATAGATGTAGCAAGTATTCAAGTATTTATTCTATCTCAATTCATCTTTTGATCTCAACACATGAGAGAATGAAGGAGGAGCTAATGAGGAGAGATAAAGAGAATGTGAGAATGAGAGCATAGCTTTTTGAAAAGAAGCATAAAATTTTGGTTTTATGAAAACAATTTTTCAAAATAAAAAAAACTAGCCATGCTTCAATAGTAAACCCAAATGGAATAAATAATTCCATAGCCATACCTTTCACCATTCTCCATGCTACTACACCCCTCCATCTTATTTCCATTTTCAAATAAATGGAAAACAAAAAATGAGGTGTTCACCTTCTAGAAGTATTTTTGTATGCATACAAAAATACGTCCCCGTAAATACATACCTGTATTCATATCAAAATACGAATACCAGATAGAAAAATACAATGAACATAATACTGGAATATATATATATGTAAATTATTAAATCAAAACCCGATTTAATAATCCGGCTTAATCCTAAACTGGCTAGTATTATCAACCGTCCGATTAAAATCCGTGTAGCCAATACTCATATTTAATCGTACCCCTGCACGTATCAAAATATGACCTATACATAATATCTCCTAAATCGGGAAAACCCTCTGTGCGGGACTCTATAGACTCGACAATACGCCGGCAGTGAGTTACTAGATAAATCCATAACGACAAGCACGTCAGCGGCACTAATTGTACGTAATGGCTATCTAGGTATATGCCGAAATGGAGGTCGACAATCAGGTTCGTCTGTACCCTACTGAGCCTGAATATGACAATCTCCGTACAGTCCGGTCTCTTCGTCTAAAAGTATCGCATACCAAATCTAGGGAATGGATAACGTCAGATTCCTAATAACCCGATAAGTCGTGCCAGAGTCAAGCTCATCACCTACCGAGAAACTACTGAACTTCTATCAGTAAATATCATCTACAATGGTCAGAGATTTATGGTGATGGGCAACCGAACACAGCGCGATATCGACTCCTAATACAGGAGAGACGAATCCCTAGCAACCGTTCACTGCCTCCATGTGGCTCGAGACTATACCCAGCTAAAACCTGTTTGCACGACTCCTTTGAGCCATGGTAGGGTAGTAATCTAAGTATAGTGGGAACTCATACAAGACAAATGACGATCTCAGGTCAAAAGACTAATATGTACTCATGTTACTAGAGAACTGCTATCTGACGATAGATATAATACTATCTAGAAGTTCTCGGCAAGTCCGTCCAGTGTACTCACCTCTAGTGAACACCTGACTAGCCACCGCCCCTCATCGAGGTCTGGAAACATATACACTAGTCTACTCCAGAATATCGATGCCCAGTCTCTATACTCCCTCGACTAGGGACATTTAAGGATGTGCTTATGGACTACCCAACTCCTACGTATATGTTCGCCACCATAATGATGGTAGTCAAACAATGATCCCACGGGCTTTATCATTATATATTAGTGACACGTAATAACAAGTAAAACGTATACACATAATGATAAAGACAAATTAGATAGCATACTATCATCTCGAGCAGGACTGTTCTACCTGTATAGGTACTCCTTCAATTATCATAATCGTCTACCTACAATTACAATAATTACGAGCACTGTAGCCAACATTTTTAACCTCGGGAATTTTAGTCCCGACAATTTCATCCCTTTTTAAGACTTCATCCCCTTTCTCATCAATCTCACCCTTTAGAACTAGTTTTATCTCTTCGTATAATCTCTTAAAATTATCGTCATCCAACAAAGATTTATTATGTTTAACCGAGTTCACCTACAAATAATAAGTAATAAATATCAATAATTGGATTTAATATGTTAATGTTGATATAAAACTAAACAAATCATAAACAATACTTACATAATCGAGAAGTAACTGACGGCTAATCTCGATGTTAGGCTCGTATATCGTAGTTAGTTGACTGGGGGGATTGTATTGCCTTCCTGGTAATAGTAGTGTACCAAGTGAAGTAATCGCTAGCTACATCCTGACCTTCTCCTGTACTTGCATCAAGTTCAACTCCATTTTCTTCGATATCAATATGGTCTTCGCCCCACAAATTGATATACTCCAAAATCACATCGTATAATGGTTTCTTCTTGGTTGAATTCTCTTTCTCAGTATGTCTAGGTTGAACATTAATAGGCACACTCTGAATACTGCCAAACTTTCGGATTATCCTTTCGGAATATTGCCACCGAACAATATCGAAACAAATGAGAGGAACTTACAACAGTCCAGATGTAAATCCCCAGTTTCCGTATATATATTTTTTCCGTATTTTTCCAGATTTTTCCTAAATTTTTTCCATTTTTATATATATTTTTATTATTTTATTTTTATTTCTAAACCCTAAACCTAACCCCTACTCGACCCGACCCCTACCCGACACGACCCGACCCACTCCCACTACTTCTTTTTCTTCCCCTTCTTTTATTTTTCCCGCCCTTTTTTCTTCTTCTTCTTTCCTTCTAATGTTCCTCTCCTCTTTGTTAATGATATATGCCCTAGAAGCCATTATTGTATCATACTGGTTTGTATATTACATTTTGGAAGCTTAGGATATACACAGATGTATTAACAGTCTTGCTCAATATATTAGTATGCTACTTGATTTGATTCTATCTCAATATGTGCATGTGTTTCTTTTAGCATATCGCTTATATATATTGGTAGAGCCCTTAGGATCTTTGCTCCAGTGTTGTGATGACAGTCACACTAGTGGGGTCTGGATAGTCTATAAGCACATCCTTATACAGGTCCCTAGTCGTAAGATTATCGAGACGGGGTATCGATACTCCAGAGTAGACTAGTGTATACGCTTCTCATCCCAGCAGGGAGATGGTATGTCCCACAGCCATTTGTACGGATAGTATGCAGGTGCTCATTGGGTTATGAGTACACTGGACAGGACTCGTAGGGAGCTGCTGGTGGATGTTATACCTATCATCGGGTAGCAGTTCCCAGGTGACATGAGTACAGCTTAGTCCGTCGACTTGACACTGCTACTTCGCCTCGAGTGTGTTCCCACTGTTCTTATATTACTACCCTACCACGGCTCAAAAAAGTCATGCAAACAGGTAGTAGTTGGGTGCAGTCCCGAAGCACTTGGAGGCAGTGGCGGTTAGATAGGATTCGTCTCTCCCGGTATTGGGGGTTGATATCGCACTGTGTTCGGAAAGCCATTACACAAAGTCCCCGACCAGGGCAAGCGAGATTTAATGGTAAGCACTCCAGTAGTTTATCAGGGTGTTTTAGGCTATACTCCGACACGACTTATTGCGCTATTAGAGGTCTGACGGATACCACCCCCTAGGCTCGATATGCGATACTCTTAGACGAACAGACCGGACTGTACAGATATTATCATAAATAGGCTCAGTAAGAGTTCGGATGAGTTTGCTCATCAGCCTTCTTATCGACAGATACCTGGGTAGCCGTTATGTGCAGCTAGTACCGCTGACGTATGTTAAACCCACTGCCAGTATACTGTCGAATCTTTAGAGTCCCACATAGAGGGTTTCCCTGCATCGGGCAAAAGATATAGAGGCCGTATGGTTTTACGGCAGGGCTTCGATCACATACGTGTACTTGTGGACGTATGATGTTCGGGCGGATAATACAGTGAGTTTTGGTTTAAGCCGGATCCTAGTATTATATTCTTGGACTATTTTCGTCTATTTATATTTGTATTTTTCGGAATACGGATATGTGTATGTATATACGGTGAGGGGTATTCTTATAATTTGCTCAAGTATACTTCTAGAAGAAGACACCTCATTTTGTATTTAATCTTTTGATTAAAAGATAAATGAGGTGGAGGTATGAGGTGGAGATTTACATTAAATGAAGCATGGCTCATAGGGTGACTCATGAGGGTGACTCACCATGTCACTATTCAAGTATGCTTGATATTTTGCTTATGCATTATTGGATGCTTGATATTATCACAACTCTTAGCCATCTTCATTACAATGTTCATTTTACACTCTCACTTCCTCAAACTCCCTTTCTTCTTCCTCTAACCCTAAATGTCTTATGTGTTGAGAAACCTAGGGTATTTAGAGACAAACTAATCCATCTTCACTCTCTATATCATCTAGGACATCTAGTTTAGCGAACTAGGTGCCATAGTTACCTCGGATTTGAGATTGGAGCGCGGACTATAGACTCTCGAGTGGATCCTCTTTGACTTGAGGAGACCGACGAGGAGGCCCGATCCGTATACGATCCGAGGAGCTTATGACGAGGAGGAGGACAACAAGAAGACCCGAAGGACATGATACTATGAGGTATAACATTCTTTTCGAGTAGTTAACCTCATACAATTTAGCTAGTTAGGGTTTAGTATCGATCTTGGAAATCAAGTCGGTGTTGCGAAGCCCGTAAAAATCGTTTTTTGCGTATTTCGCCTCCCTGCGAACCCGCAGGGTGCGCGACATCGACTTACACTCTTCTCGTGCTCACCCACAACCGCACCCACTTCTGCGAGACCCGCACCCCACTCTCTAACTCCCCCGTGAACCCCTCCATGAAATCCCCTCCCTCCAATGGCTCCCCCCTCTTGTCCTCGCCACGAGACTCGCTCCCCCACGTCCTCGCCTCAGCCCTCGTCTCAACACCGAGCCCCCTCTCACTCTTTAACCCATCTTGCTCACTCCCTTTGTCCTTACTCATCATCACCGACACCCCCCCAGCTCTTCTTCCTTCAGCTCGAGCTCACCACCACCACAAACCCATCACTACCTCACCATCTCCCTCAACCTCCAGCAACCAACCTGAACCCCGCTGCAACCACCACCTCACCGACGAGCCTCCTCCTCCGGCCATCCACATCACCTCCTCTCCTCCACGACACCGAGCCCACACCTATTGAACCCATTTGTAATGCCCCATGCCCCAGTACAGATGGTATTGTCCACTCTAGCCAAAACTGCATGGTTTTTCCCTTTAGAGTGAACCGGACCCGACCAGGGGCCACTTCCCAGGAGGTCACCAATCCCAAGACTTCCTTGGCCCGAGCACGCTTAACTACGGAGTTATCAAGCTCCTGTAGTTCCGGTTCACTTAAAAGGCGCCTCTGTAATTGAGGATGGTATTATTATATTTATAATACAGTCTGGTCCTCTTTCGGAATGTGTTCCGAAGATTCCCCATTGTTCTACAGTGGGTCCCACGGACTCTAGAGGTGGCCCCCACAGGTTCAAGAGGTGGCCCCCGCCCTCTTGGTGTGACAATTGGCATGGCACTTTGTTCTATGTGGCACTTTGCTCCGTGAACAAGAACCGGGTCCCGACACCATTTTCTCCTCATCATCCTCCCGCTTTGCCGCCTACACCACCCCGGAGCTCCGCTGCACCTCACCGCCGGGCCACAGCCTCCGTGCGCACCTCTGCATCGTGCTGAGCCCTCCCGAACTCCTCACCAAGCCACTGCAAACCCATCGGCAACCCACTACCCCGTTGCCGCCACCACTGCAGACCCGCTGCCCCGTGCCGTTGCCACGCCATTGCCATCGCCGTGAGCCGCCGACGAGCTCGGCATTTCATCGAGCACTCAAGATCATCATTGTTGTCGTGCCGTGCCTTGCCCGTGCGTGCGTCGAGCTCATGCCATCCGTCGTCATTCACCGTCGTGTTGTCGTCTATCTCTAGGCAAGTGGAACCCTCTTCACCTGCTTACTCATGCTAATAATTATATTAGTTAATCGAAATAATAATGTTACATAATATGGTGTATATGTTCATGTATATAGCGATATCGATAATTAATAATCAAATAGTTTTGAAGCAAAACACTTCGTTCGATTATATTGAGAGTTTACCATCCTATGTCAATATCATTATAGCATTCAATTTAATAACCTTAGTTAGATCGATTAATGAGAACGGATGTTGCATTTGATGCATATACATAACCTGTGTATTTGACACGAAACCCTAGATGAAAACCATATATAAAAATGGCGGCATCTATGGCCCATGAATCCCTTTAATGATAATGGATAACTTGGAAGAATTTGAGGGGAAAATATTGACTTCATCATTATGAATGATACTTCCGTCTAGTTACGTCAAATCTGAAATTTTACCGCGCATGTTGCTTTATTAAAATTATTGTAAATTAAATACAAATCAAAACTGAATGTTCTAGGGTTCTTATTGAAACCGACTCGATAATCTAGATCCCTATAAAGTTTACCCTTTAATGCTGATAGGCCACTGTAACGAGAATTAACTGGGAATGCGGCGTTGGACTGCAGTCCGGAGCAGTATTCCTCGAGGATACCTGAATTTAAGCACCTATACATACCTACATAAAACTGAAAATAAATGGAGCCCCATATAGTAGCGTAGATAATTTAGTTAGCTAACACATGAATCTAGTCCCGTGCAGTTCCACAGTCGTTTTCTATTTAGTTTGTATTTTAGAATGTCGACGTGTTTTGCAGTTTCTGCAGCGACATTTCTTACACCTTCACATTAAATAGGACATAACTCCTAATACTGAAAGGATATTATTAATCCGTTTAATGAGTTGGAAATATAACTGATATACCTAGATTTTATTCAACTGGGGTAATACCTGAATCTGAACATAATCCCTAGTAAACCATGCGCGAAGTTGAACTTTCAGTTCTGAAACTGGACTTCCAGCAATTTATCACTCTTTTAAAATGATGATAAGTCCCTAACCTGAATTCCATTTGACATGAAACTAATTTCAATTCTTAGATAATCAAGTGTGCTTCGTTCTCCTTTTATATTATTTTGGTCGATTCTATATGTGTTATTTATGGTAAATTTTGCAAGTCATATGGTGTTGGGTGTCATAATTTAGTGAATATCTATTCAGTGCATTTCTGTCTATTTTTGTGCTTGCTTTATACCTGCTGCATAGTGATCGTTTACATTGAGACCTAGCGACTGTTGTGCATTGTCTATATAAGTGTTATTGATTGTGTTGTGGCAAGTACGAGAGTGATATTGATAAGTAGAAACGTGATTGAAAGTGAAAGTGATACGTATTTGCTCACAACCTATCTAATACTTGAATACATACTATAACCTGGGGAATAGGAAAATTAAGGTGGAATTGAACTCGTATTTAGCGAGGTACAGAGACTTAGAGGATGATCATTCATTATTAGTGACACACACACACACACACACGTTAGGTCGTGGGCCTAGCGGCACGGCTGCAGGGTTATGTCCCGGGCAACAGTGGACCGTAGTCTCGGGCATGCATGAGACCCTTGTTAAACATGAGTATCCTTTCCACCAATTGATTTCATTGACCTAGTGACTGTTAAGTAGTGACATACACATTGCCTGGTTTACCGACATGATACTTATATCGTACCGTTCATTACTCTCGTGTTCTGCATTCTGTTACACCTTTCATGTTTAATAGTGTATCCATCATATGTATTTATTGCTGTAGGTGTCGCCCTGACGACTTGAGTGTGCATGCTCAGAGGACGAAGTGGACCCAGTCAAGGAGCAGGACCTGCCATTCGAGCTCGCGGAGATCTAAACCGCAACATCAGCGCCATTCCTTTTTGCTTTAAGCACATTGTTTTTTGTTGGGTAGTTATTTCATTCTGCAAAATAAATGTATCTCGAACTCTTTTATTGTAATGTAATAAAGTTATGAACTGTGATTTCCTTTACTCTTGCACCGTTTACTGACTACCATGTAATGCTAGAAGCCGAAATATGACTATGGAGGAATTATTCCCTGACCGTAGGAGCATGGCTGGCCTAGTCATCCCTCGTATTTTGTATTTTGGGAAGCGGGGCGTGACATGGTTTTGTTGGTATCGGAGCCATGTTTGGATGAAATTACAATTCCGTCGAGAGATCCCTAGTTTGAGTTTTACCCTTGATGTGTGCTTTATTACATTTCTTTTCACTTCCTAATTCTCGTTGAATCATCGTGAAATCCTTTATTGAATCTGATTTCTTTCTGGATCATCTTTCAGAAATATGGACTCCTCGGGCAACTCCTCAAGTTCCGGTTCTTATGATCGTACCGAGAAGATTCTCAGCACACTGACAATCCTAGCCCAGGCTCAAGAAAGGAAGACCGATCTCCTGATTGAGGATTTGAAGACGGTACAGGAGACCGCAATTACCGCTCTGGAGAGATCTATGGCTGTTCCCACCCTCCCCCCTGAGGGCGCCCTCGTATCGACTACACAGGCTCGGATTGGTACCGTTTCGTACTTCAGGAGGCTTCATCCAGCGGTTTTCACAGGATCAGCAACCTTTTAACGGCCGCTCGAGTTCCTGACGATGACAGAATGAACGTGGTGAAAATTCAGCTGGAGGATGAGGCCCGCACTTGGTGGTCCGTAAAGGAAAGCTGGCTAGGGAAACCTATCAGATGGGACACGTTCCCCGCATGCTTTCTAGATCACTATTTTCTGGCCACTGCCAAGGCCGAGATGGAGGAGAAATTCATCATGTTAAAGTAGAATGGACGCTCAGTGGATGTCTACGCCGCAGAGTTTAACCGGTTGAGTCGCTTCAAAAGTACATGGTAGCCACCAAAGCCGCCAGGGCAAAACGTTTCCAGCAGGGGCTTGATATTGAACTACAGCAGGTTATCGCATCTCTCGACCTACAGACTTTCGCTCAGGTATTGAACGCTGCCCGGGTACATAAAAGATTGGCGGAGAAGGCCAAGGGCCAACGATCGGTGGATAGGAGACCCCATATAGTTCCAGCACGGGCTACCCTTTCCCCCGTGGAAAGATCCCGGTTCACAGGTCGGGTGTTACACAGATGAAGCGTACTTTCTCATCTTAGCAGCCACAGCGGAGAGCCCTGTTTTGCGATTGTTGCCAGAGGCCAGGGCACATGCAAAGAGATTGTCGCAGAGCTAAGGGGCTGTGTTCGCTCTGCGGATCCAGCGAGCATAGGGTCAGCGGATGTCCCCAGAGATCTGAGCTATAGGGAGGGTCCGAGCAACATCAACCATCGTACGGCAAATCAGCTCAGAGGGGTCCACCTCTGGTATCCCAGCAGCGGTTATTGATCAGAGGCATACTGGTACAGGTCGGAATCAGGGGTGGGCTTTCACCCTGTCCGCCGAGCAGGCAGAGACTCCTGGAGAAGTAGTTACATGTACCCTCCTTGTTTATTCTGTACCAGCTAGAGTTTTTTTTTATTTGGGTGTTTCCCATTGCTTTATTTCTACGAGGTTTGTTGACACACACTCTATACCTCACGAGCCGTTAGCCAAGGGTTGGGAGATATATACGGGTAACAGAATTATTGTGTCCAACCAAGAGTATAGGTTATTCCTTATGGTGGTTTGCGGCAGGGAATTCTATGCAAATTTCCTTTTAATCGGGACGGGCAGCTGTGACGCAATTCTCGGGATGGATTGGATGAGTACCTTCCATGCGATCATCGATTGCCGAGCTAAGAAAGTGACTTTCCACATTCCCAATCATCATGAGTTTGTTTTCGAAGGCGGAAGCGAGCCTTTGGAGCCAGCCAAGTTAAGGGACAAGCCAAAAGCTTTGACGGCTATGGAGACTGATGAGTGTCCAGGCCCAGAGATCGTTCGAGATTTTCTTGATGTGTTTCCTGAAGATTTACCAGGTCTACCATCTCTTCGCGTCTTGGGATTCTCAATCGACTCGATTCCGGGTACATCACCAGTCTCGAAAGCACCGTACAGAATGACACCGGTTGAGTTAGCAGAATTAAAGAAGCGGATAGAAGATCATTTGGATAAGGGATTTATCCGTCCAAGTGCTTCACCGTAGGGTGCTCATGTGTTACTGGTTAAGAAGAAAGACGGTTCCTTGCGCATGTGCATTGACTACCGGGAGTTGAACGGGGTGACCGTGAAGAACAAGTATCCTATTCCCCGCATCGATGACTTGTTTAACCAGCTGGGTAGTGCTCGGGTGTTTTCTAAACTAGACCTTCAGTCAGGGTATCACCAAATCAGGCTTAAGGCAGAGGATATATGCAAGACGACTTTCCGAACCCGATATGGCCACTATGAGTTTCTTGTGATGCCGTTCGGTGTTACCAATGCACCGGCCATATTTATGGACTTGATGTATAGGGTTTTCTCCAAGTACTTGGATCAGTTTGTCGTTGTATTCATCGATGACATTCTAGTCTATTCGAGTAGTCGAGAGGAGCATACCGAGCACCTACGAATTGTATTGCAGGTTCTGCGGGAGGAGAACCTCTATGCTAAGCTAAGCAAGTGCGAGTTTTGGCTCGACAAGGTACAATTCCTGGGGCATGTCGTTTCGAGTGACAGCATTTCAGTGGACCCGACGAAAATCGAATCTATCAAAGACTGGCCGACACCAAAATCAGTTGCTGAGATAAGAAGCTTCTTGGGATTGACTGGGTATTATCGACGGTATGTCCAAGATTTCGCCAGAGTAGCGGAACCCTTAACGAAGCTCACACGGAAGGAGGTGCCTTATGTTTGGTCGGAGGAATGCACCCAGGCGTTCGAGCTGTTGAAACTGAAGTTGACCACGGCCCTAATCCTGACTGTGCCAGGTAGCTCGGGTGGCTTGGTTGTTCATAGTAACGCGTCGGGAAAAGGTTTAGGCTGTATTTTGATGCAGCATGATCGAATGGTGGCTTACGCCTCTCGTCGGCTGAAAACTCACTAGAATAACTACCCTACGCATGACCTGGCATGACCTGGAATTAGCGGCCGTTGTGTTCGCTTTAAAGATTTGGAGGCATTACTTGCTAGGAGAAAGAGTTGAGGTGTACACGGATCACAAAATTTTGAAATACGTGTTCACTCAGAAGGAGCTGAATATGAGACAACGCGGATGGTTGGAATTGATGGCAGACTACGATATTGATCTGCAGTATCATCTGGAGAAGGTGAACGTCGTTCCTGACGCTCTCAGTCACAGGCTGTCAGCTGCGTTGCTGACTTGTCTGAAGGGGATTCTCGATGAACTTTAGAGACTCGAGTTGGAGATAGTTACTCCGGGTGTGCCCGGAAAGCACTGGCAGTTGCAAGTTCAATCATCGCTTATAGATCTCATCAAAGCTGCACAGGCTAGAGACTCTCAGCTACAGAAGTTCAGAGGGTTAGTCAAGACTGGTTTGAGGACGGATTTGCAGATGCACGAAGATGGTTCTCTGAGATTTGGCAGTCGGTTGTGTGTTCCAAAGGGGGGTATTCGAGATGAAGTTCTCGCTGAGGCACACAGTTTCGCTTACTCGGTGCACCTAGGTGGCACCAAGATGTACAGAGACCTGAGGCAGCACTTCTGGTAGAACGGAATGAAGAGAAATATTTCTCGCTTTGTCTCCAAGTGTTTGGTATGCCAACAGGTGAAAGCCAAGCGTCAGAGAATAGCTGGGCTGTTGCAACTGCTTCCAGTGCAAGAGTGGAAATGGGAGCACATCATCATGGATTTCTTGACGGCACTACCATGAAGTCCAAGAGGTAACAATGTTGTCTGGGTTATTGTTGATCATCTCACGAAGGCAGCACATTTCATACCTTTCCGAGTCGGACAATCGACGAAGTCACTTGCGGAGAAGTATATGCATGAGATTGTGAGACTGCATAGGGTGCCCGTTAGTATCGTGTCTGGTCGAGACACCAGGTTCATTTCCTATTTCTGGAAGAGCTGCAGGAGAGTTTGGACACGCGTCTCAAGTTTAGCACAACCTATCATCCGCAGACGGATGTGCAATCCGAGCGTCCTATCCAGATGCTCGAGGATATGCTGAGGGCATGCATGCTTGATTTTCAGGGTTCTAAGGAGAATCACCTCTATCTGGTAGAGTTTTCGTATAACAACAGCTACCAAGCTAGCATCTAGATGGCGCCGTTCGAGGCTCTGTATGGACGGAAGTGTCGGTCCCCTCTTTGTTGGGATGACGTGGGTGAATGAAGGTTGTTGGGCCCTGAGCTTATAGTGCAGATAGTGAGCAAGGTTCAGACGACCAGGCAATGTAACAAGGTGGCTCAGGACCGACAGAAGAGTTGGGCAGATGCCGACAGAAGGTCATTGGAGTTTGGGATTGGTGACCACGTGTTTCTGAAGATATCGCCCACTCGGGGAGTGATCAGATTTGGTAGTCACGGGAAACTCAGTCCCCGATTCATCGGACCTTTTGAGGTGCTAGAGCGAGTAGGAGAGGTGGCTTATCGACTTGCCTTGCCTCCATCTCTAGCTGGTGTGTACAATACTTTCCATGTATCTCAGTTGAGGAGCTATGTTCGGGATGACAGCCATATCCTGGACCATTCAGAGTTAACGTTGGGCACTGATCTGTCTTACGAGGAGAAGCCTACCACATTCTCGATAGTCGGGAAAAAGTACTAAAGAACAAGGTCATTCCCTTAGTTCGAGTTTCTTGGGGTGGTCGTTCTCCAGGAGAGTCTATCTGGGAACGCGAGGAGGACATCCGTCCACGTTTTCCGTACCTGTTTGAGTAGTGTTGTTTGTTCTGTTGTTTTCGTTTTATAATTTCGAGGACAAAATTTTTGTAAGGAGGGTATAATGTAAATCCCCAGTTTCCGTATATATATTTTTTCCGTATTTTTCCAGATTTTTCCTAAATTTTTTCCATTTATATATATATATTTATCATATATTTATTATTTTATTTTAATTTCTAAACCTTAAACCTAACCCCTACCCGACCCGACCCGCTCCCACTACTTCTTCTTCTTCCCCTTCTTTTATTTTTCCCGCCTTTTTTTCCTTCTTCTTTTCTTCTAACGTTCCTCCCCTCTTCTCGCACTCGACCACAACCGTGCCCACCTCTGTGAGACTCGCGCCCCACTCGCCAACTCCTCCGCGATCCCCTTCACCAAATCCCCTCCCTCCAACGGCTCCCCCTCTCTCGTCCTCGCCGCGAGACCCGCTCCCCCACGTCCTCGCCTCACCCTCGACTCAACACCGAGCCCCCTCTCACTTTTTAACCCATCTTGCTCACTCCCCTCGTCCTCATTCATCATCACCGACAACCCCCCAGCTCCTTCCCCTTCAGCTCGAGCTCACCACCACCTCGCCATCTCCCTCAACCTCCAACGACCAACCTGAACCCTGCTGCAACCACCACCTCACCAACGCACCTCCTCCTCCGGCCATCCCCATCACCTCCTCTCCTCCACGACAACGAGCCCACACCCACTGCACCCATTTTCTCCTCGTCGTCCTCCCGATTCGTCGCCTGCACCACCCCCGGAGCTCTATTGCACCTCACCGCCGGGCCACAGCCTCCGTGCGCACCTCTGCATCGTGCCGAGCCCCCCCCCGAACTCCTCACCGAGCTACTGCAAACCTGCTGGCAACCCACTTCCCCGTTGCCTCCACCACTGCAAACCAACTGCCCCGTGCTGTCGCCACACCATTGCCATCGCCGCGAGCTGCCGACGAGCCCGGCATTTCATCGAGCACTCAAGCTCGTCATTGTTATCATGCCATGCCTTGCCCGTGCGTGCGTCGAGCCCGTGCCATCCATCATCGTTCACTGTCGTGTTGTCGTCTAATCCTAGGCAAGCAGAACCCTCTTCTCTTGCTTACTCATGCTAATAATTATATTAATTAATCTAAATAATAATGTTACATAATATGGTGTATATGTTCATGTATATAGCGATATCGATAATTAATAATCAATTAGTTTTGTAGCAAACCACTTCGTTCGATTATATTGAGAGTTTACCATCCCATGTCAATATCATTATAGCATTCAATTGAATAACCTTAATTGGATCGATTAATGAGAACGGAAGTTTCATTTGATGCCTATACATAACCTGTGTATTTGACACGAAACCCTAAATGAAAACCCTATATAAAAATGGTGGCATCTATGGCCCATGAATCCCTTTAATGATAATAGATAACTTGTAAGAATTTGAGGGGAAAATATTGACTTCATCACTATGAATGATACCTCCGTTTAGTTACGTCAAATCTGAAATTTTATCGCGCATGTTGCTTATTAAAATCATTATAAATTAAATACAAATCAAAACTGGATGTTCTAGGGTTCTTATTGAATCTGACTCGATAATATATAACCCTATAAAGTTTACCCTTCAATACTGATAGGCCACTGTAACGAGAATTGACTGGGAATGCGGCGTTGGCCTGCAGTCTGGGGCAGCATTCATCGAGGATACCTGAATTTAAGCACCTGTACATACCTACATAAAATTGAAAATGCGCGAAGACCCATATAGTCGTGTAGATAATTTAGTCGGATAACACATGAATCTATTCCCTTGTAGTTTCACAGTCGTTTGATATTTAGTTTGTATTTTAGAATGTCGACGTGTTTTGCAGTTTCTGCAGCGACATTTCTTACACCTTCACATTAAACAGGACATAACTCCTAGTACTGAAAGGATATTATTAATCCGTTTAATGCGTTGGAAACCTAACTGATAGAACTAGATTTTATTCTACTGGAACAACACCTGAATCTGAACAAAATCGCTAGTAAACCGCGCACGATGTTGGACTTCCAGTTCTGAAACTGGAATTCCAGCAACTGATCGATCTTTTAAAACGATGATAATTCTATAACCGGAATTCCGTTTGACATGAAACTAATTTTACTGCTTAGATAATCAAGTGTGCTTCGTGCGACTTTTATATTATTTTGGTCGATTCTATACGTGTGATTTATGGTAAATTTTCTAAGTCATATGGCGTTGGGTGTCATAATTTAGTGAATATCTGTTCAGTGTATTTCTGCCTATTTTTGTGCTTGCTTTATACCTGTTGCATAGTGATCATTTACATTGAGACCTAGCGACTGTTGTGCATTGTCGATATATAAGTGTTAGTGATTGTGTTGTGGCAAGTACGAGAGTGATATTGATAAGTGAAAACGTGATTGAAAGTGAAAGCGATACGTATTTGCTCACAACATATCTAATACTTGAATACATACTATAACCTGGGGAATGGAGAAATCATGGTAGAATTGAACTCGTATTTAGCGAGGTACAGTGACTTAGAGGATGATCATTCGCTACACACACACACACACACACACACACACATTAGGTCGTGGACCTAGCGGCACGGCTACAAGGTTATGTTCCGGGCAACAGTGGTGTAACGTTCTGGAAAAAAAAATCGTTTAGGTGAAATTTTCGACAATCTGTAAAATAACTGGTGTTTTCCGTAAAAACCAAAATATAATTATTTTTCAACATAAACTTAAATATACATATTCTAGTTATAAAATTGCTAGTATTTGGTATTTAATTGGTCATTTATAAATTGCTGGTTTAATTAAATATTTTTCCAAATTAATTATTTTAAATATTATTATAAGCTTTCACTTATACTTTTAATCAGTGAAAATTACAAATTAGAATGGGTTAAGCACACATTAGTGAACCATGACAACTTAATAGCAAGTTTATAACATGTTCTCTCTTTCTCATTTGTCTCCATGGCTCTAGACCATTCTAGGGTTAATTAGAATATAATTTAATTAAGAAAAAGGGGATTAATAGATGTGAAATGAGGGTTTCTCTTGACTTGACTTCACACACACACACACACTCACCCCCTCTTTCCCCACTTGCTGCCGAGCCCCACACCAGCAGCCCCTCCCAAATTTCCCACTCCAATTTAAGAAAAAAAGAGAAAGGAAAAAAGAAAATCAATAAACAAAGAAGTATGGCTTTCTTTATTAAGGTATGGGGTTTTATTGACTTGGCATTACACACACCTCACTCTCTCCCCTCTTCCTCATGGCTGGCCGAGCCAAACTGTAGCCCCACCTCCCCCATTTCTTCATCTCTTTTCCTCTCTAAAATTCTTCATTTTGCTTCAAAAATCAATTCAAAGCCTCACAAATTTTTCATTTAACCTTTACCTATTATTCTTTGGCCCAAACTATTATGGAATTAGGAGCAAGGAAGCTTTTTGGAGGCAGGTTGCAAGTTAGATCTACAAATCTTTGAGGTATAAATCTTAACCAAATGGTTAATTTGTTGGTATATTGTTTTAAGCTAAATTATTTAAGTGTTAATTTGGTTCTAATTTCAGGTTGAGATTTTAAAGAAGAGGGTTTGAGTTAGATCTAGGGTTTCAACCATCATTATTATGTTAGTCAAGTTTAGTTTTCTATCTAGTGGGCTTTGGAACCCAATTTAGATGAATATCTTGTTTAAGTGGTTTCTAATTATCCAAATTTAGCGTGCTTGCAAACTTATTTCAAGATTAGTGTGTAATTAGTGAGACTAAAAATTGGCTAATAATTGTGTGGGCTAATTATGATATTAAGTGAAAATTGTGGCCACTAGTTTTGCACAAAACTTCTAGATTTGCACTAAAATGGTTAAGTGATGCTTACTAGGTTTTTTCGAATAAATCGATTTGGTTTAAGTTTGAGGTTTTGATAGTTTACCACCTATTTCATAAAATATTTGATGTGTTGTGAATGCGCGATTGGGTTCTAGGTTAGGGGATTGCTACGTATAGCGACCCTAGTGGTGATTATGGCGTTGTTGCGAGTGTGTTATATGCACAAGTGTGTGCGCGTCTAATTAGTGCACGTTGATTGTCTTGTTTCTTTGTGTCCGCAACCATTTATATATCTATCATCTTATTCACTTTTGTGCGATTCTAGGATCGGGTGCAGAGACGTCGGACGTGGCGCGGAAAGACAAGGCTGAGATCGGATCAGATTAGCCGAGGCGTTCCGGTGAGTAGATGTACACATCTACGGGGGAATCGTCTAGATGACGCGAGGCACCCGATAGTCAGAATTTCTAGTAGTGCTTGTAATTATATGCGTAGTCTCCTAGTCATTCATCTCATTGCATTGCATCATCATAAATATATATGATATTATCTCATAGGACACTTGAACCATTACCATTGATTTATGCTACGTGCACTATTCATGCGAACACACACGTCTTTGATAATTGCCATGTCACGAACACCATAGAACTTGCTTAGAATCGGTATCTGTGCATTGCATCATATATGATCTGTAAACCTATACCTGTATAAGTCATTTCATCAGGATGGATACGTAGGATTGTTAGTCATATATACATACCTCATTACATCATGATTCATGCATAGCTTCTGGCCGTACTTCGCATGGTATATATTATCGTATCATAGACATCCATCATCACCGACATGTTTACATATTATGATTCTTCTCGAGAATTTCAGTATTTATGAGATTTATGGATTTTGGAGAAACCGCAAGGATTTTAAGAACGTATTACCATTTAAAAATATGTAAGTTGTGGTTTTCTCGTGATATGATGTGTATGGTGTCCACTATGGGTTTTTTCGGTTCTTGAGCGGTATCATACACCCGATTCGAGGAAGAGGAGGAACCGTCTGCGGGTGCATGGTGGACCCGGTACGGTACCCGGGGCAAGTGGGTCGCAGATGATAACGTTGAGCCTGGCAGGGGAGCACTATAGACCGGTTATTTATGACGCGGCGGATATCCGGAGGATACCGACGTAGTTGTGAGATTTGATGATATGGGCCGATCCGGACTGACGGAGCCCGAGATATTGAGATATTGAGATATTGAGACATTGAGATATTGGGATATATATTTTGTGTCGATACTTGACACGGATTTTCTGTTGATTTCATTTATGATACTTCAGTTTATTGCACAGAGGTTTTTCTAAGATAAAAATAAAGATTTTCTCATACCAGACTTGTGCAGGTTTCGTGTTTAATTATGCATTCATGTTGCATTCATGCTAGTACATTGTATCATTTTGAGATACGTGGGTTGTGACGCATTGGCGTGCATACTTACGATAGCTTTATTAGATGTTACTTACTACTCACGAGTTGGCAACTCACCCCGTTGTGCCACAATATCTTGCAGGTTCGACCCGTCAGCACAGTAGCGGCGGGCGCACTTCCTCATTTTGTTCCTTTTGCTTGGACTTGCGGCATTGTTCGTAGGTGGGTTGCGAGGATATGTTATCCCATCATGTATATTATTTGTATCTAGTATATTCCATCTACCCTTGTATATTTGGCTAGACGGTGAGACTCGTGGAACTTGTATTTGTGATGTTGGTGTCGATGCTCACTTGAGCCGACGTGATGTTTCTCATTTCTTACTTTCAGATGCTTGTTGTGCACTTTTGATATACATATTGCTTGTGGTTGTGTTTCTGTCGTTGGCGAAGAGCTAGTTCCCGCTTGGGGATGCCTTATTTCATCATTTATATGTATTTTCATGTGTTGTACCCATTTAGGGGCCAGTATTTATAAAGGAGACTCTGCCGAAATTTTCGGGAAAATCTGATGTTACTTTTAAATGTTTAATGCCACTTATTTTGTTAAAACCACATGCTTTAAAACAAGTTTTCCTTCACTTAAATTTTCAAACGGTTTAGTTTTCTGGGTTTTGGCTTACTTAGATTACGTTGTGTCTTGAGACGTTTCGTAATTTAAGTGCCAGTCACATTCCGTATCTTCAGGTCGTGAGACCGTAGTTTCGGGCATGCACGAGACCCTTCTTAAACACGAGTATCCTTTCCACCAATTTATTTGATTGAACTAGTGACTGTTAAGTAGTGACATACACATTGCCTGATTTACCGACATGATACTTATATCGCACTGTTCATTACTCTCGTGTTCTGCATTCTGTTGCACCTTTCATATTTAATAGTATTGTATCCATCATATGTATTTATTGCTATATGTGGCATCCTGACGACCTGAGTGTGCATGGTTAGAGGACGAAGTTGACCCAGTCTGTCACGCCCCGCTTCCCAGAGTACGCAAGATTGGGCACGTGACATAGCCAACCATGCTACCTGTGGGTAGGAAGTATCCATCCACAGTCACATTACGGTTGTAGATATATCAAGAACAATATAATAAACTAATCTAATACATGTCCAAATCCATAATAACAAGAGTCAATAAACAATAATTGCGGAAGCAAATGATCCAATACAATAAATAAACAGTACGTCCCATAATGCGGGCTCACATCTGGAAATGAAATGAAATAAATAAACTAAACCCTAAGGAACTCACAGTTCAGCCTGCTGGCTGAAGTACTCCTGCTCGGTCGTCGACAGTGGTAAGGAATCTGGGCCATGCAAAACCCAGACGTCAGCGCGTCATGTCAACCAAATAATGTAATATGAACATGGTAATAAGCAATGCAGGTATGAACATGAATAAGCAGTACTAAGAAATAACAGTGCAGGGTAATGTACAGTGGTAACTAAACTGTCCTATCAGGTTTCTACTCTATAGTCTTTGAAATCAATTGATGACTCGTCGATGTAACTCAATAGTATCCCGTACATACCCGGGATCACAGCCACAATATTCTCGGCTGCAGCCGAGACATGCCGCTAGGCACAACAGGAAAGTGTACACTCGGTAGTACCCCGTACATACCCGGGATCACGGCCACAATATTCTCGGCCGAAACCGAGACATGCCGCTAGGCACAAAACAGGAATGTGTACACCCGAACAGGTAGTGAACTGTCGAGTTACAAGTCAGGTTCATCTTTGATTTCCCCATACCCCCAAGTTATGTATGTCAGGTCAGGTATTCAGTAGTCAAGGACTAATGCCAACACAGAATCAGGTAAAAGCAGGTCTGTCTGGATAGACAGCAGGAATGGTCCATGAGAACCCCAAGTCAGGTTTGTTGGCATTAGGCATGAGATCAGGTAACGAGCCAGGTCATGGTACAACAGGTTGAGTTGGTAGTAAAGGGTACCATGTCCGGTGCATCGGTATGTATATATGTCAGGTGTATCAAGATCGGGTCAATATGTAATGCAATCGAATGTATGCTCATAACAGGTATAGAAGCGAATAAGGAACAACAGCAGGAAACAGTAAATAACAATATTATCCCATGTAATCACAGTGGTGCTTTGTATTCTCTTATTAACAGGTTCGAGCACCCTTGGGGTGCAATAATCACAAGGTAGAGCAATATCAATAACAGGAAGTAATGAAGCTATATGAAATTAAAACTAAAGCATAAGTAATTGTCACATGGATGATCTAACAATTAAAAGCAAGGACGATTTAAATGATTTAGTTAGTTAAAAGCATGGATTAATAGCAGACCCGATTAATTACAAGAAACTACTATACCGATTCAATGTTAAGAATAATTGTAACCGTCAATTCTAAGTTATAAAATAATATGATAATTAAGTGTATAGCAAGACTTGATCTTGTGTACTAGCATGTTAAAGCAAGTATTCGGATACTTGCCTCGACGGTTTCACAGACCGGAAAACACGACTGCAACGTCCTGCGGAAAACACGCGACGTGCGCACGGTACACGGAACGGATCCAAACACAGACAAGATGATCACACGGGTCAGGCACACTCGCTGGGGCATCGGGATCGTCGGCGTCGTCACGGCTCCGGCGAACTACAGAAATCAAGAGTTAAAGAAAAGAAAGGAAAAGAAAAGAAAGAAAGAATGAAAGAGAAGAAGGGAAGGGTGAGAGAGAGAGACGAGGCTCACTGTGGTTAATTGTTCTGGGTTCAGAGGAGATGGCACTGGGGTGAAGTCGATGATAGTCGGTCGAGGGTTTTCCGGCGAGGTTTCACGGCGAGATGCTTGCAGTTTCTTTGCAGTTTCTGTGCAGGGGAGTCTCGGGTGCAGGGGAAAGGTTGTGTCGAAGCTTGGCGCAGGAGAGAGGAGGGAGGTGGTGGTTATGGGGTGAGGCCGACGGCGAGGGATCGCCGGCAAGGATCGACAGCAAGGTGGGGGTACTAGGCCTATGTCGGGTGATTGGGTTAAGGGAGGAAAGCTTGGGCTTAAGGTCTCGGGGATGCATGCAGGTGGCCGGAGTAATGATGGTGGAGATCGGGGTTGAGGCTAGAGGAGTGGCCGGCGGTGAGGGGTTGCTGGAAACATGCCCGAAGGCGATGGGTTGCGGGACTGTAGGTGGGGTGGTGACGACGGAAAGTGGAGGAGGTTACGATGAAGGCGATGGGGTGATGGTGGCGAGGTCGTGGGGAGGTCGGCGGCGAGGCGGGAGAGCGGCTAGGGTTCTGCGATGGGGGTTCTCGTGGGGTTTTTCTCGAGATGGAGAGAAGAAGGAACGGCTGCGTAAAATATAGGAAGAGAGAGAGAGAGAGAAATTGTAGGAAAAGAGAGAGAGACTGAGAGAGATTGTTAGAGATAGAGAGAGATTGAGAAACGGAGAGAGAGGGAGAGAGAGGATAGGGGGCCCCACGAGAGAGAGCCTCGTGATTGGCTGGGGGGGTGAACAGAAGATTTAAGAATAAAAATTTAAAAGATTTCAAAAAGGATTCAGCCGTTAAAAAGAACAGTAATATATATATTATATAGTTTTAATATATTTAATTAAATGGGCTTTTCGGCGCTAACTGAAACATTTCCAAATCGCGCCCGGGTTGCGCCCAAATGTTTCAAATTCAAATTATAGGATTTTAAGAGGGTTCCAAATTTTAAAAAGAGATATTTAATGATTAAAATGCATGCCCCCAAGTCGGACACTTGCACGCGCGCGTAGCCGTCCAAACTTGCCCGTTTATCCGAACGGGAAGAAATCTCGACACGCGGACGCTACCACGCGACTAGTGGGGACAAGTAGGCCAACATGGATATTTTTAATTTCATTTTAGGTGTTAAATTTTGTTATGTGCCAAAATGACTTAACCGGTTAAAATCTAGCAATAAACACCAAACAATCAGGATAATTGGAATGAGCAATGTATAACACTCAACTAGCAAAAGAAATAGTATTATTGGGCTCGAGTGTTACATCATACCCAACTACAAAAAGAATTTCGTCCTCGAAATTCCAAGAATACAAGATAGCTATCTACAGGAAAAGGTGAGGAAATTTCTGCCGGATCTCGTCTTCTCGCTCCCAAGTGGATTCTCCATGCAATCGATTACCCCAAGAAACTAGCACAAGAGGGATAACTTTGTTCTTAAGAGCCTTTTCTCTTCGATTCTTGATTTCAACTGGTCGCTCCTCAAAAGTTAGGTCCTCCCGTACAGTCAACTCCGAATGATCCAAGACGTGAGTCTCATCTCGGACATACCTCCGTAGTTGAGACACATGAAACACATCGTGCACTCCTGCTAATGACTGTGGTAACGCCAAACGGTACGCTACCTCTCCAACACGCTCCAATATCTCGAAGGGTCCAACGAATCGGGGACTAAGCTTTCCCCGACTCCCAAAGCGAATCACCCCTCTAGTCGGTGATATCTTCAGGAATACCAAATCACCCACGGCGAACTCTAGAGTTCTCTTAACATGTCGGCCCAACTTTTCTGTCTGCCTACATATGCTTCCTGATTGTATTCACCTTCTCGACTGTCTGTACTACCAAATCTGGTCCTAGTAACCTTCGTTCACCAACATCATCCCAACAAACAGGTGAACGGCACTTACGACCATACAACGCTTCAAACGGAGCCATCTGAATAGTCGCTTGGAAGCTATTGTTGTACGAAAACTCCACCAAGTGTAGGTAATCCCCCAAGAACCTTTGAAGTCCAACATGCAAGCCCTCAACATATCTTCAAGGGTCTGGATCGTTCTCTCCGATTGTCCATCCGTCTGAGGGTGATAAGCTGTGCTAAACCTCAATCGAGTCCCCAAACTTTCTTGTAAATTCCTCCAGAAGTGCGACAAGAACCGAGTGTCCCGATCGGACACGATGCTCACCGGTACTCCATGCAATCTTACAATCTCCTGCATGTACTGATCTGCCAAAGTCTCCGTCGATTGACCAACCCGAAAAGGAATAAAGTGAGCTGCCTTGGTCAATCGATCGACAATCACCCATACTGCATTGTTGCCCTTTGGACTCCGCGGTAAAGCCGTCACGAAATCCATGGTTATATGTTCCCACTTCCACTGAGGAATCGGAAGTGGTTGCAACACACCAGCAACCCTTTGGTGTTCAGCCTTGACTTGCTGACACACCAAGCACCTAGCCACGAAGCGAGCAATCTCCCGTTTCATACCTCCCCACCAGAAGTGCTGTCGAATATCTCGGTACATCTTTGTCCCTCCTAGATGTACAAAGTAAGCTGAACTGTGTGCCTCCCTCATAAGCTCTTCACGCACATCCCCTTTTGGCACACACACACGACTACCATACCTCAACGAACCATCTTCGTGGATCAGTAAATCGGTTCGTAGTCCGGCCTCAACCTGCTCTCGAAACTCTTGCAGTCTAGGATCCTGCGATTGTGCCGCTTTAATCTTCTCAACTAAGGACGACTGTACTTGCAACTGCATCAACTGTCCCGTAGCTCGTGGTAGCACAACCTCCAAGGCAAATCGTCGAAAATCCGCAATGATCTCCCTCTGTGTAGTCAATACTTGAATTGCTGGTAACCGACTAAGCGCATCCGGCACGACGTTAACATTCCCCGGATGGTACTTAAGATCAAGGTCGTAGTCGGCCATCAGCTCCAACCATCTGCGTTGCCTCATGTTCAACTCCTTCTGAGTGAACACATACCTCAAACTCTTGTGATCTGTAAGGACTTCGACTCTCTCGCCCAAAAGGCAGTGTCTCCAAATCTTCAGGGCGAAGATCACGGCTGCAAGCTCTAAGTCATGAGTCGGATAATTCTTCTCATGAGTCTTCAGTTGTCTCGATGCGTAAGCCACGACCTTCCCATTCTGCATCAAACACATCCCAATCCTTTTCCAGATGCGTCGATGTGAATCACCAGTCCTCCTGAATTATCCGGTACAGTTAGGATAGGGGCGGTTATCAACTTCTGCTTCAACGTCTCGAAGGCCAATGCACATCCATCCGCCCAAACAAACGGTACCTCCTTGCGCGTGAGCTTGGTTAACGGCTCAGCTAAACGAGCGAAGTTCTCCACAAATCTCCTGTAGTATCCGGCGAGTCCAAGAAAACTTCTTATCTCCGCCACATTCTTTGGAATAGGCCAATCTCGAACTGCTGCAATCTTTTCGGGATCGACGGCAATTCCATCGCCCGACACGACATGCCCCAGAAACTTCACTTCTTCCAGCCAGAATTCGCACTTACTCATTTTCGCATAAAGCTTCTCCTGTCTCAACATCGGCCGGACCTGATGACATCCGGATCGCAAATCCAGTTTCGAGAATACTCTCGCGCCACTAAGCTACTCAAAAGTTCTCCAATACGAGGGATCGGTTACTTGTTCTTAATAGTCACCCGGTTTAATTCTCGATAATCAATGCCCATCCTTCTCGTGCCATCCTTCTTCTTTACTAAAAGAACTGGAGCTCCCCCAAGGCGAGTTACTGCTTCGAATCCAACCCTTTTCAAGTAATTCACCAACTTGCTTCTTAACTTCTTCCAATTCCACTGGTGCCATCGGATAATAAGCTTTAGATACTGGCGCTGCACCAGGACTAAGGTCAATCGCGAACTCCACATCTCGGTTTGGCGGTAAGCCTGATATATCTTCAATTACGTCCATAAAATCGCGAACAACTGCCGGCTCTTCATTACTATCAACTTCCATTGCTGCAAGAATATTGTTTGTCGGCCTAGCCCTAAACTTGACTGGCCCGACAGAACTGCTTCTTTACCGCAACTGCTGTCTGCATCGTTGGCCGCGAAAGGCCCAGCGAGACTACTGAGTCTCGTCCGCTCTGCTGCATGCACGTCCAAGGTTGCTCCATTCTGCCTTAGTCCGATGAACTTCTCTTCCATTTCCTCCCGTGCAGTCCGCGGGAAGAATTTCTCCAGGAAACTTTTAGAGAGATCCGCCCAACTGATCGGCTTGGGCAAGCAGGTCTCCTCCACAAGCCATCACTCTCGGGCGTAATCCACTAGCTGAATGCGCACCACATCAACTCCTTTGTCCTCTGGAATCTGTGTCGCAATCAGCAAATTCTCCGTGTCACTAGCCACTGCTCGGCTGGCAACGGCTCCTCCAGACCAGTGAAAATAGACGGATCTAAAAGTCTGAAATCTGCTACGGTCCTTACTCGGTCAACTGGTCTAGTTCCACCATCGTTTACAGACTGCTGAACGATCTGCAAACCTTCCTGAAACAAGTCCGCTTGCTGCTGGATCAGCTCGGTCTGTTTCTTTGATTTCCAGCATTTCTCTTATCACTCCAAGCATGGCGGCTTCGTTCACACGCCTCTGGTACTTCTTCAACTTCTTACCTGTCATAATCCTGAACTCAAAACACCCAACATTAGCATGATGATAGATTCTGAATGTGGATCAAGACTAGAACTCCAAGATACTTAAATAGAGTACCGCATTGTAGCTATGCCGCGGTATCATAGCCGCAATTACTTAACTCCACCCAAGTCGCCCAAGTCCTAGGGATAACAAGAAATCAGGTTTCCGAGTCGACATGCAAAGTAAGTTTGCACGTCGTAAAAGATATAATCCGGAAGAATGTGATTCAAGAATGGTAAAACGGTCAAGGTGACAGGACATGTTTCCTAAACACGGGTATTCTGATTCGTGTATTGGGTACAATACCCAACTACAAAAGAATCAACCCGACTAACCTATGTCTCTGATACCAAAAGAACCATGTCACGCCCCGCTTCCCAGAGTACGCAAGATTGGGCACGTGACATAGCCAACCATGCTACCTGTGGGTAGGAAGTATCCATCCACAGTCACATTACGGTTGTAGAGATATCAAGAACAATATAATAAACTAATCTAATACATGTCCAAATCCATAATAACAAGAGTCAATAAACAATAATTGCGGAAGCAAATGATCCAATACAATAAATAAACAGTACGTCCCATAATGCGGGCTCACATCTGGAAATGAAATGAAATAAATAAACTAAACCCTAAGGAACTCACAGTTCAGCCTGCTGGCTGAAGTACTCCTGCTCGGTCGTCGACAGTGGTAAGGAATCTGGGCCATGCAAAACCCAGACGTCAGCGCGTCATGTCAACCAAATAATGTAATATGAACATGGTAATAAGCAATGCAGGTATGAACATGAATAAGCAGTACTAAGAAATAACAGTGCAGGGTAATGTACAGTGGTAACTAAACTGTCCTATCAGGTTTCTACTCTATAGTCTTTGAAATCAATTGATGACTCGTCGATGTAACTCAATAGTATCCCGTACATACCCGGGATCACAGCCACAATATTCTCGGCTGCAGCCGAGACATGCCGCTAGGCACAACAGGAAAGTGTACACTCGGTAGTACCCCGTACATACCCGGGATCACGGCCACAATATTCTCGGCCGAAACCGAGACATGCCGCTAGGCACAAAACAGGAATGTGTACACCCAAACAGGTAGTGAACTGTCGAGTTACAAGTCAGGTTCATCTTTGATTTCCCCATACCCCCAAGTTATGTATGTCAGGTCAGGTATTCAGTAGTCAAGGACTAATGCCAACACAGAATCAGGTAAAAGCAGGTCTGTCTGGATAGACAGCAGGAATGGTCCATGAGGACCCCAAGTCAGGTTTGTTGGCATTAGGCATGAGATCAGGTAACGAGCCAGGTCATGGTACAACAGGTTGAGTTGGTAGTAAAGGGTACCATGTCCGGTGCATCGGTATGTATATATGTCAGGTGTATCAAGATCGGGTCAATATGTAATGCAATCGAATGTATGCTCATAACAGGTATAGAAGCGAATAAGGAACAACAGCAGGAAACAGTAAATAACAATATTATCCCATGTAATCACAGTGGTGCTTTGTATTCTCTTATTAACAGGTTCGAGCACCCTTGGGGTGCAATAATCACAAGGTAGAGCAATATCAATAACATGAAGTAATGAAGCTATATGAAATTAAAACTAAAGCATAAGTAATTGTCACATGGATGATCTAACAATTAAAAGCAAGGACGATTTAAATGATTTAGTTAGTTAAAAGCATGGATTAATAGCAGACCCGATTAATTACAAGAAACTACTATACCGATTCAATGTTAAGAATAATTGTAACCGTCAATTCTAAGTTATAAAATAATATGATAATTAAGTGTATAGCAAGACTTGATCTTGTGTACTAGCATGTTAAAGCAAGTATTCGGATACTTGCCTCGACGGTTTCACAGACCGGAAAACACGACTGCAACGTCCTGCGGAAAACACGCGACATGCGCACGGTACACGGAACGGATCCAAACACAGACAAGATGATCACACGGGTCAGGCACACTCGCTGGGGCGTCGGGATCGTCGGCGTCGTCACGGCTCCGGCGAACTACAGAAATCAAGAGTTAAAGAAAAGAAAGGAAAAGAAAAGAAAGAAAGAATGAAAGAGAAGAAGGGAAGGGTGAGAGAGAGACGAGGCTCACTGTGGTTAATTGTTCTGGGTTCAGAGGAGATGGCACTGGGGTGAAGTCGATGATAGTCGGTCGAGGGTTTTCCGGTGAGGTTTCACGGCGAGATGCTTGCAGTTTCTGTGCAGTTTCTGTGCAGGGGAGTCTCGGGTGCAGGGGAAAGGTTGTGTCGAAGCTTGGCGCAGGAGAGAGGAGGGAGGTGGTGGTTATGGGGTGAGGCCGAAGGCGAGGGATCGCCGGCAAGGATCGACAGCAAGGTGGGGGTACTAGGCCTATGTCGGGTGATTGGGTTAAGGGAGGAAAGCTTGGGCTTAAGGTCTCGGGGATGCATGCAGGTGGCCGGAGTAATGATGGTGGAGATCGGGGTTGAGGCTAGAGGAGTGGCCGGCGGTGAGGGGTTGCTGGAAACATGCCCGAAGGCGATGGGTTGCGGGACTGTAGGTGGGGTGGTGACGACGGAAAGTGGAGGAGGTTACGATGAAGGCGATGGGGTGATGGTGGCGAGGTCGTGGGGAGGTCGGCGGCGAGGCGGGAGAGCGGCTAGGGTTCTGCGATGGGGGTTCTCGTGGGGTTTTTCTCGAGATGGAGAGAAGAAGGAACGGCTGCGTAAAATATAGGAAGAGAGAGAGAGAGAAATTGTAGGAAGAGAGAGAGAGACTGAGAGAGATTGTTAGAGATAGAGAGAGATTGAGAAACGGAGAGAGAGGGAGAGAGAGGATAGGGGGCCCCCACGAGAGAGAGCCTCGTGATTGGCTGGGGGGGTGAACAGAAGATTTAAGAATAAAAATTTAAAAGATTTCAAAAAGGATTCAGCCGTTAAAAAGAACAGTAATATATATATTATATAGTTTTAATATATTTAATTAAATGGGCTTTTCGGCGCTAACTGAAACATTTCCAAATCGCGCCCGGGTTGCGCCCAAATGTTTCAAATTCAAATTATAGGATTTTAAGAGGGTTCCAAATTTTAAAAAGAGATGTTTAATGATTAAAATGCATGCCCCCAAGTCGGACACTTGCACGCGCGCGTAGCCGTCCAAACTTGCCCGTTTATCCGAACGGGAAGAAATCTCGACACGCGGACGCTACCACGCGACTAGTGGCGACGAGTAGGCCAACATGGATATTTTTAATTTCATTTTAGGTGTTAAATTTTGTTATGTGCCAAAATGACTTAACCGGTTAAAATCTAGCAATAAACACCAAACAATCTGGATAATTGGAATGAGCAATGTATAACACTCAACTAGCAAAAGAAATAGTATTATTGGGCTCGAGTGTTACATCATACCCAACTACAAAAAGAATTTCGTCCTCGAAATTCCAAGAATACAAGATAGCTATCTACAGGAAAAGGTGAGGAAATTTCTGCCGGATCTCGTCTTCTCGCTCCCAAGTGGATTCTCCATGCAATCGATTACCCCAAGAAACTAGCACAAGAGGGATAATTTTGTTCTTAAGAGCCTTTTCTCTTCGATCCTTGATTTCAACTGGTCGCTCCTCAAAAGTTAGGTCCTCCCGTACAGTCAACTCCGAATGATCCAAGACGTGAGTCTCATCTCGGACATACCTCCGTAGTTGAGACACATGAAACACATCGTGCACTCCTGCTAATGACTGTGGTAACGCCAAACGGTACGCTACCTCTCCAACACGCTCCAATATCTCGAAGGGTCCAACGAATCGGGGACTAAGCTTTCCCCGACTCCCAAAGCGAATCACCCCTCTAGTCGGTGATATCTTCAGGAATACCAAATCACCCACGGCGAACTCTAGAGGTCTCTTAACATGTCGGCCCAACTTTTCTGTCTGCCTACATATGCTTCCTGATTGTATTCACCTTCTCGACTGTCTGTACTACCAAATCTGGTCCTAGTAACCTTCGTTCACCAACATCATCCCAACAAATAGGTGAACGGCACTTACGACCATACAACGCTTCAAACGGAGCCATCTGAATAGTCGCTTGGAAGCTATTGTTGTACGAAAACTCCACCAAGTGTAGGTAATCCCCCAAGAACCTTTGAAGTCCAACATGCAAGCCCTCAACATATCTTCAAGGGTCTGGATCGTTCTCTCCGATTGTCCATCCGTCTGAGGGTGATAAGCTGTGCTAAACCTCAATCGAGTCCCCAAACTTTCTTGTAAATTCCTCCAGAAGTGCGACAAGAACCGAGTGTCCCGATCGGACACGATGCTCACCGGTACTCCATGCAATCTTACAATCTCCTGCATGTACTGATCTGCCAAAGTCTCCGTCGATTGACCAACCCGAAAAGGAATAAAGTGAGCTGCCTTGGTCAATCGATCGACAATCACCCATACTGCATTGTTGCCCTTTGGACTCCGCGGTAAAGCCGTCACGAAATCCATGGTTATATGTTCCCACTTCCACTGAGGAATCGGAAGTGGTTGCAACACACCAGCAACCCTTTGGTGTTCAGCCTTGACTTGCTGACACACCAAGCACCTAGCCACGAAGCGAGCAATCTCCCGTTTCATACCTCCCCACCAGAAGTGCTGTCGAATATCTCGGTACATCTTTGTCCCTCCTAGATGTACAAAGTAAGCTGAACTGTGTGCCTCCCTCATAATCTCTTCACGCACATCCCCTTTTGGCACACACACACGGCTACCATACCTCAACGAACCATCTTCGTGGATCAGTAAATCGGTTCGTAGTCCGGCCTCAACCTGCTCTCGAAACTCTTGCAGTCTAGGATCCTGCGATTGTGCCGCTTTAATCTTCTCAACTAAGGACGACTGTACTTGCAACTGCATCAACTGTCCCGTAGCTCGTGGTAGCACAACCTCCAAGGCAAATCTTCGAAAATCCGCAATGATCTCCCTCTGTGTAGTCAATACTTGAATTGCTGGTAACCGACTAAGCGCATCCGGCACGACGTTAACATTCCCCGGATGGTACTTAAGATCAAGGTCGTAGTCGGCCATCAGCTCCAACCATCTGCGTTGCCTCATGTTCAACTCCTTCTGAGTGAACACATACCTCAAACTCTTGTGATCTGTAAGGACTTCGACTCTCTCGCCCAAAAGGCAGTGTCTCCAAATCTTCAGGGCGAAGATCACGGCTGCAAGCTCTAAGTCATGAGTCGGATAATTCTTCTCATGAGTCTTCAGTTGTCTCGATGCGTAAGCCACGACCTTCCCATTCTGCATCAAACACATCCCAATCCTTTTCCAGATGCGTCGATGTGAATCACCAGTCCTCCTGAATTATCCGGTACAGTTAGGATAGGGGCGGTTATCAACTTCTGCTTCAACGTCTCGAAGGCCAATGCACATCCATCCGCCCAAACAAACGGTACCTCCTTGCGCGTGAGCTTGGTTAACGGCTCAGCTAAACGAGCGAAGTTCTCCACAAATCTCCTGTAGTATCCGGCGAGTCCAAGAAAACTTCTTATCTCCGCCACATTCTTTGGAATAGGCCAATCTCGAACTGCTGCAATCTTTTCGGGATCGACGGCAATTCCATCGCCCGACACGACATGCCCCAGAAACTTCACTTCTTCCAGCCAGAATTCGCACTTACTCATTTTCGCATAAAGCTTCTCCTGTCTCAACATCGGCCGGACCTGATGACATCCGGATCGCAAATCCAGTTTCGAGAATACTCTCGCGCCACTAAGCTACTCAAAAGTTCTCCAATACGAGGGATCGGTTACTTGTTCTTAATAGTCACCCGGTTTAATTCTCGATAATCAATGCCCATCCTTCTCGTGCCATCCTTCTTCTTTACTAAAAGAACTGGAGCTCCCCCAAGGCGAGTTACTGCTTCGAATCCAACCCTTTTCAAGTAATTCACCAACTTGCTTCTTAACTTCTTCCAATTCCACTGGTGCCATCGGATAATAAGCTTTAGATACTGGCGCTGCACCAGGACTAAGGTCAATCGCGAACTCCACATCTCGCTTTGGCGGTAAGCCTGATATATCTTCAATTACGTCCATAAAATCGCGAACAACTGCCGGCTCTTCATTACTATCAACTTCCATTTCTGCAAGAATATTGTTTGTCGGCCTAGCCCTAAACTTGACTGGCCCGACAGAACTGCTTCTTTACCGCAACTGCTGTCTGCATCGTTGGCCGCGAAAGGCCCAGCGAGACTACTGAGTCTCGTCCGCTCTGCTGCATGCACGTCCAAGGTTGCTCCATTCTGCCTTAGTCCGATGAACTTCTCTTCCATTTCCTCCCGTGCAGTCCGCGGGAAGAATTTCTCCAGGAAACTTTTAGAGAGATCCGCCCAACTGATCGGCTTGGGCAAGCAGGTCTCCTCCACAAGCCATCACTCTCGGGCGTAATCCACTAGCTGAATGCGCACCACATCAACTCCTTTGTCCTCTGGAATCTGTGTCGCAATCAGCAAATTCTCCGTGTCACTAGCCACTGCTCGGCTGGCAACGGCTCCTCCAGACCAGTGAAAATAGACGGATCTAAAAGTCTGAAATCTGCTACGGTCCTTACTCGGTCAACTGGTCTAGTTCCACCATCGTTTACAGACTGCTGAACGATCTGCAAACCTTCCTGAAACAAGTCCGCTTGCTGCTGGATCAGCTCGGTCTGTTTCTTTGATTTCCAGCATTTCTCTTATCACTCCAAGCATGGCGGCTTCGTTCACACGCCTCTGGTACGTCTTCAACTTCTTACCTGTCATAATCCTGAACTCAAAACACCCAACATTAGCATGATGATAGATTCTGAATGTGGATCAAGACTAGAACTCCAAGATACTTAAATAGAGTACCGCATTGTAGCTATGCCGCGGTATCATAGCCGCAATTACTTAACTCCACCCAAGTCGCCCAAGTCCTAGGGATAACAAGAAATCAGGTTTCCGAGTCGACATGCAAAGTAAGTTTGCACGTCGTAAAAGATATAATCCGGAAGAATGTGATTCAAGAATGGTAAAACGGTCAAGGTGACAGGACATGTTTCCTAAACACGGGTATTCTGATTCGTGTATTGGGTACAATACCCAACTACAAAAGAATCAACCCGACTAACCTATGTCTCTGATACCAAAAGAACCATGTCACGCCCCGCTTCCCAGAGTACGCAAGATTGGGCACGTGACATAGCCAACCATGCTACCTGTGGGTAGGAAGTATCCATCCACAGTCACATTACGGTTGTAGAGATATCAAGAACAATATAATAAACTAATCTAATACATGTCCAAATCCATAATAACAAGAGTCAATAAACAATAATTGCGGAAGCAAATGATCCAATACAATAAATAAACAGTACGTCCCATAATGCGGGCTCACATCTGGAAATGAAATGAAATAAATAAACTAAACCCTAAGGAACTCACAGTTCAGCCTGCTGGCTGAAGTACTCCTGCTCGGTCGTCGACAGTGGTAAGGAATCTGGGCCATGCAAAACCCAGACGTCAGCGCGTCATGTCAACCAAATAATGTAATATGAACATGGTAATAAGCAATGCAGGTATGAACATGAATAAGCAGTACTAAGAAATAACAGTGCAGGGTAATGTACAGTGGTAACTAAACTGTCCTATCAGGTTTCTACTCTATAGTCTTTGAAATCAATTGATGACTCGTCGATGTAACTCAATAGTATCCCGTACATACCCGGGATCACAGCCACAATATTCTCGGCTGCAGCCGAGACATGCCGCTAGGCATAACAGGAAAGTGTACACTCGGTAGTACCCCGTACATACCCGGGATCACGGCCACAATATTCTCGGCCGAAACCGAGACATGCCGCTAGGCACAAAACAGGAATGTGTACACCCGAACAGGTAGTGAACTGTCGAGTTACAAGTCAGGTTCATCTTTGATTTCCCCATACCCCCAAGTTATGTATGTCAGGTCAGGTATTCAGTAGTCAAGGACTAATGCCAACACAGAATCAGGTAAAAGCAGGTCTGTCTGGATAGACAGCAGGAATGGTCCATGAGGACCCCAAGTCAGGTTTGTTGGCATTAGGCATGAGATCAGGTAACGAGCCAGGTCATGGTACAACAGGTTGAGTTGGTAGTAAAGGGTACCATGTCCGGTGCATCGGTATGTATATATGTCAGGTGTATCAAGATCGGGTCAATATGTAATGCAATCGAATGTATGCTCATAACAGGTATAGAAGCGAATAAGGAACAACAGCAGGAAACAGTAAATAACAATATTATCCCATGTAATCACAGTGGTGCTTTGTATTCTCTTATTAACAGGTTCGAGCACCCTTGGGGTGCAATAATCACAAGGTAGAGCAATATCAATAACATGAAGTAATGAAGCTATATGAAATTAAAACTAAAGCATAAGTAATTGTCACATGGATGATCTAACAATTAAAAGCAAGGACGATTTAAATGATTTAGTTAGTTAAAAGCATGGATTAATAGCAGACCCGATTAATTACAAGAAACTACTATACCGATTCAATGTTAAGAATAATTGTAACCGTCAATTCTAAGTTATAAAATAATATGATAATTAAGTGTATAGCAAGACTTGATCTTGTGTACTAGCATGTTAAAGCAAGTATTCGGATACTTGCCTCGACGGTTTCACAGACCGGAAAACACGACTGCAACGTCCTGCGGAAAACACGCGACGTGCGCACGGTACACGGAACGGATCCAAACACAGACAAGATGATCACACGGGTCAGGCACACTCGCTGGGGCGTCGGGATCGTCGGCGTCGTCACGGCTCCGGCGAACTACAGAAATCAAGAGTTAAAGAAAAGAAAGGAAAAGAAAAGAAAGAAAGAATGAAAGAGAAGAAGGGAAGGGTGAGAGAGAGACGAGGCTCACTGTGGTTAATTGTTCTGGGTTCAGAGGAGATGGCACTGGGGTGAAGTCGATGATAGTCGGTCGAGGGTTTTCCGGCGAGGTTTCACGGCGAGATGCTTGCAGTTTCTGTGCAGTTTCTGTGCAGGGGAGTCTCGGGTGCAGGGGAAAGGTTGTGTCGAAGCTTGGCGCAGAAGAGAGGAGGGAGGTGGTGGTTATGGGGTGAGGCCGACGGCGAGGGATCGCCGGCAAGGATCGACAGCAAGGTGGGGGTACTAGTCCTATGTCGGGTGATTGGGTTAAGGGAGGAAAGCTTAGGCTTAAGGTCTCGGGGATGCATGCAGGTGGCCGGAGTAATGATGGTGGAGATCGGGGTTGAGGCTAGAGGAGTGGCCGGCGGTGAGGGGTTGCTGGAAACATGCCCGAAGGCGATGGGTTGCGGGACTGTAGGTGGGGTGGTGACGACGGAAAGTGGAGGAGGTTACGATGAAGGCGATGGGGTGATGGTGGCGAGGTCGTGGGGAGGTCGGCGGCGAGGCGGGAGAGAGGCTAGGGTTCTGCGATGGGGGTTCTCGTGGGGGTTTTCTCGAGATGGAGAGAAGAAGGAACGGCTGCGTAAAATATAGGAAGAGATAGAGAGAGAAATTGTAGGAAGAGAGAGAGAGACTGAGAGAGATTGTTAGAGATAGAGAGAGATTGAGAAACGGAGAGAGAGGGAGAGAGAGGATAGGGGGGCCCCACGAGAGAGAGCCTCGTGATTGGCTGGGGGGGTGAACAGAAGATTTAAGAATAAAAATTTAAAAGATTTCAAAAAGGATTCAGCCGTTAAAAAGAACAGTAATATATATATTATATAGTTTTAATATATTTAATTAAATGGGCTTTTCGGCGCTAACTGAAACATTTCCAAATCGCGCCCGGGTTGCGTCCAAATGTTTCAAATTCAAATTATAGGATTTTAAGCGGATTCCAAATTTTAAAAAGAGATGTTTAATGATTAAAATGCATGCCCCCAAGTCGGACACTTGCACGCGCGCGTAGCCGTCCAAACTTGCCCGTTTATCCGAACGGGAAGAAATCTCGACACGCGGACGCTACCACGCGACTAGTGGCGACGAGTAGGCCAACATGGATATTTTTAATTTCATTTTAGGTGTTAAATTTTGTTATGTGCCAAAATGACTTAACCGGTTAAAATCTAGCAATAAACACCAAACAATCAGGATAATTGGAATGAGCAATGTATAACACTCAACTAGCAAAAGAAATAGTATTATTGGGCTCGGGTGTTACACAGTCAAGGAGCAGGACCTGCCATTCACGCTCGCGGAGGTCTAGACCGCAACATCAGTGCCATTCCTTTTTGCTTTAAGCACATTGTTTTTCGTTGGTTAGTTATTTCATTCTGCAAAATAAATGTATCTCGAACTCTTTTATTGTAATGTAATAAAGTTGTGAACTGTGATTTCCTTTACTCTTGCACCGTTTACTGACTACCATGTAATATTAGAAGCCAAAGTGTGACTACGGCGGGATTATTCCCTGACCGTAAGAGCATGGCTGGCCTAGTCACCTCTCGTATTCTATATTTTGGGAAGCGAGGCGTGACACCAGAGTATTTACTGAAAAGAAAAAGGTCTTCGGATGCATCGACATACTCAGTGTATGAATCCCATGTGAATTGTCATTAAAGAAATGGTTGAAAATATTTACCATTATTCATAGAGAATTAAACAAATGTCGTTAACTTAAGTAATGAAATATTAATTACCTATAATTCATTCAAATTATCAAGCATACCCCGGTAGAAAGTTTTATGATGATGGGGAAATCGATGTGTGCGTACACCCCATTGTCTGGTAAAGGGTCTACTCTCCTTGATGCTAGAATCAGAGATAGACTGAATAACTGAAATCCCAGTATACGCCCAACATTGAATAAAAATTAATTGTTAGATTTGCTACAATTATCTTTACATTAAAAGAAAATAATTATTCAACTAATACGATACCCGCAAAACTGTAAGACAACCCTTTATCGCTCTCGTATTTGAAAGTATCGCTTTGTTCAATCTATTTATCAAATACGACAAAACCCCCGTCCCAAGCGTATGTGAAGATGAGTTCCTCGTCGCTCAATAATTGAAGTCATTTTAGATGAATCAGGTTATTGGAGCGTGTAGGAAATAATACCATGCAAATGGTGTACAAAACATAAGTTTTTGTATATTGAACCATTTTCTACCGATCGGCATTAGTCCCGAGACTACTAAAAATCTCATACTCCCACGTCGCAAGTACGACATCATCTTTCCTCTTCTTCTTCGGAGAATTAACTCCTAATACGTCGTAAAAATGTATGAAGGAACTCATACATCCTTCATAAACAATTGGAGAACCTGTGATCGGGAGACCGAGAATCCATGATACGTTTTCAAGAGCGAGCGATGCCTCTCCAATGGGTAAATGAAAGTGTACGTCTCGGGTCACCATTTCTCAACTAATGTAGATATCAATGGTAGGTTATGTTATTGGTGGCCAACTTTACGATACTCACTAAAACACCATTGGTGTAATAATTCAATTTGTTAATCGGTCAGAGGCCATTGCACATACGTGCACGTATATTCGAGCGCAACAAGATTTCCCCTATTTTTACAACTCCAAATAGTTTCGGAAATGTGATTTGCATGATTATACAATATAACATTCTTCATGGGGCCAGAGTTGTATTGAATAGATGATGTCTGAGATGCTAATGGCTGGACATGATCGACTACATTCACCTTTGATTGTATTTTCCTTCTTTTCTATGTTCTTAGAGTTCTTCTTTACGAATATTTTTTGGTGGAGGAGGAGGAGTCGGTTTAGCCCTCTTTTATGTAGCCCTCTTGGGTGTATATTTGCGTTTACCAGCCCTTATAACTACGTAAAAAATATTTTAAAAAATCCTAAATATATTAACAAAAAACCCTACATAAATAAGACCAAAGTCTAAACTAATAAAGTCATTGATTTATATTATAAAATCGATCCAAGAAACATAAGAATACACAACAATAATGGCAACTCAAATCACAGGAAAAAGGCCCAATTTACTTCTGAAAACCCCAATAAAAATCCTCCAAAAAATAACAAATCCTGTACTAATCAAAGTAACTAAATTTATCTTATGAGATCGATTCATGAATCAAGATAATGCCAGCAAGAATCGTAATTCAAATCACAGCAAAAATCGCTCAATTTCGATCTCTAACCCTTAAACAGCTGAAACTGTTTGGGCGATAACACTTTTTATTAAATAGGAACCGCTACTTAAAGTAGAGGTTAAATATGAACCGTTCGATTTTAACCGCTAGTTAAAATAGCGGTTAAAATTAACGACTCAGATTTGTTAGATATATCTATTTATCCAACACTGTATAATGTTTTGTCCCGATTTCTTAAATGCTCAACTTAACCAGTTTAGCATGCTCCATCTTACAGTTTGAAGATGCAAGGACGAGATTGAAAATATATTATGACGTGACTTTGTTGGATGCTTTTTGAAAAATAAAGAAGACTTTTTGGGGTTGATATTTATTTAACAGTGGCAAGATCGTAGTTTCTCCCAAAGTCAATTTGAAAAAGAGGACAAGCCCAACGGCTCCTTTGATTGGTTGTCCTCTGTCTGAATTCAAATACAAATCATTCAGATTCGATCGACGCAATTGAAATTTTGAATCCAAAGAGCTTATCTTCTCTCTCTACAATGGAAACCCTAAACGCTTCATCCTCTCCCCTTGCGCTCAGATCTCGTTCCTTCTTTTCATCACCATTGCGATGCAGCAGCAGCAACAGATTTGCTGAGGGACAAGAGAACGCCTCTCCCAACATTCAATACTCAAACCCAAACCCAAACCCAAAGCTGAATGCAAATGCCATAACAGATGAGACATCGCTCCAAGATTCCCCTTCTCATGCCCCAGTTCAGGTCAATTTCATCATCGTTTGTTAAAAAAGTTATCGTTTTGCTTTATTTAGTAGTCTCTCTGATCTTTTCTCCTTATGAATTGCAGGTTGTCGTGAGGGTTAGGCCAGTGAACCGTCGAGAGCGGGAAGGGGTTCGGATCATTCACAACCTGTCGTCTCGTTCCTTGTTTATTGATGATAAAAGATTCACCTTTGATGCTGTTCTTGGTCCTGAATCTTCTCAGGCAGCTAAAGCTATCCCCTTTTGGTGATTTAACGATTAATCATTCTTTCGATTTTTCGATCTTAACGTCTTTTTTTTAACATTTATTAGGAAGATGTCTTCAATTCGGCCGGGGTTCCTTTGGTCAGAAATTCTTTGGATGGATTCAATTCTTCCATTCTGTCGTATGGCGAGGTACTTATTATTGTGGGTAAATTGCACTAAGAGAATGTTTGGTTAGCAACAAAAAAAATTGCATCTCGCTTTTGCGGCATTTTTTGCAAAAATAATGGCACAAATCGGTTGTTTGGGTTATCTTCAAGTTTTGCAATTGGATTTCCAAATCCAAACCTTTTTTTGTGTTTGGTTGAACAAAAAACTAAATAAAATGCAACACTTGTTGCAAATTTGCACATGTGGCATATACAAAGCTTACGTGGCACCCCATAATAATTACTATACTTACCATTCCCAAAGTTGCGACTCTTGTTACAACCAAAATGAGTGCAACAAATGTTGCAAGAATTTGATACTTTTTGCATCTCCATTTCATTTCCAACTCATGTTTGTTGCTAACCAAACATAAGAAATGGAGATTTTTTTTTGCAATAAATGTTGCATGCATCTCCGAATCCTATACAGCCCCTAAGATACCCTTAACTGTCATGGCCTTTCACTAAAATCTTACAGGAAAATACCTTGTGTGCTACTTTTGAGGGTAATTTAGCGGAAATAAATCCCTTGAAGACCATAGTGAAGGGTATTTTGGTTTAATAAAAACTTCAAGGCCCTGTTTGGGGATGGAGTTGAAAAGGTTGGCAAATTTTTACTCCAAATGCTAACTATGCTCTTTTTGGCATTCATTTTGGAGTTGAAAAAGTTGCTGTTATCTCAACTTTGGAGTTGAGATAATTCTAATTATATAAATCTTGCTCCGATCTAAGTTTTCTAAACTCCATTTTTCCCCCAAAATCATCCCTTATACTTAAAAAATAAACCCCGGTTATCCTAACTCCATACTTAAACAGGGCCTAAGGTAGTTTAGTGAAAGCAGAAATAGTTAAGGTTATTTTACGATAATTTACCCTGTTATTGTTGTTGCAAATTTATTTTGTAGTACCTTTCCTTATAAATGAATTAGCCATGTAAAAAACTGATTTGTGTGGAATAATAGACTGGAAGTGGGAAAACATATACAATGTGGGGTCCTCCAAGTGCCATGCTTGATTGCCATTCCATCAACAGCTACCAAGGTCTTGTGCCACGCATCTTCCATATGCTGTTTTCAGAGATTCACAATGTACGTTGCTTCTTTTCTTATCGGAATTCGCCATCACTGTAACCTTTTTCTTCTTTTTAATGGAATCACAATGACTAGTTTTGAGTTATATGCCACAAAAGGCTGGACTTTTCTCTAATTAAGCACTTTCACTTAACTTCTTTTTGGCCAATTTTTCAGAAACAAATGAGTTCAGACAAAGAGCAAATAAATTATCAATGTCGATGTTCATTTCTCGAGGTAAGTACTTTTCTCTATACTAATCAAGTTCCTTTGCTCAGCCATGTATCCTCAATATCTCTTCTTTGCTTTCCTGTCCTTTTATAGATATATAATGAGCAAATAAATGATCTACTGGATCCCATTCAAAGGAACCTTCAGGTAGACTAGCTTCGCTTCCATGCATATGTTCTTACATTCTAGGGTTTCAGTTAGATTATTTTGTGGAGCAGAGCAGTATGCATTTTGACATGGTTGAAATTATTGGTTGGTTGCAGATAGGGGATGATGCCCAGAATGGATTCCATGTGGAGAATCTTACTGAGGAGTTTGTCACAACAGTGGAGGATGTGATTCAAATATTAGTCAAGGTATACTAGCTATATATCTTCTCAACTTGATGCAATCAAATAATTAATTAGGATGAACATTTCACACTATCCTAATTAATAACATGTATATATCATTTAATGTATTTTTTCGCATTTCTTATAAATAGTTCGTTAAGGATCAAGATTGCAGATTGGGTGGACTGAACTATCTAATCATACAGGCATAAAGCACTTAATAGATGTATTTTCTTTAGCAGAAGCTTTATATGTCCATTGACGGCAAATATCATTTTCCTTTTCTAGAGTTTTAAGCACATAATTACAGGTTTTAAGCACAAAATTATTTAAATGCTTAAAATTTCCATCGACGGCAAACATCACTTTCCTTTTCTAGATTTTACTTTAAGACACAAATTATTTAAATATGAGTTAGCTATTTTACTGGTTTCACAAGTCTTGTGCATAGATTACCATAATGTTGTTACAGTAGAAGAATATCTCTCTCTATTTTCGTCATTACTTTGGAGGACAGACATTTAGATGGTAACAGAACAACCTAGATTAAAATCCATCTGGGAACCTTAAATAGTTATGCAGTGTTAGGTGCTTGAGTGTTAGTTTCCAACTGTTAAGTATAAGAGTACTTAAGATTGTGGTGTGAGCATAAGAAAAAGTTCTCTATTTTAATACAGAATTCCTGTTATATAAATTCTGTTTGCTATCTTTTGGATTCATCTTCTGCCCATTTCACTACATGTACAACAGCAACGGAAAAATAGAAAAACCGTATTAGAAAAGACGTGAAAGACACTTTTTTGAAATAATACATGGTTAAAATTTTATTCTGCCCCATAGAGAGGTTGCTCCTTTCCACAAGCTTAGATGTGTAACTAGAAAAGACAGGTAAAACTATCTACCAATTGGATTTGCAGAGTTATATGGGACGATTTGTGCTTATATTTGCCTTGGCTAGAATTTGACACCAAATCTTGCTAATTTATAGTATTTGTTCAACTATTTTGTGACGGTTTCTTATTTTGAGTTCTGCTGGATATACGGATCCCATTTGATGGGGATAGTATTTGATGACGATGAACGCTCAAACATGAATCTCCTATATCGTTTGTTAATAGTTCTGCTTGTTTAATGGTTTACAGCATTCTTGCTAATTTATAGTATTTTCTTAAAAGAACTTCTTTTGGTAATCTAACAGAATGTTTATATCTATGAACAGGGGCTGTCAAATAGGAAAGTTGGTGCTACAAGTATGAATTCGAAGAGTTCACGGTCGCATATAATATTTACTTGTACTATTGAATCCTGGTGCAAGGTATGTTGAGTTTTGGTTTATGGTCTAGGGGTTAGGTAGAGGCCAGAAAGGTGAAAAATACTGCTGTAATCACAGTGCCATAAAAAATGATGTGAAGCATCATTTTCTTATGTTCATTGATCATGCTTTACTATGTATATTATCTGTTCAAAAATATGTATTCTATTATTGGTTCAAAAATATGTATTCTATTACAACATAGCAGCTCATAAAAAATTTCAGTTGCCTTATTGTTGCATTTGTATGCCAATGACAGGGATCTTCATCAAAGTGCTTCAGTAATTCAAGGACTAGCAAAATCAGTCTTGTAGATCTTGCAGGCTCAGATAGGGATAAAGTTGATGGTGTCAGCAGATACATTATTCAAGAAGGCAAACATGTCAAACAGTCTCTTTCCAAGCTCGGGTATGATTATGTGGCTGTAGTAATAGTATGAGTATCTGGGAAACATTTACTGCTGCAAAGATTTAATTTCGATTTATCGGTCTTCAGGAAGTTTAGCACAAAATCTCTGACTAAGAGAGTATCATTTAATAAGCTGGTAAATTTTGTAAATACACCATCGCCGCATCACCCAAGCTTTTTCCAAGAATAAAAAGGGTTGGCATGAAGCAAAGCCCAAAAGATTCGTCAATTTTTCACAAAACACACACAAAACACACACTAGTATATTAGCACTCTCTGTAAATAATGCCAAATTTGAGGCTTGGCATATCCTAAGCGACAAGTTGACATTTTCCAATTTCTCTTAGGCTAGAAAGAAGACTAGACATTTAGGTATACAACACACACAAAACACACACTAGTATATTACTTTTTTCTTGTCTGCAGATATCCCTTATCTTTCCATTTTCGTACCTTAACTTTGGTTGAATAACGGCAGGAACGTGATCAACATTCTTTCTGAAATTGCATGTTCTGGGAAAGATCATAAGATTCCTTACACGGATTCCTGTTTGACACATTTACTGAGGGACACACTTGGCGGCAACTCCATGGTTACATTTCTTTGCACCATTTCTCCAAATGACAGGTTGCTACATTCAAGAGGTCACATACTTATGTGCATGTATGCACTCACACGTATATATCCTGACATCGTTAATCATCCTATCTTTTGGTTAACAGACATAGAGCAGGAACACTTAGCACACTGAGATTTGGAGAGAGAGCAAAACTCATGCAAAACAAGGCAGTAAGAAATGAAATAACAGAAGACCATGTTAATGTTTTGAGTGATCAGATAAGGCAATTAAAAGTAAGAGTGAGCTAAATAATTATTGATTTTCTTTGAGCTAGCATTTTCCCTTTTATTTTTTCCCCTTGTCCCTTTGTCCATTTCTTTTAGCTTACATTAAGCGAGCATCATATTTTGTGCAGGAAGAGCTTATAAGAGCAAAGTCGTATGAAGATAATTCTAATGATATTCGGGGTGCATATTTTGAAGGGAAAATTGCTCGTGAGAGCTTGAATCGCCTGAGGGTGAGTCTCAACCGCTCTTTGATCCTGCCTCATGTTGATAATGATTCAGAAGAAGAACTAGATGTTGATGAGGATGATGTATTAGAGCTGTGTTCTCAACTAACCAGTCCACCTTTATCCTCCAAAGAGAAATCAGAGGATGTCAAAGAAAATAAGGACATTTCACCCTCCAAAGCAAGTTCAAACGCAGATAGAGAAAATGTTATAGACTCCCTTCTGGATGGCTCAAAAGATGAACCAATTGTTGGTTCATTTCATGCGGAAAGCAAACTTAACAATGCACATCCCAATGCTGGCAGTGTTGTGCCACCATTGATGAAGACTTGTCTACGCGACCATGATGTTGTTTTTACAGTGAACGGTCCACTCCAAGATTCTCCTAGAAAATATAGCCGATCAACTGTTCCCTGCCTAAATCTGCCTTTGCTTCAGGATCCACCTATATGTTTATCTCCTAAAGTCGATAATAAGTTGAGGAAAAGCGTCATCACATCATCTAGTGTTGTGGCCTCCAGTTTGGAGAAAGAGTATGCCAGACAGTGTGATCCTCTTAGTTCTTCCTTGCAGTCAAGCAAGATGTGCCCTACTGATTCCTTGGCTGCTAGCCTTCACAGAGGTTTACAAATCATCGATCATCATCAGAAGAGTTCATCTGCAAAGAGATCGCTTCTTGGCCTTTCATTTGAGCACTTAGCGTCTGTTTCACGTCAATTAGTAGACAAGGTGGATGCTGGTGCTCAAACATCACATGAGGATGAAGGCAAGCCATCTCATTTCCTGTGTTCGGCTTGCATAAAGGAGTTGGATGTCGATCGCAATGCAGATATACAGATTGTAGCTTCCAAGGACGCTGTAACTCCTGAGTTATGTAAGAAAGGTTCGCTTAAGGTATACTACACAATTCTAGTTATGAAAACTATGTTGGCTAGGTTTCTTTGCCCTTTTGGCAAAATTGGGCGGCAACAAAGTATCAGTGGATGCAATAAAAGTGTGGTAAAATAGAGCAATAATATAGCCTTGGCTGGATTGTTTGGTAAATTCATTATGTATTAAAGGCTGAGCCATATCTATTACTATCGGTGATCGTTTTGTTTATTTATTTACTTATGTGCTGCAGGGAGAGGATATGCAGGAGGAAAGCCAGAACAAGACACAGCATACAACTAATAACGATGTGAGGGAAAGGGAAGAACTTCTGAAGGAAATTCAAAATTTGAAAGACCAGTTGAAGTCATGCACAGATGTTCCTGTAGATGGTTCTCTTTTGGACCAGATACGGAATGGTGATGCTACTGATTATGAAAAGGAAAGGCAGAGGTGGACAGAGTCCGAGAGCAAGTGGATTTCTCTAACTGAAGAGCTGAGGCTTGAGCTTGAATCGTATCGCAGGCTTGCAGAGAAGAAAGAAGTAGAGATCAATTTGGAAAAGAAAAATGCGGAAGAACTGGATGATGCACTGATGAGATCTGTCCTTGGGCATGCTAGAATCATCGAACACTATGCCGATCTGCAGGAGATTCATAATGATTTGCATGGGAGGCACAGGAAAGTGATGGAAGGGATTGCAGAGGTGAAGAAGGCAGCTTCCAAAGCAGGCTGCAAAGGCAACAAAGCTTTTGCTTCAGCTCTCGCTGCTGAGCTCTCTACCTTACGAGTTGAGAGGGAAAGAGAAAGGGCTTTTCTCAAGAAGCAAAACAAAGAATTAAGGATTCAGCTCAGAGACACCGCTGAAGCAGTACATGCCGCTGGAGAGCTCCTCGTCCGACTGAGAGAAGCTGAGGAAGCTGTTTCACTTACAGAGGTTAGTCTACGAACAGTTCTGTAGTTTATATACACTATCAGTTTGCTAAATATTGATTTCTTTTTATAAACAGACCAAATATGAGCAAACTCATCAAGAGAATGAGAAACTTAAGAAACAAGTGGAGAGGATGAAGAAGAAACATGCAATGGAGATGGCAACTATGAAGCACTGTCTTGCAGAAAGCCGATTGCCAGAATCGGCATTAGAACCCTTCTATCAGGACTCTGAGAGCGGACAAGGTATTAGAGATACAATACCTGATGACGACCAGTCATGGAAAGCCGCGTTCAGACCGTTGTATTAGAACGTCATTTATATTCTTTGGGAATGTTTTTAATTCTGAAAGGGAGTGAGATTTGAACCGGTAATTAGCACATCATTCGTTTTGGTTCAGGTCGCCTCAGGATCTCACTCAGGTCCGTGAGATCAGAATTTGATTTGATTTGTATAATTATTTCATCAATATTTGCTGTAATTTGATATTTAAATTTGATTGCATTTAATAGAGTTACCAAGTTGTCTGTTGCAAATGATACTGTGTTTTCAATTTCCTGTGCAGTAATTTAGTGGTTATCCTTAGTTGTCTTTTCTCTCAGCTTCTACTTTAATTAACAGCTGTATTATTATTCATCTTGTACTTGTATTGTCTCCAAAAGCTAAGATATAAACGTATGCCGATTCACATATATAAAAAAAGTTATCAATTTACATTTCTTGTGGTTTTTGCCGATTTGTCGAGGATTGGGCGGATTGAAATCAAGTATACAGACCTGCCAGGTTTGCACCATGAACATAACCATTCTATTGCACCCAGTAAATTCTTTCATGTTAGACATAATCTTCTTTCATGCTGTTAATATTCATGTGGTATGATATCTAGGCTTATATATTCTGGTTTTAGATTTATCAGAAAGAAAGGTAATCATACACATGATATCGACTGTTTAGATTTATGATCAGCAATTTAGCATCGTTTTACCTCCACTTTATTCGGTTCCAAATACTAACTATGGCACGCAGTCCGTACACATTGGGCACTAGTTCCTGAACAATACATATACCTTGTAACTTAAAAGCAAACTGTTCGGGAATGGAGTTAAGTTTAAATAACTAGAGGTTCATAAACTTATCTAATTCCATATGCATAGTAATGCCATTTTGGAGTTTAGAAAACTCCAGAACAATAGTTTGGAGTTCAGAAAACTCCAAGCCAAACACCCATCAAAGTTGAGTTTTTAAAATGGAGTTGGGGCTTTGCAAACTAGAGTTTCTATAGACTCTATCTCTACTTAAAAATAAACTTTAGTTTCTTAACGCCATACCTGTACTTTTAGATGTCATGCACTGGAGACTTCAAGTCTTAATCCGGTGCTGGAATATATAATATCACGGGTTTTCGTATAGAAACTCTTGCTAAGATCTCACAGAGAAACAAACCGTTCGATCATTACGGGTTAATTGCAATAAGGTGGATGGAATGTCCGTCTCACCGTCACCAACAACACTAGGCAACACTCCTACAATAGGTTGTAGCCTTTAAAGATGTGAGAAACTTAAAAGTTGAAACCTATATATCTCCTAGCATCAAATGAGCAATGGAAGGAGAGCATTCATGGCGAGTTCCACTACTATAGGCACTGGCGGACCCAGAAATTTTGGATAGTGGGGCACAATGAACTTTTAACATCCATTAAAAATTCCAAAAAACATAAGAATCATCGAACAGATTAGAAACAAGACACAAAAGATCTTCAAACTAATTTGATCATGTACATTAAAATAATATGGAGCCGTGAGCATAATCACATTCACAGTGTCTTTATGGTGAAAGATGAAGCTGTAAGTATTTGAGAATTGACGTTGGAAATGGCGGGTTGTCGGGTTGCCACCGCTGCCAGGGCTATTCCGCGAGTCGCACTAGAAAGAAAAACATGACAGGAAAAAGTATAAATATTTGATTTTTTTCGTGATATATAATATCGAATATTTGGGTGTAGTTAGAATTCGGAATAGTAAAATTCTTGTTATGTAATTATGGGAACAGAGTGGTCTTGAGGAGATGTGAGGATAGGTTTGATTTTTAGCTGGAAACTGTTGAGACCAGAGATCAATCGGCGACACAGCGGAAAACCTTATTGTTCTATAAACCTAGATTCTTTATAGACGAATAACAAAAACACTAGATGCAAACCGCAATAATAAATAACACAAGAGATTGATAGCAGAAAACATGGAGGACCTTTATTAGAACTTTAGAAGAAAAAAAAGAAACCTTACAGAGAATTACAATAAACTCTCTCCTTACCTCTTTCTCTCTCTACAAGTTCTTCTTCTTTGATAGTCTTGATCATTTATGGAGTTGTCGACTCCCTTTAAAACTTTATGATATAAAACTATCAATCCTAATTAATAACCCTAAAATCCTATATATAGCATATACAATTTAAGTTGTAATAAGATCTCAGAATTTACAAAACTACCATAAGATACCTAATTTTCGAGATAAATCTCGAACTCAAAATTCTGAACTTATCTCTAAGGCAGACGTCTGAACCTTTGATGGGAAGACGTCTGCCTCTGCTTTGCAAAAGACAGCGCTTTCTAAACGCCTGAACTTATGAGATTGAGACGTATGTGCCTATGGCAGGCATCTGAGTCTTTTAGGTTCAGGCGTCTATTCCAAAGTTTCGAGTTAAGATAACTTTAATGCCGGCCGTCTGAATCTCATTGCTACAAACGTTTGGTCCTTCTCTGGAACTGCAATCTTGAACCTATACGAGACACCCTTCACAACAATCTCCACTTTGGCTCGTATATCCTTATAGCCATCTTGAAAACTTGTTGCCCTTCGTCTTGTATACTTTAGGGTTGTTTTAGTTGTTCTCGCTATTTCCCTTACTGGCACAATCTTTCTTCATAATTGTGAAACTAATATTGTCACAGTTTTTAATCAGAACCGAGAAACTGGTGCGACCCTCCTACCTAGGTCGTCCTTCCTCGCACTTAAGTACTTGAATAGAAGCCAAGCCACACTTGAACTTCTCTGCAGGAATGACCTTCGTTAGCATGTCCGCCGGATTCATCTTAATATTGATCTTTATCAAATCGATCTCCTTCTCGGCCCACTCCCTCATCTTGTGATACCGCACATCGATATGCTTAGTTCGACTATGGTATACTTGATTTTTTGCCAAATGAATGGCGTTTTGACTGTCACAAAACACAGGAATCAGCCCCTTATCGAACTCGAACTCGCCAATTAAGCCTTTTAATCATAAGGCTTCCTTAGATGCTTCCACTTTCGCCATATATTTTGCCTCCGTCATTGAGAGTGCCACGATATTCTGAAGTGTCGACTTCTAACTAATTGAAAATTATGCAACTGCATATACATAGCTTGTAAGAGATTTTCTCTTGTTCAAATCCCCAGCGTAATCCGCATCTACGTATTCTTTGTAACTGGCTCGATTTATCTTCCAACTTGTAAAAGAATAAACCGGGATCTTTAGTTCCTTTTAGATACCGAAGTATCCACTTTACAGCTTCCCAATGAAGCTTCCTTGGATTTGACACCGGCTAACCAGACTTACCGCATAGGATACGTCTGGACATGCACATACCATAGCGTACATCAGCGATCCCACCACACTTGCATATGATACTTGAGACATCTTTTCTTTCTCCTATGCTGATTTTGGACATTCCTTGATGAATAACTTGAAATGACCGGCGATAAGGATGCTCATCTGTCTTGAGTTCTTTATGTTGAATCTCTCTAACACTTTCTCAATATATCTGATTTGAGATAGGCACAGCTTTCCAGTCTTCCAGTCTCGAATAATTTCCATCCTAAGAATCTTCTTCGCTTCACCTAAGTCCTTTATGTCAAATTCCGCACTCAATGAAACTTTGAGCGTCTTTATTTCCGCTATACTCTTAGCCGCGATCAGCATATCATCGACATATAGTAATAGATATATCGATGACCTATCCTTAAGCCACTTCGAATACACGCAGCTATTATACTCACATCTCGAGTAGTTGGTTTTCCTCATGAAAGAATCGAAGCGTTTGTACTACTGCCTGAGAGACTGCTTCAACCCATATAAAGACTGCTTGAGCTCGCATACATGATCCTTCTTGTCGGGCTCTATAAAGCCTTCAGGTTGCCTCATGAAGATCGTCTCTTCTAACTCCTCATACAGAAATGTCGTTTTCATGTCCATTTGATCTAACTCTAAATCTTGAGTAGCTACCTTCGCCAACAACACTCGAATAGACGTATGCTTGACCACCGGCGAGAAAATTCTCATTGTAGTCAACCCCCTCTTTATGAGCAAAACCCTTCACAACTAAACATGCCTTATATTGCTTGTTTTTCTTTTTCCTGAATACCCACTTACAGCCAATAATCCTTTTGCCTTTCGGTAGTTCTGTCAATCTTTGTGTACCATTCTTTCGAAGTGACTCTGTCTCCTCTGTCATCGCTACAATCCATCGATCACCATCCTCTTGTCTAATGGCCTCCTGATAAGATCTGGGATCTAAGCATTCAATGACTAAATTGTATGTGAGCATGTCTTCGAAACCGTACCTGATCGGTGCCTTATGAGTACGTGTTGATCTCTTTAATGCCATTACTTGTAGGTCTTGTTGGGGTTGGTCCCCACTTTCTATCTCCGTAATCTGTCCGTCCACCTCTGCATCAATAGGCTGAAATTTTGCTTCAATATCTGTATCCTTATGACCGCCGGATAACTCTACCTTCACTGAATCATTTTCCCTTAATGCTCCACCTGCCTCCTTATTATCTCCTGTCGCGTCTTTCAACATGGAATCTTCATCGAAGATTACATCTCGGCTAGTGAATGCCCTTTTGTTATCAAGATCCTATAACTTGTAATCTTTAATACCAAGTTTGAATCCTAAGAAAACACACTTCTTTGACTTTGACTCCAGCTTGGTCATATCTTTCTGATTCACGAGCGAGTAGGCAGGGCACCTAAACACTCATAGGGAATCATAACTGACCGGCTTCCCTCTCCATATTTCTTCTGGGATATGAAGATTTATGACCGTTGATGGAGTCCTGTTGACAAAATAGCGCGCATGATTTACCGCCTCTACCTAGAAGTCCTCCGAAAGTTCGGATTGCAACCGTATACTTTTGTCTCTCTTTAAAAGTGTCTTTTTCATGCGCTCCGCTACCTCATTCCGCTCTGGATGTTTTAAAACAGTCCATTGCCGCTGTATGCTCTATTCTTTACAGAAATCTTGAAATTCTTTCGAAGTGTATTCATCTCCATTATCTGTCCGCAAATACTTTACTGGTTGTCCCTTTTGCTTCTCCACGACTGCTTTCTACTTCTTAAAACTGTCAAACACATTTGATTTGTGTTTGAAGAAGTGGACCCATACCTTCTGTAAGAAGTCGTCAATGAAGGTGGCATAATACATGGCACCTCCCTTTGATATAACCGGCGATGACCCTTATACGTCTGAGTGATAGTCGAGGAGTCCTTTAGTCTTGTGCACGGCTTACTTAAAGCTGACTTTATGTTTCTTCCCAATTGTACAAAATTTGTAGAAATCTAATTTGCACGAGATAATGCCTTTCAGCAACTCCCTTCTTTGCAACTCACAAAACCCCCTCTCACTCATGTGGCTTAAATGCATATGCCATAGTTTTGCGGTATCCTCCACCTGTTTCTCCGTAGCTACGGCCGTACCAGCAGTCACCGTGCTGCCATCTAAACAATACAAGTTTTTTAATCGTTGTGCCTTCATGACTACTAGGAAACCCTTGACAACTTTTAGTACTCCATCTTGACCAATGAAATTGCATCCTACCGCATCCAATGCTCTAAGAGAAATCAGGTTCTTCTTTAGTTCAAGAATGTGTCACACGTTCACAAGCGTTCGCATCACCCCATCAAACATGCGGATTTTGATGTTTTCTATGCCAATGGCCTTGTATGCCACATTGTTCCCTATGAGAAAACTGCTGCCATTGTACTCTTTATAAGCGTCGAACAACTTTTTCTTCGGGCACATATGATGTGAATATCCAGTATCAAGAATCCAAGCATCAGAATATTCCTTCCCGGTGTATACGACGAGTACCTCACATGGATCTTCTTCCGCTTCGGTCGCAACACTGGCTTGATCCGAACCCTTTGTGCCGGCACCTTTACTCTTCTTCTCCAACTATTGTTTATATTTCTGACATTGCTTCTTTTGATGCCCTGACTGTTTGCAAAAAAAAGCACAATCCGCTTCCTTACCCAGATGATTTGGATTTCTCCTTTATGTTCTCTTCTCCGTCTCTATTCTTCGATCTTTCCCTTTCACCGGCGAACAACCCTAATGACTCATTCGATAGATTTGATTTTTTCATGTGTCATGTCCTACTTCCCAAAATACGGAATAAGAGAGGTGACTAGATCATCCATGCTCATACGGTCAAGGAATAATCCCGCCGTAGTCATACTTCGGTTTTTAGCGTTACATGGTAAGTATCAATCAAACACAAATAATGAGAAATAACAGTCACTACTTTTAAATAAGGAGTTCAATAGATACAAGTCTTTAACAGTAAATGAACAACTAACCAAATGATGACAAGGGAACGATAAAGCTGGCGTCGATAGTCTAGATCTCTGCAATCACCTCGAAATAGGGTAGGTCCACTTCTTCCTCTAAGCATGCATACTCAGATCGTTAGGACGATGCAATATAATAATAAAACAATATATCTTATATTGCAAGGATAATAAACATGAACTAGAAACTATAAAACAATAATACGAAAATGTAGTATAACATGAACAGGTAAGCAGTATAACTGTTGGATGTATATGCTCTAGAGACCATTATTGTATAGTACAAGATTGTATATTACATATGAAGCTTGGGATATATATGTACATGACAGTCTTGCTCGATATAATAGTACGCTAACTGGCTTGTCTTTACCTCAACATGTGTATATGTTCTATTTATATTACGTATCTCGAATATATGTTGGTAAAGCCCGTAGGATGTTTGCTTGACTACTAGAGTTATGATAGCGATCATACCCATGGGGTCTAGGTAGTCTATAAGCACATTCTTAAATTGTCCCTAGTCGTTGGAGTTTTGAGATAGGGCATCGATACTCTAGAGTAGACTAGTGTATATGTTTCTTATTTCCGTAAGGGAAGGTGGCATGTCCCACAACCATTGGTGTACGACACCAAAGATAGTATACAGGTGCTCATTAGATTATGAGTTACACCGGACGGACTCACCGAGAACTTCTAGATGGTTATATACCTATCGTCAGATGACAGTTCTCTGGTGACATAAGTATAGTCTAGTCTTTAGACCTGACATCGTTATTCGTCCCGAGTGTGTTCCTACCGTATCTAGATTACTATCCTACCACGGCTTTAAAGACTCAAGCAAACATGTTTTAGTTGGGTACAGTCCCGAAGCATTTGGAGGAAGTGAGCAATAGAAAGGATCCGTCTCTCCCGGTATAGGGAGTCGATGTCACGTAGTGTTCAATTGGTCATCACCATAAGACCTTGGCCAAGAGAGTTAAGATTTACTGATTGTGAGATCAGTAGTTTCTCGGGATAGTTTTGAGCCACATCGATACGACTTATCGGGTTATTAGGGGTCTGATGTTTTCCACCCCCTAAACCTGATATGCGATACTCTCGGATGAAGAGACCAGACTGTACAAAAAATTGTCACGTTCAGTCTCAGTAGAAATACGAACAAGTTTGCTTGTCGACCTTCCTTTCAATCAATACCTGGGCAGCCGTTACATACAACTAGTGCCGCTGACGTGTTTATGGTTAAACCCACTGCCAGTGTATTGTCGAGTCTTTAGACTCCCACACAGAGGGTTTCCCAGCTTAGACGAAACGATATAGTGTACGTATTTTGATACATATTTAGGTTCGATTAAATGTGTGTTTTTATACACGTATTTTTAATCGGACATTTTGTTAATACTAGCCGTCTTGAAAGATAGCCAGATTATCACATATGGATGAAATATGAGCTAGTGTTATATATATATATATATATATATATATATCTTTTTGGCATTTCTCTCTTCGGTATTTGTATTTTGACTGAATACGGTATTTATACGAATACGGGCATTTGTAAAAATACGTGTATTTGTGTCTTAATATAAATATGAGTATTCGTATTTTGATACGAATACGGTATTTGTATTTTGATATGAATACGGATGTATGTAATTATAGAATATACTTGTATTAGTGTATTTGTGTGTGTATACATATGAATATAGTGCATATGAGGTGGCTCTCTTCTCTTCTCATCTCTTCTTGATTATGTGAGAAGAGTGTGGGCTTGTGACTCACTATGGTGAATCACAAGTGTGAGTCACAAGTCCACCCTTTCTCACATTAAAAGAAAAGAGGCAGAATATGAAGAGATAAGATTTCCTTTTTTCCATGCTATCTTATTTTAGCTTCATCCATCACCATTAGCTTCTTCTTTCTCCTCTTGAGTTTTTAAAAGTGAGAAAGGAAAAAGAAAAGGAGAGAATAACTTAGAGATAACTACCACTATATCTTCTAGCGATCTATTCTTAGCAAGTTTAGTTCACTAGTTTCTTCACTTAGCTTTTAAGTGTGAAGCTGGAGCCTAGATTAGGGTTCTCTCGGGTGGATCATCTTCGACAAGAAAGATCGACATCCAAGCTCGTTCTCAGAGTTCTTAGGAGCGTAAGAAGCGGAAAAAAGATGAAGGAAACGACTGCAAAGGCAGCTTTCACTATCCGAGTAGTTAACTCCTTCACTTGTTTACTAGTTTAGTGTTTAGAATCGATTCTAGGTCGTAGAAGTTCGTACTCCTTGTCTAGAAATTTTTGTTTTGTATTTCACCTTTATTGTAATTTAGCGGCACGAGCACGGGTATCTATATACATGGTATCAAAGCCACCCAAACACTAGAACTAGTATTAGACGATGTTTACGTTTCGAAACTAAATATTTCTGTTTTTCAAAACCCGAAATCTAAGTTTCTGTTCGAAATTTTTTTGGTCTCTAAATTTTTTTAAAATAATTGCAGAGAGCTTGTTATGAGATATAAAAACTTAGGAAGAAAAAAGGGGACCTATTTCTTAAAAAACCGCCCTGATCGGTTCAAAGCCCTATGGTCCCTAATTTTTTCCATGGGCTTTATCTCATGTAAACTTGGTTTTTTGTTATGTTTGTTTTGGCTTAGATTTTATATATCTTTGTATTCGGGCAACATGGAAAGTTTTAAAATCGAAACTTTTACATCGTTTATATCTTTGTGTTTGTATATGTGTTTCTAAACATCATCTAATTGCTATAGGTCGATGAAACGGGGTTGCACATACTTGCTTATGTTTTTCATGTTATATATCTTGTGATGGTTTAGTCGGATAGTCATGGTGGATTGCCCCTCATCGTAGAATTGAATGTATATTTGTATATTTAGGCCGAGCGGCCGGATTGTGGCCGTCGTTACTGCTTGTTGTATATTATTTTATTGGAACACAACCGGGTTGAGGTCGATATTACTATTGTATATTCATTCATTCTTGTATTAGGATAACCCACGGAGAAGTGCTCGAATAGCCGGGGTTCTAAAGTGTTCTAGATGGTCATCTCGCAGTGGTGAGTTCGAGCCACCTCGCTCTAGAATTGATGGGCTATTCACCGCACTTATAGGGGTTTAGGATAAACCCATGGTGGAGAGCTCAAGCTACCGGATTCCATGAAGTGCCGGATGGTCCACTCATTTCATTGACCGATGGTTGCCTCACTTCTAAAATTGACGGGTACTTGTCACGCTCATAGGGGTCTTTATTTTAGGTGATGTTCAAGCTATCCACCTGATCAGGGAATGTTGGTTTTCGTTTGCGGCTCAAACGAAATACGGAGCTCCCAGTTTATCCACTGTTTTATTTTATTTATCGCATGCCTGTAATGATATATATAAATATTGTATATGTTTTACATCCGCGCTAGCTATGCTCATGCACTGCCGTAAGTTAAGTAACTTTACGATGAAGTCCCCGGACTCCGTGGCGAATACGGGTGGCATATACGTACATTCTATTTTGGTTGTTTTCTGTGATGCATAGACTTAATTGATGGGACCATATTAATTCTAATTAATGCAAGAAAATAAACCTAAAAAGATGTTGTTGGAATCAAATTTCAAAACCACTCAGTTCTTTTCAAAACTACTCTGTTTTTCATAAAACCAAAAGTTTTCAAAATTGAGCTTGAACCACTCGTTTCGAAATCATTATCTTCCTTCAACAATATCAAGTTCATTACGTTCAAGGCTTTTCGCTAAAAGCCAGCCGTAACCCTCCGTCATTTCTTACAAGTATTACTCAGTATTCGTGCTACGTATGTTGACTGTGTCAAGGCGTAGTGTAGTAGCTAAGTAGTGCTTGTTTGTAACATGTAATGCGATTGGTTAGGACAGTCGTATAACCATTTTAACCGTGTCAAGGATCATGCGGTGGATCTAATGCAATCTAGGACAATGACGGGTTGAACTTGATTAGCGACTTATGATATATTGAATGTGTCATCATTGGAAGTTTCAAATATAAAGGAAACTTACTAGTATTGCATACCTTCTGGAGTGTGGTGATTAGAGTAGCTACCATCTAGGTTATCATGCAATGATAGTTGGGTCCCGATCCCACTGATGGGTAGGATTACTCCCGGGAGATTTTCACTTCACAACCAGCTAACCCATTAAGTGCCTAGAAAGGTGTTAACGGGGTTTTGCCTCTGTGGAAATGGGGATATTTAGGTCCGTGCGAAAGCACGGGAAGCCTCTTTCAGAGTACCAACACTTGCCTGGCTGAACGGTTTGTGAACTTGTGGAGCGTACATGATCCCAACTAGTTCTCCTTGTAGGGTTTAGAATTCAAGAAAACAATGTGAGCCATCCTGTTTAGATAAAATAATAACCAATTTAAACTTGTAAGATCATACGCTGAGTGTTTCTTTTCTCACTCCTAATTGCAGCTACCATGACATGCCTTTATCAAGATAATAAAATGTATGACTTAACCGACCCAAATTCTTATTCGGGGCTGCGGAACGTTGGTTCGAATCTGACTTGTGACAAATGTCACGATCATGAGTAAAGGAAAGAGGATTGCTTGAATTCCTTGATGCCCCCTGTTCTCTGCCGAAAACAGAGATGAACCGGGATAGATCGTCTTGCTTGAATTTGGGGGCATATGCTATTTGGATTGATCCGTCCACCTCTCCGAAGATGCCAAGTTGATTTATGGCACCGTATATCGAAGGTTTGGACGGAGGCGGCCATTGTAGCAGACTCCATCAGATTCCCCCTCACTTTGCGAGGGTTTTTTGATTGTGGGAATGCTCTTCCCTGCAGACGTAAGCCCCTGCAGTTAATTAAATTACAGCATTGCGATAACCACTTTCTCCTTCTCCGGAAGTTCACTTTATGTCGTGTGTTATTTTGTTTGTTTTGGTTGCTCGTGGATTGTATACGGAGACTAGTTTATGTCGTCACCCATAGGATGCGAATCAGTCCTAATCCGTATATTTTAGATTTGGGCTTAGGTTTATTCAAGGACAGTCAATCTGGTTTGAGATTAAGATCGACTTAAAATATATGAGCATTTGGGCCCAATTATTTTAGTTTAAAGACATCACGGTCCTTTACTGACATGTTTGAGGCGAAATTTTAGTTTAGGGACATCTCGGTCCAACATTCCCATTTTGAGGATGAATATTAGTTTAAGGACATTTCGGTCCAACATTCCTTATTTAGGATGAATGTTGGTTTAAGAACGTTTCGGTCCATTATCACCGTATTTAGGGCGAATATTAGTTTAAGGACATTTCGGTCCAACATTCATTTTGCGCGCACATGTATTTGTTATGTGGCGGAGTGAATGATGGTAACATGGAATGCGCCCAATTTGGGGTGTGATCCGATTTGAGGTGTGCACGTCAATTTGGAAATGCATCAATATGGGATGTATCATTCCTTATCTTGACGAAATTTTATATCAAGTTGGGATAAGAAAGGAGTTGTTGGTTGTCAGGACCCGCCACCTCTCTGAAGACGTTGAGGAATTACAACGATATGTATCTGAGGTGTGGAAAGATGTACCTTTGAACCAAATCCCGTATTTGAGGGGAAAAGGGGTTGTGGCGGACCTAAGAATCGTTAGTCATATTTGAGGCTAAGATTACCTTAGGAGATATGCGATGAATATCATTTTGGATATCATCAATGAAAGATCATTTGTCATGTTTGAGACTAAGATCGGTTTGGGAAATCATGAGCAATATGTGCTCAGTTGATTAAAAACAAAGCGGTTTATCCTCAGGAAATTTAGCCAATTTGGGCCGATATTGGGTTTCTTTACTACTCAGTAGTGTTAAACACTAATATATGTAGCGCTCACATGTATTTCACGTGTGGCACTGGAATAGTGCTGAGCACTAATCTTTTCTGGCTCTTACGTGTTTTTCATGTGAGGCGCTCAGATACGGGCGCTGCTGAACCAGGGCTAAGCACTTAGTCATTTTGACTGAACATGGAGTGCTAAGCACTTTGCATGGCACTCACGTGGGAAGCACATAAGTGTTGAGCGTTGATGTCACGACCCGAAGGTACGGAACGTGACCGACACTTAAATTACGAAACGTCTAGAGGTGTAACGTAATCTAAGCAAGCCGAAGCCCAGAAATCTAAACCCTTTAAAAGAAGAAGTATAGGAAAACAAGTTTTAAAAACAACATCAAATTTCTCAAAAATTTCGGCAGAATCTCCTTTGTAAAAACTGGCCCCAAACGGGTATAAATAAGAATATATACATATGCAATAATAAAAAGGTATCCCCAAATGGGAGCCAGCTCTACGCCAAATGGCGGAAACAACCACACAATGCACTATAATATACAACGCCGAAGGGCGAGGCTCAAAACTCAAAAGAAAACTAAACCACCAGAAAATCATAATAGTACAAGCGCGACTCTAAGGTTGAAAGAATAAGCAACCGATTTACTAAATTGCTCTCTAGCTCCAAGATCCATGCTTGCTTTGATCAAAGAATATTGGGTAATGGTTAAATGATGAATTAGTGGGAATTTATATTGATTTTTCATGGATTTTTGAACATTTTATGAAGTGAAAATGAGCTAGGAAAATTTGGGGCTGCCTCCAAGCTAGGCTCGGCCATGGAGAGAGGAATGAGGGGAGAGTGAGAAAAGAGTGTAGAATGGTGTAGAAAGTTCTCAAATTATGACACCAATTAAGTCTTTTCAATAAATTATTTTAATTTTATTTATTTTCCTTTCTAAACCAACCCTAGAAACCTCTAGAATTTTGAAGAAATTTCAAGAAGAGAAGAGCATGCAACAAACTAAATTCCAATATGTCATGGCCCACTTTGTAAAATTAACCCATTTTTAATTTGTAATTTTCACTAATTTAATGTATAATTAAAAGCTTATGTAAATATTTGAATTTAATTAATTTCAGAAAATATTTTAGTAAACTAATAATTTATAAGTCACTAAATAAACACCATTTACTATAATTATATAGTTAAAATAGGCATATTTAAATCTATATAAAAAAATAATTATAGTTAAGTTTTATGGAAAATACGGTTACCGATTATATGAAAATTCCCTAAAGGATTTTATTTATTTATTTATTATTTTTAAAACGTTAAAATCTTCCCCCCTTAAAGAAATTCGGTCCCCGAATTTGAATTAAACCCCCCCCAAATACATAAAACACATCTTAGCGCAATGCATGCGCATGAAAAACAAGTACACAACTCAAAATCGAAACTCCGTCAAGCATAACGCAATCATCGGAGTTATGGTGAGAATACAATATCAAAGTCCAATACGAAACCAACATGATATACATCAAAACTATAACTTATATATAGTGCACATCGTAGTAAAATTGTCTAAACATCTGAATAAAGAAGCATGCAAGAACCCCTTTTTAAAATCGCCGTGCGATGCGCACGTCACGGCATAAGTAGCGGACGTTTATTTTTAAAAAAAATAGCTATACATATATATCTTTTATTTAACATACACATCCCGTCTGGTTACTAAATCCAATAGCAATTATTATAAAAACATACTGCTCAAAATGAAATCAATCCCAATCACAGTATACGAGATACCACGTGCGTCCGGTGCGCACGAAAATCGAAATCAAATACAAATGCCATGAATACGCACAGAAACACAACTGTGTGCAATGGGTGTGCACCAAAAACATCTGTCAAGTGCAACGGGCGTGCACGACAATAATATCAGGTGCATCTAGTCTGCACAAAACCCCGATTTAGTGCATCTGGTGTGCACAAAATCGCATCAAGTGCGCCAAGTGTGCGCAAGAATCTCAATTAAGTGCACATGGTGCACGAAAATATATTCCGAATATCAAAATCGAAATCACAGTACGAAAAGTGCATGAAAACTATGTTGAAGCATACGTCAAAGTCATGTGCAACCCATATGCACGAAATCAAATCAATATCTCAAAATGTATAAAACCAAATCGAGTGCACCGGGTATGCACAAAACAACATCAATACCACTGATATATGAAACACGAATAGAGTGTAATGAATGTACACATAGGAAATACCAATCCTAGAAAAAAATCCTCAAAATACCAAAATCCAAACAACGGAAATATGAAATTCAAATCACCAAATCGCAATCGTAAATACTATCGTCAATTTACTCCTCTTTCCTTTGGTGTCGACTGATTCGAACTCGTCTCTTCGTAGCTATGCTGACTGCGCTACAAACGGCCACACTCATATCTAGAGTATCCCAAGTAATCTATCCCTTCACCTGATATCTGGACTACGTTAAACTTTTCGATCGATTCATCAAAATCCCATAATTCCCCGAGAGCTCAACACTCAAGTACAGTTTAAAAATATCCAGTACATGCCTCAGCATCTGCGGACCAGCCGTAGAAGGGAAAACCCAAGCCTCACTAATGGCACCGCGGAACTGCCGTAAACTCTAAGGTTCACCAGCGTTCTCATAGTCATTATGTCGAGTTAGGGTTTCATTCTTCTAGAGGGTCCATAGAAATACCTGCATGTTCTTCTGAATACCTTAAACATGGAAAAATGGGTTTCTGACATTCGTTCGAACCTTTTAATTTTGTTTAGACGACATGTGAATACCCTTCGTCCGCACGCTAAACAATGCTTCAATCTTCAAGAATAGACAATACCCTAACGGTCATCGCATCCGAGGCGCAACTCCCTCTGCCTGTGCAACCGTGGTAACAGAAACCACCGTCCAATATCGGCGAAGATAGATCAAAGGAATGAATAGAATACGGTGCAAAGAAATGTACATCCTAAGGCTTATTAAGCAGAGTAGCGTATCGTAAGTATGCCGCGGATCATACCCACGGTACGTCACTCTACCTAAGTCACCTACTGCATCAACCAAGGTCAACCTAGACTTAGACAAGGGTTAAACCTAGCGCTCTGATACCAACTTTGTCACGACCCGAAGGTACGGAACGTGACCGACACTTAAATTACGAAACGTCTAGAGGCGTAACGTAATCTAAGCAAGCCGAAGCCCAGAAATCTAAACCCTTTAAAAGAAGAAGTGTAGGAAAACAAGTTTTAAAAACAACATCAAATTTCTCAAAAATTTCGGCAGAGTCTCCTTTGTAAAAACTGGCCCCAAACGGGTACAAATAAGAATATATACATATGCGATAATAAAAAAGGCATCCCCAAACGGGAGCTAGCTCTACGCCAAATGGCGGAAACAACCACACAATGTGTAGGGTTCCTAGGCACACCCATAAGGTTTCACAACAGATCAAACATGGACAATTCAATATTTTCTATGTGCCGAGAAACCCTAATGCGGATCGTTGACTAGAGGTAAGGCGATAAAGATGCTAGTTAACAACTTAACTAAGAGTGAACGGAAAATACAACCTTTGTAGATCCGGTCCTCCACCTCCATAGCTCCGTGATGACGTCCCTCCGCTGCGATCATCGGATCCCGGACTCCGTTGATGGTTTCGTCGGAGAAATGATCGGGCTAGGTCGTCGACTTCCGATGCCGAAGATGATCTACGTCGAGGCAACTCAAGATCAAGCTCCAACTTCACTAAGTCATGAAACTTGTGAAGAAAACACCCTATACTACATGGAAAGTGGTAGAGGATGAAAAAATAGGAAGTGGGTTCACTTTTGATTTGGATTTCTCACTTGGAATCATCACTTAGAAATTTCAAGCAAAGGTTTTCTTTTTCTCTTCATGAAGAAGATGAAGAAGAAGAATGAAAGAGAAATTATCAATAATAGAAAAACAAGTGATGGTTATCATAATGCAACCATGGTTAAGTGTAGAGAATAAACTAGGGTTAGGTGAATAGTTAGGTTAAGCAAAAGAAACAAAAATGGTTGAACTTTTCAAAGCTTCATGAAGCTTCAAAGTAAATCCAAAAGAAGCAACCATCTCTTTTCTTGCTAAAAAGAATAAATAAATAAAATAAATAATCAAGAGAAGATAATAAAACCCTAACCATTCACTTAAACATGGTTTAAAGTAAACACAAACCCAAGTTTGCATGTATCATCAAACATGATACAAACAAGTGCACAAAATATATCACATATACAACTTGTGCACATCAAGTGAGAAAATCCATTTTAAATGAACCAATATTAGTTAATGCAAAGTAATATATCAAATATATAATTATACATTAAATCATTAAATCAACACTTGATTTAACGATCCGGTCATATCGCATATGACCGACTAATATCCAATGTATCGACTTATCGAATCAATCCTCGATTCGATAACTATGTTATATCGCATACAACCAATCGATACATTCATCGTGAGAATAGAATACGGTATCACATACATGCATTATTCTCGGTGTTAGTGTATATGCCCTAGAGGCCATTACTGTATCATACTAGTATGTATATTACTTGATGGAAGCTTGGGATATTCACAGTTGTATAGACAATCTTGCTCGAAATAGTAGTATGCTACTTGGTTTGTCTCTGCTTTAATGTGTACATGTGTTTCTTTATTATATCACATATACGCATTAGTAGAGCCCTTAGGATCTTTGCTTGATTATCGGCGTTGTGATGGCGATCACACTCGTGGGGGCTGGGTAATCCACAAGCACATCCTTATACACGTCCCTAGTCATGGGATTATCGAGACATGGCATCGATACTCCGGAGTAGACTAGCGTATGCGCTTCTCATCCCAGCATGGGAGACGGTCTGTCCCACAGCCGTCAGTACGTCGTACTTGAGATAGTATGCGGGTGCTCGTTAGGTTACGAGTACACTGGACAGGACTCGTCGGGAACTGATGGTTGGTATTATACCTATCGTCAGTTATCAGTTCCCAGGTGACATGAGTACAGCTTAGTCCGCTGACTTGACACTGTCACTTCGCCTCGAGTGTGTTCCCACTGTTCTTTGATTACTACCCTACCACGGCTCTACTGAGTCGTGCAAACAGGTAGTAGTTGGGTGCAGTCCCGAAGCACTTGGAGGCAGTGACGGTTAGACAGGATTCGTCTCTCTCGGTATTGGGGGTTGACATCGCGCTGTGTCTAGGAGAGCCATTACACGAGTAGTCCCTGGCCAGGACAAGCGAGATATACTGGTAGGTTTCCAGTGTTATCTCATGGTGTTCTGGGCTTCACTCCGACACGACTTGTACCGCTATTAGGGGACTGACGTTTACCGCCCCCCTAGGCCCGCCATGCGGTGTATCAGAAGAACAGACCGGACTGTACGGAGATTGTCACATACAGGCTCAGTAGGAGTTCGGATGGGTTTACCTCATCGGCCTTCTTATCGACATCTACCTGGGGACCGTTACGTACAGCTAGTGCCGCTTGCGGTCTGTGGTTAAACCCACTGCCAGCGTAGTGTCGAGTCTTTAGAGTCCCACACAGAGTGTTTCCCTGCATTGAGCGAAACGTGTAGAGGCCGTATGGTTTTACGGCGGGGCTACGATCACTTACGTGCACTTGTGTGCGTATGCTGTTCGAGCAGGCAATACTAGTGTGCTTTGGTTTAAGCCAGATCCTAGTATTGCACGGATGGATTTGTTTTGTCTTCTGTGCATTCGCATTCTACGGAATGCGGATGCGGGTGTGTATGCACAGTTTTGAGGAGCGATGAAGGAGGAGGTGCCCCATTAGGGTTTTGGTAGTTGGTTCGGCCAAAACCGTAATGTGGTACACTCATTAGGGTTTTGACAGTTCGTTTGGTCAAAACCGTTATGAGCCGGAGACATTGTTTACTAATCCTTTTAGTGATAAATTTATGATGGCTAATTGTATTGACCATTTGACCACTTGGATCTCTCTTGACTTTGTTGACCCGTTGACCGTGTTGACCGTTGACCTTCAAGAGAGATCCACACTCTTCTTTCATTTTCTTTTTATTTCTTGTGTTATGATAATGGTCAATTCAATGTGCCATCAACTTCTATCATGATAGGATTAGTAATGATGATTTGGTGTATTATTGGAACCATGGTTCATTTCTTTTAGCTTAATCTTTTCATTATTCTCTTCTCATTCTCTCTCTTGAAGTGAGAAGAAAAAGAATAGCTCCATGGTTGCTAAGTTTCTCCTTCTTCTTCCTCCTCTTGATCTCATCTTTTGATCTCATGTGTTGAGAGAAAAAGATCCCACAAAGACAAACACATCCATACATCTCCTCTACACATCCTAGGGCTTCTTGACTAGCAATCACTTTGCCCTAGTTGCCTCGGCTTGAGGTGGAACTCGGTGTACATCTTTCGGGTGGATCGTCTTCGACTCAAGGAGGCCGCGGAGGTGACCAAAGTCCGGATCAAGCAAGGAGAAGAACAACAAGAAGAGAAGGAGTTCAAGTTGTGGTATAACCCCTAACCGAGTAGATAACTCTCTAGTTAGGATGCTAGTGTGTTGTTTAGCAAAGATCCGGCTTTTACGGTCCATGTTACCAAGTCTAGAAAAAATTTTGTTTTACCATTTCCGCAACCCCGAAAGTACCGGGAGAGGTAACGTGGACCTAACAGTGGTATCAGAGCCTAACTAAACACACCCTAGCATGTTAGCAAAGTATTTAGAATTTCGACCGGACGAAAAACCGCAAAACACCCCGGAAATTTGAAGTTTCTGCCGATTTTTAGAACTGTTCCAAAATTGATAAATCATACACTAAAAATCGGCTCAGGCTTTTTATAGAATACTGAAAAAAAATGATGACCTAACTCGGTTAAAGCGCCGCGGTTCCGCGGCATAAGCTTGCTTATGCCGCGGAACTGCGGCCGATTTAACTCGGTTGGCGATTTTCTTTTCTGCAGTTTTCTTAGATGGGTATTTTGGGATTTTTACAATATGACTTTTATGCCCAGATTTTCCAGAAAGCAAAATTTGTTTTTGGGGCTTAAAAATCCGTATTTTTGGTCGATGTTCTGTAGACTTTGGCTAATGGTTATATCTGTAATGTTATATGTGTATTGAACGTCTACTAATCGCTATACGTCGATTAGTGGGGGTTATACATATCTGTGATCTGTGTTATTGATGGTATGTGTATATGAACTCGTTGGATTGTCGTGGATGAATAGCCGGGGTGGATGTGAGATGAGAGTTTCTTTTTCTTTCATTTATGTAATAAATTTGTAAATTGATATAATATTATTTGTATGGCCGCACAACCGGGTCGGGGTTGTAGCCGTCATTGTATAATTCTTTTTACTGTTTTTGCTCCTAGGATAGACCCATGGAGGGGGTGCACAAACTACCGGGTATCTCGAAGTGCCGAGTGGCCTACTCACGGCGTTGAGGGATGTTGCTTTGCTTCGGGTACTTGGCGGGTAGTTTGCCGCACCCGTAGGGGTCTTGGGTGGGGTATTGGCTATTCATCGCGACCGTGTAATCCGTTTTTCGTTGCAGGCTCGAACAAATTGCGGGTTCCTAGTATATCCAAAGTGTTCATCTGTGATCTGGATTGGCTATCATTGCTATATATCTATATATAATAACTATTTAGGCGTTGCTTATGTTTTTCAGCCGCGCTAGCCTAGTTCCCGCTCTGTCGTTAGTTAAGTAACCTAACGGGTGATGACGGGGCCCCGTGGCGAATGCGAATGGCATAAGCGTATGTTATATTTTGGTTGTTTTCTGCAATGGTAGGATTTAAATGATGGGACGCATTAAAAGAACTAATGCAAGAAAATAAACCTAAAAGACGTTGTTGGAACAATTTTTCAAAAAAAGCTGTTATTGTAAGGACGTTCACTTTTGTTTTGCATCGAGGTATTCGGTTATGAATGCCCAGCACCTCATTCGACGAGGCAAGGGTCGAGATCCCCTCATCGGGAGTGACCCCTTGGACAAAAGTTTGCGTCAGGATAATAACTTCACTGTAGTCGATTAATTCTTGCTTTGCATCGAGGTATTCAGTTTGGAATATCCTGCACCTCATTCGACGAGGAAAGAGCCGAGATCCCTTCACAGGGAGTGACCTCTTTAGCAAAAGTTTTTCGCCACTATATTTTCAAAAAGTGTATCCCGTTCCTTCAACGATATCAAGTTCATTACGTTAACGGGTTTTCGCCAAAACCCAGCCGTAGCCCTCCGTCATTTCTTATAAGTTATACTTAGTATTCGTGCTGCGTTTGTTGACTGTGTCAAGGCGTAGTGAACGGTAGCTGAGTATTGCTTATCTGCTGGATACAATGTGATTGGTTAGGACAGTCGTGTAACCTTGTTGACTGTGTCAAGGGTTATGCGGGTGGGTTTAATGCAATCAAGATAATGACGGGTTGAACTTGAGTAGGACCCTTTGATTTGTTGACTGTGTCAAGGTCACTTGGGTCCTAGGGGCAAAAACCACATCGGGAGTTTCAAAAGTACTGAAACTTGCTGGTGTTGCATACCATTTGGAGTGTGATGATTCTGGTAGGATTCCTTCAGTTTTGTCACGCGATGATATTTGGATCCCGATCTTACTGTGAGTATATGCTACTCCTCGGGAACTTTCTCGCTTAACGATCAATGCTATAAACCAAGTAGGTGTCTAGAAAGGTGTTAGCGGGGCTACGCCCACAGGAAAAAGAGGTTACTTAATTAAGGAACTTCGCGAAAGCATTGGAAAACCTCCCTTGAAGTACCGACACTGGCCTGTCTGAACGGTTAAGCAAGTATTGTACGGTGAGATTGATCCCGACTAATTCTTCCTTTATGGTTTGAGGAGGGATTCGAGAGACAGTGGGAGCCATCCTGTTTAGATAAATTAAAAACCAATCTAAACTTGCAAGAGCGCACGCTAAGTGTTTCTTTTCTTTCTCTCCAGGTAGCAACCATTTCACGCCCTAATCAAGATAATAAAATGTATCGCTTGACCGATCCGAATTCTTATTCGGGGCTGGGGAACGTTGGTTCAGCTCTAACTTGTGACAACAGTCATGAATATGAGCAAGGGAAATGGGATTGTATGGATTCCCAGGATACCCAGTTGAAGAAGAAGCATGGTTTTGCATCTACTTCAGGTGTTCTTGTAATTGAGAACTGTTTTACGGTCAGCCCTACCTCCTAGGTACTTGATACCGGATCAGGATCTCATATCTGTAATTTATTACAGGGACTGAGAAAAAGTAGGAAAGTTGTACCGGGTGATATGTCGCTCAGAGTAGCGAACGGAGCACAAGTTAATGCGGCAGCCGTCGGTGAATATCACCTAGTATTGCTAAATGGCAAGACTATGATTTTGAACGATTGCTACTATGTACCCTCCATGGTTTGCAACATCATATCAGTTTCTTTACTCGATAAAGATGGATATAACTTTTTCTATCAAGAACATTTACCTTCATAAGGTACTGGTTGCAGAGGGTACACTGTGTAATGGTATCTACGTTCTAAATCAGAATACAGTTCTCAATATACAAAACACACGCAAGAGGAAGAATTCAGATATGAATGAATCCTACTTGTGGCATTGTAGACTTGGTCATATCGGTGAGAAAAGACTGAGTAAGTTGCATAAAGATGGACTCTTGAATACGTTCGAGTTTTCATCCTATGAAACTTGTCAGTCTTGTCTCAAAGGGAAGATGACCAAATCTCCGTTCACCGGATATAGAGAAAGGGCAGCAGAGCTCTTGGGACTCATACACAGTGATGTATGTGGTCCGATGTCTATACATGCAAGGGGTGGGTTCTCGTACTTCATCACATTCACTGACGATCTCTCTAGGTTCGGATATGTGTATCTTATGAAACACAAATCTGAAGCTTTTGAGAAATTCAAGGAATTTAGAAACGAAGTAGAGAACCAGACTGGTAAAAATATCAAGATCCTCCGGTCTGACAAGGGAGGGGAGTACTTAAGCACGGAATTCCTAGATTACTTAAAAGAGAATAGCATTCTCTCTCAGCTTACTCCTCCTTATACACCACAGCACAACGGTGTTTCGGAGCGGAGGAATCGTACCCTATTGGATATGGTTCGCTCCATGATGAGTAGTGCTGAGTTGCCTCTTTCATTCTGGGGATATGCACTTCAAACTGCAGCACATCTATTGAATCAAGTTCCATCCAAATCCGTGCCTAAGACTCTGTATGAAATATGGAGTGGTAAGAGTTTGTATCTTAAACGTTTTAAGATTTGGGGTTGCCCAGCTTATGTCAAAAAGCAGAACCCAAACAAACTTGAGGCACGGCCAGTTTTGTGTAAGTTTGTGAGATACCCAAAAGATTCAAGTGGGTATCTATTCTACCATGCAGAGGAACAGAAGATAATTGTTTCAAGAAATGCCACATTTTTAGAAAAATAATTTCTTGTTAAAAATATTAGTGGCAGCACGGTAGAACTGGATGAAATTCCAGAAATACAAGCTTTAACAAAAGATTTGGTGGAACCGCTAGATTCAGTTACAACCAACGAACCTCAGCCACTCCGCAGATCTGGTAGGATTTCTCGTCCGCCCGAGAGATACTACGGTTTTCTCATAGATGGGGATCGAGAGGATTGCATCTTGGAAGAAGATGACCCTACCAGTTTCAGGCAGGCCATTATCAGTAGGGACTCTGATAAGTGGCAGGAAGCAATGCAATCCGAAATGGAGTCCATGTACGCCAATAAAGTGTGGATCTTGGATATTGCTCCACCTGGGGTAAAACCCGTTGGATGCAAATGGATCTACAAAAGGAAACTTAGTGTAGATGGGCAGGTGGAAACCTATAAGGCTAGACTCGTTGCAAAAGGTTTTCGTCAAAGACCTGATTTGGACTATGACGAAACTTTTTCTCCGGTAGCTATGCTCAAATCCATTCGGATCCTACTTGCCATTGCTGCCTTCCATGACTATGAAATCTGGCAGATGGATGTTAAAACGGCTTTCCTAAAAGGTTGTTTGGAAGAGTGCGTTTACATGGATTAGCCAGAAGGTTTCGTAGACAGTGGGAGCAGCGGGAAGGTGTGCAAGTTGCTTAAATCCATTTATGGATTAAAGCAGGCATCGCGGAGCTGGAACATCTGTTTTGATGAGGCAATCAAGGAATTTGATTTCATCAAGAACGAAGATGAACCCTGTGTCTATAAGAAGATTGTAGGACGAACTGTCGTATTCCTAGTCTTGTACGTGGACGACATTCTTTGATAGGAAATGACATTCCTATGCTACAATCGGTCAAGCTATTTTTGTCACAACGGTTCTCCATGAAGGACCTGGGTGATGCCTCGTATATTCTGGGGATCAAGATCTATAGAGATAGATCCAAGAGACTACTGGGACTTTCGCAGTCCAGGTGCATAGAGACCGTACTAAAGAGATTTAGTATGGAGGATTCCAAGCGCGGTAACATACCCGCATTGCACGGAATTACCCTCTCCAAGAAGATGTCTCCTAAGACTGACGAGGAGAGGGTTCGCATGAGCACTATACCCTACGCTTCGGCGGTAGGATCTATAATGTATGCGATGCTATGTACAAGACCAGATGTAGCTTACGCGCTGAGCACGGTAAGCCGGTATCAGTCAGACCCAGGTGAGGACCACTGGACAGCAGTGAAGAACATTCTCAAGTACCTGAGAAGGACTAAGGAGATGTTCCTGGTTTACGGTAATGGAGACCTTAGGGTCGAGTCCTTTACCGATTCAAGCTTCCAGAGTGACAAAGATGACAGCAAGTCTGTCTCGGGTTTTGTGTTTACCCTCAACGAAGGGGCGGTATGTTGGAGGAGTTCCAAACAGGATACCGTCGCAGACTCGACGATGGAGGCTGAATACATTGCTGCAAGCGATGCCGCAAAAGAGGCGGTCTGGATGAAGAAGTTCATTAGTGAACTTCAGGTGGTTCCGTCCATTGTTGACCCAATACCTTTGTATTGCGATAACAATGGGGCTATAGCTTTAACGAAGGAACCAAGGTCCCATCAAAAATCCAGGCACATCTTAAGGCTGTATCACCTGATCAGGGAGATCATTGATTGCCAGGAGATCGAGGTGCGGAGAGTGGACACAAAGGACAACATAGCGGACCCATTCACGAAGGCCTTGCCCCAGACTCAGTTCGAACGGCTGATCGAGATGATAAATCTTAGATACGCCAGTACATGGCCTTAGTGCAAGTGGGAGATTGTTAGTGTATATGCCCTAGAGGCCATTACTGTATCATACTAGTATGTATATTACTTGATGGAAGCTTGGGATATTCACAGTTGTATAGACAATCTTGGTCGAAATAGTAGTATGCTACTTGGTTTGTCTCTGCTTTAATGTGTACATATGTTTCTTTATTATATTATATATACGCATTAGTAGAGCCCTTAGAATCTTTGCTTGATTACCGGCGTTGTGATGGCGATCACACTCATGGGGGCTGGGTAATCCACAAGCACATCCTTATACACGTCCCTAGTCGTGGGATTATCGAGACAGTGTAGGGTTCCTAGGCACTCTAATGGAGTCTCACAAGTGATCAAACATGCACAAATCAAATTTTACGAGTGCCTACAAACCCTAATACGGATCGTCAACTAGATATATAGGCGATGCAAGCAAGTAAACGGAAATATAGCTAAAGGGAAGGGACTACAACCTTTGTAGATCCGGTCCTCCACCTCCTAGGCTCCGTGATGAAGTCCTCTCCGCTGTCCAAATCGAACCATGACTCTCACGGTGGTTTCATCGGAGGAAAAAGGCGGGCTAGGTCGTCGACAACGTGCCGAAGATGATCTACGTCGAGGCATCACTAGATCAAGCTCCACCTTCACCAAGCCATGAAAACTTGTGAAGGAAACACCCTATACTACTTGGCATGAGGTAGAGGATGAAGAAATAGGAAGTGGGTAGACTTTAGATTTGGATTTCTCACACTTTTTCATCAATCACCATTGATGTAGCAAGCTTTCTTCATGGAAGAAGAAGATGAAGAAGAAGAAGAAGATGACATAAGTGTTGAATAATTAGATAAATAAATCAATACTTATCATATATTAACCCTTGGTTAATTGTAGAGAATGGACCATGGTTAACTTGAATGGTTAGGGTTAAGGATGAGACAAGAATGGCGACTTAGTCAATACTTCATGAAACTTCAACTAAAAACAAACTAAGCCACCATTTCTTTTTTCTCTTTATCATTTTCTTTTTCCAAAATAAACAAAAAGAATAAATAAATAAATAAGTAAATAAAATGAAACCCTAACCATTCATATAACCATGGTCAATTCTTTACACAAACCCAAGCTTGCATGTATCATCAAACATGATACAATCTTGTGCACAAAAGTATATCACATATACAACTTGCACAATCCAAGTGAGAAAATCCATTTAAAGTGAACCAATACCAGTTAATGCAAAGTAATATATCAAATATATAATTATACATTAAATCATTAAATCAACACTTGATTCAGTGATCCGGTCATGTCGCATATAACCGGCTAGTATCCAATGTATCGGCTTATCGAATCAATCCTTGATTCGACAACTAGGTTATATCGCATATAACCAATCGATACATTCGTCGCGAGAATGGAATACGGTATCACATACACGAATTATTCTCGGTCCCGCACATATCTCATATGCGCTCCTATTTCGTTTCGCTTGAGCCAGGAAACCTCTGTGTAGGACTCTAAAGACTCGTCAATACGCCGGCAGCGGATGATGATCATATCAAGCATCCACAAGCCACAAGCGGTCTGCTAAACGTAACGGCCATCCGGGTATTGAGCGATCATAAGATCGACGAGCAAGCCCGCTCACACCACTCCTGTGAATCCAACCAGTAACACTTACCGTACAGTCTGGTCTGTTCGTCTGATATGTCGCATATCTCGCCTAGGGGTGGTAAACGTCAGACCCCAGTAGCTCGATAAGTCATGCCGACTTGAGGTCCATAACATTCGTGAAACTACTGATAACTCTTACCAGTATATCACTGCAACCCTGGCCAGGGATTTCCTGTTATGGCCAGTCGAGCATAGCGCAACATCAACCCCCAATACCGGGAGAGACGAATCTCCTCCTATCGCTCATTGCCTCCATGTGAATCGGGACTGTACCCAAAAACCACTTGTTTGCACGACTCTGTAGAGCCGTGGTAGGGTGGAAATCAAAGCACAGTGGGAGACACACAAGACTCTATGACGATCTCGGGTCAACAGACTAAGCTGTACCAGTGTCACCAGAGAACTGCCATCTGACGTGAGGTATAATACCATCTGAGAGTTCTCGGCGAGTCCGTTCAGTTTACCCAGTCTCCACTGAGCATCCGTATACCATCTCTGATGTCAAACACCAATGGATATGGGATCATCCATCGCCTATCGCATGGGTCGAGAAGATATACGCTAGTCTACTCTGGAATATCGATGCCCCGTCTCGATATTCCCTCGACTAGGAACATTGAAGGATGTACTCATGGACTATCCAGGCCCCACGAGTATGATCTGCATCACAGTCCTGGAAGTCGAGTACACATCCTAAGGGCTTTATCAACATGTAATCAGAGAGACAGTAAGTATACATGTTAAGATAAAGAGAAACCAGATAGCGTACTATCATGTCGAGCAAGAAAGTCCTACCTATATATGTCCCAGCATCCACTACAATATACATCCAATGTACAGTAATGGCCTCTAGGGCATACATATAACTAACAATCTCCCACTTGCACTAGGGCCATCTGTAGCAGTAGTTGTAGTATCTAATACTCAACCATCCCCTAAAAGTCTCTCTTTGGGAAAAGGCCTTCGTGAGTGGATCCGCTGTGTTCTCCTCTGAGTCTACTCTCCTAACCTCGATCACCCTGGAGATCAACTATCTCCATGATCAGGTGATGCTGCCTCAGAATATGTCTGGGTCACTGATGGGACCAGGGTTCCAGGGCCAAAGCCACAGTTCCATTGTCACACAATGTTAGGAACCTAGTTCATCCTATGAACCAATATACACCCAAACTGCCTCTTTGGTAGTATCTTTAATAGCGATGTTACCAGCCTTTATCGTTTAGTTTGTCACGGTATCTAGCTTGGAAATCTTCCAACATACCGTCCCTTTACTGAGGGTAAAGACAATGCCTGTGACTGACATTCAGTCGTCTTTATCACTCTGGAACCCTTCCAGTGATTCTCCCCAGGATCGATTGATACCATCTCACTACAACTAGTGAGTATACTAACATCCAATTAAATCTATCTCATAGATCCAAAGCTTAGGATTTAGTAGGTATCACTTTGATCCTATATGGAAAATCATTGTGATAAGCGGAGATTGATCGAGCGTAGCATAGGAAACTCCTTCCCTAATAAGAGTATGTCATCCACGTATTCTACGAGGATCGTCACCATACTCCCTACTACCTTTTTGTTTATACAAGGTTCATCTTCCATTTTGATGATGTCAACTTCTTTGACTAATCCATCAAAACAGATGTTCCAACTCCGCGATGCCTGCTTTGTCCTATAAAGCATCTTGCACACGTTTCCGCTGCTCCCACTGTCTACGAGGCCCTCTGGCTGTGTTCTTATAGACGTTCTCTTCTAAATCAATATTTAGAAAAGTAGTCATGGCACCCAACCACCAGATATCGTAGTCATGGTATGTAGCCGTGGCAAGTAGGATCTGGATGGACTTAAACATAGTCCCTGGAAAAGGTTTCATCATTATCCATGCCTGGTTGATGACAAAAAACTTTAACAAGTCTAGCTTTGAAAGTCTCAACTTTTCCATGTACACCAAGTAATCTTCTCAAGATATACTTGCTCCTGATGGGGATTTAACCCTTCAGATATAGCAACCAAAGTCCATACTTTGTTGGTGTATAAGGATTCCATCTCAGATCACTAAGCATCCAGCCATTCTTACAGAGTCCCTACTCTCGATGGCCTGCTCGAAACTGGTTGGGTCATCATCTCATGATGCAATCCTCGCTCCCACTGTCATCGAGAAACCGAGGTATCTCTCAGGCAGGCGAGGAACCCTACCAGATCGGCGGAGAGGCTGAGGTTCGTCGGGGACTATAAAATCCTTTGGTTCTGTCAAATCTTCAGCTGTAGTTTCGAATAGCTGGAACCTTTCCAGTTCTACAGAACTGACCTTGCCTCGATCTTGTCCGGATTTTGCTTTTGACATAGGCCGGACAATCCCAAATCTTAACTTACTTAAGAGATAGGATCTTCCCACACCATATCTTATATGGAGTGGTAGGCACTGATTTGATTCGAACCTAATTCAATAGGTATGCAGCTTCTCAAGCCCATAACTCCCAAAAAGGAAATAGGTAACTCAGTAGTACTCATCATAGAGCACACCTTATCATATAGGGTGTGATTGCTCCGCCCCGATATACCATCGTACTATGGTTTATACGGAGGAGTAATGCTGAGAGAGAATCTCATTTTCTTTTAGAATAGTCCAGGAATGCCATGCACAAGTATTCTCCTCCCAGATCTCATCATAGGACATAATACTTATACCCGGTTATTGGTTCTCTACTTCTAACTTATATTCTGTGAATACCTCAAAAGGTTCGGACTTATGTTTCAACAGGAACGTATGACTGAATCTTGAGAGATTATCAGAGAATATAATGAAGTATAAAGAACCAGTCCTGGCATGTGTAGACAGGAGACCTTACATACATCATCATGCATCAGTCCCAAGAGTTTACTAACTCTTTCTCAGTTTTCAGCAAACGGAGCTATGGTCATCTAATCTTTGTGACATGACTGACAAGTTTCACAAGATGTAAATTCAAATTAATTTAAATATGCATCTAAAATATAACTTCAGCCAGTCGGGTCGCATTGATGTGACCTAGTCTACAATACTTCAAGAAGAATTTGTTCATTTCTGAACTCTTCCTCTTGTGTGTGTTCCGTATACTAGGAACTGTAGTTTGATTTAGAACATCAATGCTTTTAGATAACGTGCCTGAACCGATCAACTTTTGATATAGGAAATGTTCAAAACATTATCCAGCAATACAAAATTTTATCATTTCTTTACTTGTAAAGAGAGTGATATGATTTTGTATATCAGGTTCGGTATCTAATAACATTCGTTCAGAATCAATGTATTGGTAATACAGGGTGACAGTGACCAACAGACTTGGCTGCAACACTTGCCCCGTTTTCTGTCTCATGAAACTTATCACCCGTTCTCAGTTTTTCTACCCTTTTGTAGCCCTATGTAACAGATTACATATCTGGGATCCTGATCCGGTATCAAATACCCAGGATGCAGAGGATACTGAGAAACAGTTCTTTGTAACGAACACACCCGAAGATGATGCATCAGCATGCACTCTCTTCGTTTGGGCGGCACGGGAATCCTGGTATTCCCCTTATTTCCTGCTCTGTCTTATAACAATTATAAGTTGGAGCGGGACCAACGTTCCCCAGCTCAGTATAACAAGCGGGTTCGGTCAATACATCTATATTATTATCTTGATTAAGGCGTGATATGGTCGTTACCTGGAGAGAGAGAGAAGAAAACACTCAGCGTGCGCTCTTGCAAGATCAGACTGGTTATATATTTTATCTAATCAGGATGGCTCCCACTGTTTTTATCAAATCTTCCTTTAAACCTTAAAAGGAAAGACTAGCCAGGATTAATTACACTCTACAAGTTCGCCAATCTTTCAGCCAGGCCAGTGTCGGTACTTTGAGGGAGGTTCCCCGTGCTTTCGCACGGACCTAATTACAGTAAACCTCATTTTCCCAGAGGCGTAACCCCGTTGACACCTTTCTAGACACCTACTTGATCGGCTAATTGCAAAGTGCAAAACTCTCCCAGGAGTAACAATTACTCGCAGTGGGTATCGGGATCCAACTATCACATAGAAGGTATGCAATCTCATTGCAAATTTCAACACTTGAAACTCCCGATAATGGTTTTTACCCCTAGCATCTATGACCTTGGCTAAGGTCAACAAATCATAGGTACTAGTCAAGTTCTACCCGTCATTTCGTGATTAATTAGACCCACCCACATGACCCTTGGCTAAGGTCAACAAAGCCACATGACTGTCCTAACTAATCGCATCATATGCTGTGTAGGAAGACATCACTTAGCTACCGCACACTACGCCTCGGTTATGGTCGACAAACGTAGCACGAATACTAAGTACTCTACTTCCTAAAATGACGGAGGGTTGCGAATGGTTTTTGTGAAAACCTTTAACGCTTTGAACTTGATCTCGTTGTGGAATCAAATGGTTTTTAAATGGAATGTTTTTGAGGCTTTTCTAGTTTTGCTAAAGGGGTCACTCCCGGTGAAGGGATCGTCGGCCCTTTCCTCGTCGAATGAGGTGCGGGATATATCATATATATCTCTGTGCAAAGCAGAAACTATAGAAGCGATCAAAGACAAACCGAGGGTTGTAGCATCTGCCAGTTATTGCTAAAGGAGTCACTCCCGGTGAAGGGATCTCGGTCCTTTCCTCATCGAATAAGGTGCAGGATGTTCTATAATGAACACCGCGATGCAAAGTAAGAACTGTAGCTACCTGTTTTTTTTATTTTGAAATTCGATTCCACAACATCAATTAGGTTTATTTTCTTTCATTAATCTCATTAATGAATATCCCATCATTTAAGTCCACCTAAACATCACAGATAAATATAACGTACGCTTATGCCATCCGCATTCGCCTCGATGTCCCGTCTGCACCGTTAGGTTAGGTAACTAACGGCAGAGCGGGGCAGGGCTAGCGCGGGTGTAAAACATAAGCAACGTCTATATAATATATCATATATACTATATATAATATCTGTCACAGAACATCACATGATCACATCATAGATAAATCACAGCAGAAGAAACATATGAAATATTAGATATACTAGGACGTCCGTGTTTTCAATACGAGCCAGTATAAAACACGGATTCCACGGTCGTGATGAATAGTCAATCCCACACCCCTAGACCCCTACGAGAGCGGCAAGCAACCCTACCAATTCTAGGGTTAGGAGACCCGGACTCGACTCCTCGAGATGGTCTCCCACTGGACCCTAGAACCCGGTTACTTGTGCTCCCCTCCTTGGGTCTATCCTAGTGCAGAAAAGTAAATAATATACATCAACGGTGACAACTTCCGCAACTTGGAAGTGCCCCAATAAAAGAATATTACATACAAGTTTTTACATGAATGAAAATGAAAAACACTCATCTCACATAAAAACCCCCCGGCTATTCAAACACGACGATCCAATATAACATAACCAGCAACACATAACATCACATGTCATCAACGTAAGCAAACATGTGTATCCCAATTGTCGTTGACATATAGCAACGAAACCGGCGATATCATATATTACACTTACGGTCACAGAAAAGAAAGTGTAAAACTACAACAGTTGGAATCCGCAACCTCCTCAGACATCGCATGCCTGACCAAATGAATTACTTAGACATCGCATGCCTAACAATTATAAACCCCGCATTTTAGTCTCATTATCGAAAGCTCTTTTCAATATCAAGTCGGGCAATTCAACAAGATTCCTGACATCCTGATCGAATGCTCGTCGCAAACTTTAGTAGGCGGCCGCACCCCTGATACCGTCGACGAAGTGCACCAAGGCGGAACTCCGCTACCGCGAGCACCCGAACGGATGCTTTCGGCGACGGGGTTCTCCTACAGTCACTTGGTCGGGGCTATGGAGTGAGGCTGTCTATTAAGTTTACCCGGCGAGTATCCGCGTACGCTACGTGATTGCGACGGACTTTTGATCACATCAAAATTCCGTGGCAACTGATCAAGTGAGACTAAAGTGCTATGTTTATAACATTCATTCAGTTATCACATAACTTTTGTGAATTCCAATTGTTGTACCACATTCCGGATAAACAGAAAATGTTAAACTTTCCGATTGAACATTCGAACATCCAAGTTTTCCCGAAACAGCTCAACACATGAAATAAGTCTAACAACATTCAGTTCGTGCCTCAGTACCAACGGTCCAGCCGTAGAAGGGTCAAGCCAACGCCTCACATGTGGCACGCCGTACTGCCCCAAACCCGAAGGTTCAAAGGGCAGTTCAAGACGGTCACATAATCGAGTTAAGGTTTGTTGTCTTCTAGAGGGTCCATCGCGTTACTTGCATTACTTAGAACGTCGTTAAACTACGGAAAAATCCAACAATTGAAAATTTCCCGGCAGGGGAAAAAGTGGGTATTTATATCCGGTCGAACTTTTTAACATATTCTAAGATTATCCGGAAAAGCACACAGACAGAATTAGACAATCCGATCGATACACCGAGTCCCCAAAACAACCCAGAAAATACAACTCTGGGAAAAATTATTAAAAATTTTCAGGAACACCAGCACAGAAAACTAAGAATTACTGTGCAAAAACATCTGTCTGAAGATACCAACTTGCCGCGGAACCGCCGCATTAGGCATGCATATGCGGCGGTTCCGCCGCACTATTAACGATTCAGAGCCCCCGTTTTAAACAGTAATTCTTAGAATATTGCACTGAGGTTTCTGCATATTTTTAATCTACAAAAATCCATGAATTTCAAAAATGTCCAGAGAGCATGTTAAAATCGGGGTTTCGGGTCGATCGGACTTCTAACTCCGTCTACGCATCGCCTAAGGCTCTAATCAGGCTCTGATACCACTGTAGGGTTCCTAGGCACTCTAATGGAGTCTCACAAGTGATCAAACATGCACAAATCAAATTTTACGAGTGCCCACAAACCCTAATACGGATCGTCAACTAGATATATAGGCGATGCAAGCAAGTAAACGGAAATATAGCTAAAGGGAAGGGGCTACAACCTTTGTAGATCCGGTCCTCCATCTCCTAGGCTCCGTGATAAAGTCCTCTCCGCTGTCCAAATCGAACCATGACTCTCACGGTGGTTTCATCGGAGGAAAAAGGCGGGCTAGGTCGTCGACAACGTGCCGAAGATGATCTACGTCGAGGCATCACTAGATCAAGCTCCACCTTCACCAAGCCATGAAAACTTGTGAAGGAAACACCCTATACTACTTGGCAAGAGGTAGAGGATGAAGAAATAGGAAGTGGGTAGACTTTAGATTTGGATTTCTCACACTTTTTCATCAATCACCATTGATGTAGCAAGCTTTCTAAATGGAAGAAGAAGACGAAGAAGAAGAAGAAGATGACATAAGTGTTGAATAATTAGATAAATAAATCAATACTTATCATATATTAACCCTTGGTTAATTGTAGAGAATGGACCATGGTTAACTTGAATGGTTAGGGTTAAGGATGAGACAAGAATGGTGACTTAGTCAATGCTTCATGAAACTTCAACTAAAAACAAACTAAGCCACCATTTCTTTTTTCTCTTTATCATTTTCTTTTTCCAAAATAAACAAAAAGAATAAATAAATGAATAAGTAAATAAAATGAAACCCTAACCATTCATATAACCATGGTCAATTCTTTACACAAACCCAAGCTTGCATGTATCATCAAACATGATACAATCTTGTGCACAAAAGTATATCACATATACAACTTGCACAATCCAAGTGAGAAAATCCATTTAAAGTGAACCAATACCAGTTAATGCAAAGTAATATATCAAATATATAATTATACATTAAATCATTAAATCAACACTTGATTCAGTGATCCGGTCATGTCGCATATAACCGGCTAGTATCCAATGTATCGGCTTATCGAATCAATCCTTGATTCGACAACTAGGTTATATCGCATATAACCAATCGATACATTCGTCGAGAGAATGGAATACGGTATCACATACACGAATTATTCTCGGTCCCGCACATATCTCATATGCGCTCCTATTTCGTTTCGCTTGAGCCAGGAAACCTCTGTGTAGGACTCTAAAGACTCGTCAATACGCCGGCAGCGGATGATGATCATATCAAACATCCACAAGCCGCAAGCGGTCTGCTAAACGTAACGGCCACCCGGGTATTGAGCGATCAGAAGATCGACGAGCAAGCCCGCTCACACTCCTGTGAATCCAACCAGTAACACTTACCGTACAGTCCGGTCTGTTCGTCTGATATGTCGCATATCTCGTCTAGGGGTGGTAAACGTCAGACCCCAGTAGCTCGATAAGTCATGCCGACTTGAGGTCCATAACATTCGTGAAACTACTGATAACTCTTACCAGTATATCACTGCAACCCTGGCCAGAGATTTCCTGTTATGGCCAGTCGAGCATAGCGCAACATCAACCCCCAATACCGGGAGAGACGAATCCCCTCCTATCGCTCATTGCCTCCATGTGAATCGGGACTGTACCCAAAAACCACCTGTTTGCATGACTCTGTAGAGCCGTGGTAGGGTGGAAATCAAAGCACAGTGGGAGACACACAAGACTCTATGATGATCTCGGGTCAACAGACTAAGCTGTACCAGTGTCACCAGAGAACTGCCATCTGACGTAAGGTATAATACCATCTGGGAGTTCTCGGCGAGTCCGTTCAGTGTACCCAGTCTCCACTGAGCATCCGTATACCATCTCTGATGTCAAACACCAATGGATATGGGATCATCCATCGCCCATCGCATGGGTCGAGAAGATATACGCTAGTCTACTCTGGAATATCGATGCCCCGTCTCGATATTCCCTCGACTAGGAACATTGAAGGATGTACTCATGGACTATCCAGGCCCCACTAGTATGATCTGCATCACAGTCCTGGAAGTCGAGTACACATCCTAAGGGCTTTATCAACATGTAATCAGAGAGACAGTAAGTATACATGTTAAGATAAAGAGCAACCAGATAGCGTACTATCATGTCGAGCAAGAAAGTCCTACCTATATATGTCCCAGCATCCACTACAATATACATCCAATGTACAGTAATGGCCTCTAGGGCATACATATAACTAACAGACAGGGCATCGATACTCCGGAGTAGACTAGCGTTTGCGCTTCTCATCCCAGCAGGGAGACGGTCTGTCCCACAGCCGTCAGTACGTCGTACTTGAGATAGTATGCGGGTGCTCGTTAGGTTACGAGTACACTGGACAGGACTCATCGGGAACTGATGGTTGGTATTATACCTATCGTCAGTTATCAGTTCCCAGGTGACATGAGTACAGCTTAGTCCGCTGACTTGACACTGTCACTTCGCCTCGAGTGTGTTCCCACTGTTCTTTGATTACTACCCTACCACGGCTCTACTGAGTCGTGCAAACAGGTAGTAGTTGGGTGCAGTCCCGAAGCACTTGGAGGCAGTGACGGTTAGACAGGATTCTTCTCTCCCGGTATTGGGGGTTGACATCGCGTTGTGTCTAGGAGAGCCATTACACGAGTAGTCCCTGGCCAGGGCAAGCGAGATATACTGGTAGGTTTCCAGTGTTGTCTCAGGGTGTTCTGGGATTCACTCCGACACGACTTGTACCGCTATTAGGGGACTGACGTTTACCACCCCCCTAGGCCCGCCATGCGGTGTATCAGACGAACAGACCGGACTGTACGGAGATTGTCACATACAGGCTCAGTAGGAGTTCGGATGGGTTTACCTCATCGGCCTTCTTATCGACATCTACCTGGGGACCGTTACGTACAGCTAGTGCCGCTTGCGGTCTGTGGTTAAACCCACTGCCAGCGTAGTGTCGAGTCTTTAGAGTCCCACACAGAGAGTTTCCCTGCATTGAGCGAAACGTGTAGAGGCCGTATGGTTTTACGGCGGGGCTACGATCACTTACGTGCACTTATGTGCGTATGCTGTTCGAGCAGGCAATACTAGTGGGCTTTGGTTTAAGCCAGATCCTAGTATTGCACGGATGGATTTGTTTTGTCTTCTGTGCATTCGCATTCTACGGAATGCGGATGCGGGTGTGTATGCACAGTTTTGAGGAGCGATGAAGGAGGAGGTGCCCCATTAGGGTTTTGGCAGTTGGTTCGGCCAAAACCGTAATGTGGCACTCTCATTAGGGCTTTGACAGTTCGTTTGGTCAAAACCGTTATGAGCCGGAGACATTGTTTACTAATCCTTTCAGTGATAAATTTGTGATGGCTAATTGCATTGACCATTTGACCACTTGGATCTCTCTTGACTTTGTTGACCCGTTGACCGTGTTGACCGTTGACCTTCAAGAGAGATCCACACTCTTCTTTCATTTTCTTTTTATTTCTTGTGTTATGATAATGGTCAATTCAATGTGCCATCAACTTCTATCATGATAGGATTAGTAATGATGATTTGGTGTATTATTGGAACCATGGTTTATTTCTTTTGGCTTAATCTTTTCATTATTCTCTTCTCATTCTCTCTCTTGAAGTGAGAAGAAAAAGAATAGCTCCATGGTTGCTAAGTTTCTCCTTCTTTTTCCTCCTCTTGATCTCATCTTTTGATCTCATGTGTTGAGAGAAAAAGATCCCACAAAGACAAACACATCCGTACATCTCCTCTACACATCCTAGGGCTTCTTGACTAGCAATCACTTTGCCCTAGTTGCCTCGGCTTGAGGTGGAGCTCGGTGTACATCTCTCGGGTGGATCGTCTTCGACTCAAGGAGGCCGCGGAGGTGACCAAAGTCCGGATCAACCCTCGGAGCAAGCAAGGAGAAGAACAACAAGAAGAGAAGGAGTTCAAGTTGTGGTGTAACCCCTAACCGAGTAGATAAATCTCTAGTTAGGATGCTAGTGTGTTGTTTAGCAAAGATCCGGTTTTTACGGTCCATGTTACCAAGTCTAGAAAAATTTTTGTTTTACCGTTTCCGCAACCCCGAAAGTACCGGGAGAGGTAACGTGGACCTAACACTCGGTCCCGCACATATCTCATATGCGCTCCTATTTCGTTTTGCTTGAGCCAGGAAACCTCTGTGTAGGACTCTAAAGACTCGTCAATACGCCGGCAGCAGGTGATGATCATATCAAACACCCACAAGCCGCAAGCGGTCTGTTAAACGTAATGGCCACCCGGGTATTGAGCGATCAGAAGATCGACGAGCAAGCCCTCTCACACTCCTGTGAATCCAAACAGTAACACTTACCGTACAATCCGGTCTGTTCGTCTGATATGTCGCTTATCTCGTCTAGGGGTGGTAAACGTCAGACCCCAATAGCTTGATAAGTCATGCCGACGTGTGGTCCATAAAAATCGTGAAACTACTGATAACTCTTACCAGTATATCACTGCAACCCTAGCCAGGGATTTCCAGTTATGGCCAGTCGAGCATAGCGCAACATCAACCCCCAATACCGGGAGAGACGAATCCCCTCCTATCGCTCATTGCCTCCATGTGAATCGGGACTGTACCCAAAAACCACCTGTTTGCACGACTCAGTAGAGCCATGGTAGGGTGGAAATCAAAGCACAGTGGGAGACACACAAGACTCTATGACGATCTTGGGTCAACAGACTAAGCTGTACCAGTGTCACCAGAGAACTGCCATCTGACGTGAGGTATAATACCATCTGGGAGTTCTTGGCGAGTCCGTTCAGTGTACCCAGTCTCCACTGAGCACCCGCATACCATCTCTGATGTCAAACACCAATGGATATGGGATCATCCATCGCCCATCACATGTGTCGAGAAGATATACGCTAGTCTACTCTGGAATATCGATGCCCCGTCTCGATATTCCCACGACTAGGAACATTGAAGGATGTACTCATGGACTACCCAGGCCCCACTAGTATGATCTACATCATAGTCCTGGAAGTCGAGTACACATCCTAAGGGCTTTATCAACATGTAACAGAGAGACAGAAAGTATACATGTTAAGATAAAGAGCAACCAGATAGCGTACTATCATGTCGAGCAAGAAAGTCCTACCTATATATGTCCCAGCATCCTTACAATATACATCCAATGTACAGTAATGGCCTCTAAGGCATACATATAACTAACAATCTCCCACTTGCACTAGGGCCATCTGTAGCAGTGGTTGTAGTATCTAATACTCAACCATCACATATAAGTCTCTCTCTGGGAAAAAGCCTTTGTGAGTGGATCCGCCGTGTTATTCTCTGAGTCTACTCTCCTAACCTCGATCACCCTGGAGATCAACTATCTCCATGATCAGGTGATGCTGCCTCAGAATATGTCTGGGTCACTGATGGGACCGGGGTTCCTGGGCCAAAGCCACTCTTCCATTGTCACACAATGATTGGAACCTAGTTCATCTCATGAACCACTATACACCAAAACTGCCTCTTTGGTAGTATCTTTAATAGCGATGCTACCAGCCTTTATCGTCTAGTTTGCCACGGTATCTAGCTTGGAACTCTTCCAACACACCGTCCCTTTACTGAGGGTAAAGACAATGCCTGCGACTGACATTCAGTTGTCCTTATCACCCTGGAACCTTTCCAGTGATTCTCCCCAGGATTGATTTATACCATCTCACTAAACCTAGTGAGAAGACTAACACCCTTATAGATCCAAATCCTAGGATTTAGGAGGTATCACCTTTATCCTATTTGGAGAATCCTTGTGATAAGAGGAGATTGACCGTGCGTAGCATAAGAAACTCTTTTCCTATCAAGAGTATGTTGTCCACGTACAATACGAGGATGACCACCTTACTCTCTACTACCCTTTTTGTGCATACAAGGTTCATCTACCATTTTGATGAAGTCAAACACTTCGACTACCATATCAAAACAGACATTCCAACTCCGCTATGTCTGCTTTATTCTGTAAAGCAACTTGCATACGTTTCCGCTGCTCCCACTGTTTACGAAGCCCTCTGGCTGTGTTCTTATAGACGTTCTCTTCTAAATCATTATTTAGAAAAGTAGTCATGGCACCCAACCACCAGATATCGCAGTTATGGTATGTAGCAGTGGCAAGTAGGATCTGGATGGACTTAAGCACAGCTACTGGAAAAGGTTTCATCATTATCCACGCCTGGTCGATGACGAAAACCTTTAACAAGTCTAGCTTTGAAAGTCTCAACTTTTTCATCTACGCCAAGTAATCTTCTCAAGATATACTTGCTCTTGATGGGGATTTAATCCTCCAGATATAGCAACCAAAGTCCATACTTTGTTGGTGTACATGGATTCCATCTCAGATCACTAAGCATCCAGCCATTCTTACAGAGTCCCTACTCTCGATGGCCTGCTCGAAACTAGTTGGGTCATCATCTCATGATGCATTCCTCGCTCCCACTGTCATCGAGAAACCGAAGTATCTCTCAGGCGGATGAGAAACCCTACAAGATCGGTGGAGAGGCTGAGGTTCGTCGGGAACTATTGAATCCTTTGGTTCTGTCAAATCATCAGCTGCAGTTTTGTATAGCTGGAACCTTTCCAGTTCTACAGAACTAACCTTGCCTCGAACTTGTCCGGATTTTGCTTTTGACATAGGCCAGACAATCCCAAATCTTAACTTACTTAAGAGATAGGCTCTTCCCACACCATATCTCATATGGAGTGGTAGGCACTGATTTGATTCGAACCCAATTCAATAGATATGCAGCTTCTCAAGCGCATAACCCCCTTAAAAGAAACATGTAACTTAGTAATACTCATCATAGAGCACACCATATCATATAGGGTGCTATTACTCCGCCCTGATACACCGTTGTGCTGTGGTACATTCAGAGGAGTAATACGGAGAGAGAATCTTATTCTCCTTTAGAATAATCCAGGAATTCTATGCACAAGTATTCTCCTCCCTGATCACATCAAAGGACATAATACTTATACCCGTATTGATTCCCTACTTCTAGCTTATATTATGTGAATATCTCAAAAGGTTCGGACTCATGTTTCAACAGGAACATATGACTGAATCTTAAGAGATCATCAGAGAATGTAGTGAAGTACAAAGAACCGGTCCTGGCATGTGTAGACAGGGGACCTTACATACATCATCATGTATCAGTCCCAAGAGTTTACTAACTCTTTCTCTGTTTCCAATAGACAGAGCTATGGTCATCTTATCTCTGTGATATGACTGGCAAGTTTCACAAGATGTAAATTCAAACTGATTTAAATATGCATCTAAAATGTAACTTCAGCCAGTCGGGTCGCATTGATATGACCTAGTCTACAATACCTCAAGAAGGAATCGTTCATTTTCTGAACTCTTCCTCTTGTGTGTGTTCTGTATACTAGGAACTGTAGTTTGATTTAGAACGTCAATGCTTTTAGATAACGTGCCTGAACCGATCAACTTTTGAAATAGGAAATGTTCAAAACATTATCCCTCAATACAAAATTATATCCTTCTTTAATAAATAAAGAGATTGATATGATTTTGTATATCAGGTTCGGTATCTAATAGCATTTGTTCAGAATCAATGTATTTGTGATACAGGGTGACAGTGACCAACAGACTTGGCTGCAACACTTGCCCCGTTTTCTGTCTCATAAAACTTATCACTCGTTCTCAGTTCTCTACCTATCTGTAGCCCTATGTAACAGATTACATATCTGGGATCCTGATCCGGTATCAAATACCCAGGACGCAGAGGATACTGAGAAACTGTTCTTTGTAATGAACGCACCCGAAGGAGATGCATCTTATGCACTTTCTTCGTTTGGGCGGCATGGGAATCCTGGTATTCCCCTATTTCCTGCTCTGTCTTATAACAATTATAAGTTGGAGCGGGACCAACGTTCCCCAGCTCAGTATAACAAGCGGGTTCGGTCAATACATCCATATTATTATCTTGATTAAGGCGTGATATGGTCACTACATGGAGAGAGAGAGAAGAAAACACTCAGCGTGCGCTCTTGCAAGATCAGACTGGTTATATATTTTATCTAATCAGGATGGCTCCCACTGTTTTTATCAAATCTTCCTTCAAACCTTAAAAGGAAAGACTAGCCGGGATTAATTACACTCTACAAGTTCGCCAATCTTTCAGCCAGGCCAGTGTCGGTACTTTGAGGGAGGTTCCCCGTGCTTTCGCACGGACCTAATTACAGTAAACCTCGTTTTCCCAGAGGCGTAACCCCGTTGACACCTTTCTAGACACCTACTTGATCGGCTAATTGTAAAGTGCAAAACTCTCCCAGGAGTAACAATTACTCGCAGTGGGTATCGCGATCCAACTATCACATAGAAGGTATGCAATCTCATTGCAAATTTCAACACTTGAAACTCCCGATAATGGTTTTTACCCCTAGTACTTATGACCTTAACTATGGTCAACAAATCATAAGTACCAGTCAAGTTCTACCCGTCATTTCGTGATTAATTAGACCCACCCACATGACCGTTAACTAAGGTCAACAAAATCACGCGACTGTCCTAATTAATCGCATCATATGCGGTGTAGGAAGACATCACTTAGCTACCGTACACTGTGCCTTGACTATGGTCAACAAACACAGCACGAATACTAAGTACTCTACTTCCTAAAATGACGGAGGGTTGCGAATGGTTTTTATAAAAACCTTTAATGCTCTGAACTTGATCTCTTTGCGGAATCAAACTGTTTTTAAATGGAGTGTTTTTGAAGCTTTTCTAGTTTTGCTAAAGGGGTCACTCCCGGTGAAGGGATTGTCGGCCCTTTCCTCGTCAAATGAGGTGCGGGATATATCATATATATCACTGTGCAAAGCAGAAACTATAGAAGCAATCAAAAGACAAACCGAGTGTGTAGCATCTGCCAGTTATTGCTAAAAGAGTCACTCCCGGTGAAGGGATCTCGGCCCTTTCCTCATCGAATAAGATGCAGGTACAAGGAACACCGCGATGCAAAGCAAGAACTGTAGCTACTTGTTTTATTTTGAAATTCGATTCCACAACATCTTTTAGGTTTATTTTCTTTCATTAATCTCATTAATGAATATCCCATCAATTAAGTCCACCTAAATATCACAGATAAATATAACGTACGCTTATGCCATCCGCATTCGCCTCGATGTCCCGTCTGCACCGTTAGGTTAGGTAACTAACGCCAGAGCGAGGCAGGACTAGCGCGGGTGTAAAACATAAGCAATGTCTATATAATATATCATATATACTATATATAATATCTATTTGAACATATCACATGATCACATCACAGATAACGCAGCAGAAAGTATCATATGAAATATTGGATATACTAGGACGTCCGTGTTTTCAATATGAGCCAGTATAAAACACGGATTCCACGGTCGTGATGAATAGCCAATCCCACACCCCTAGACCCCTACGAGAGCGGCAAGCAACCCTACCAATTCTAGGGTTAGGAGACCTGGACTCGACTCCTCGAGATGGTCTCCCACTGGACCCTAGAACCCGGCTACTTGTGCTCCCTTCCTTGGGTCTATCCTAATGCGGAAAAGTAAATAATATACAAATGGTGACATCATCCGCAACCTGGAAGTGCCCCAATAAAAGAATATTACATACAAGTTTTTACATGAATGAAAATGAAAAACACTCATCTTCCATAAAACCCCCCCGGCTATTCAAACACGACGATCCAATATAACATATCCAGCAACACATAACATCACATGTCATCAACGTAAGTAAGTATGCATACACCGATTGTCGTCGACGTATAGCAACGACAATCGGCAATACTACTACATACTATACTTACGGTCACAGAAAACAAAGTGTAAAACTACAGCAGTTGGAATCCGCAACCTCTTTAGACATCGCATGCCTAATCAAATAAAATACTTAGACATCGTATACCTAACAATTATAAACCCCGCATTTTAGTCTCATTATCGAAAACTCTTTTCAATATCAAGTCGGGCAATTCAACAAGATTCCCGACATCCTGATCAAATGCTCGTCGCAAACTTTAGTAGGCGGCCGCACCCCCGACGCCGTCGACGAAGTGCACCAAGGCGGAACACCGCTGCCGTGAGCACCCGAACGGATGCTTTCGGCGATGGGGTTCTCCTACAGTCACTTGGTCGGGGCTATGGGGTGAGCCTGTCTATTAAGTTTACCCGGCGAGTATCCGCGTACGCTATGTGATTGCGACGGACTTTTGATCACATCAAAATTCCGTGGCAACCGATCAATTGAGACTAAACCGCTAGATTTATAACATTCATTCGGTTATCTCATAACTACTTGTGGATTCCAAATATTGTATCACATTCCGGATAAATAGAAAATGTTAAACTTTCCGATCGAACAATCGAACACCCAAGTTTTCCCGAAGCAGCTCAAGACATGAAATAAGTTTAAAAACATTCACTTCATGCCTCAGTACCAACGGTCCAGCCATAGAAGGGTCAAACCAACGCCTCACATGTGGCACGCCGTACTGTCCCAAACCCTAAGGTTCAAAGTGCAGTTCAAGACGGTCACATAATCGAGTTAAGGTTTGTTGTCTTCTAGAGGGACCATCGCGTTACTTGCACTACTTAGAACGTCATTAAAATACGGAAAAATCCAATAATTGGAAATTTCCCGGCAGGGGAAAAAGTGAGTATTTATATCCGGTCGAACTTTTTAACATATTCTAAAATTACCCGGAAAAACACATAGACAAAGTTTGATAATCCGATCGAATCTACGAACTCCCAATACTACCCAGAAAACTCAACTCTTGAGTAAACATTAAAAATTTCCAGAAAACTCAGCAATGAAAGAAAGAAGTTACTGTGCAAAAATTAATGCAGAAGGTGACCATACGGCCGCGGAACCGCCGCACGAGCCATGCTCGTGCCGCGGTTCTGCGGCTATTTAATCGATTCAGGGGATAGTTTTGCACAGTATTTCTTAGAAAACACGAAACCCTGCTTATTTTTCTGCATATTTTTAATATAGAAACTCTCACTGTTTTAAAAATTGTACAGAGAAGGGGTCGGATTAGGGTTTCGTGTTTCGATCGGACGTAAAACATCGTCTACACATCGCCTAAGGCTCTAGCTAGGCTCTGATACCACTGTAGAGTTCCTAGGCATACCCATGAGGTTTCACAACAGATCAAACATGGCCAATTCAATATTTTCTATGTGCCGAGAAACCCTAATACGGATCGTTGACTAGAGGTAAGGCGATAAAGATGCTAGTCAACAACTTAACTAAGAGTGAACGGAATATACAACCTTTGTAGATCCGGTCCTCCATCTCCATAGCTCCGTGATGACGTCCCTCCGTTGCGATCATCGGATCCCGGACTCTGTTGATGGTTTCTTCGGAGAAATGATCGGGCTAGGTCGTCGACTTCGATACCGAAGATGATCTACGTCGAGGCAACTAAAGATCAAGCTCCAACTTCACCAAGTCATGAAATTTATGAAGAAAACACTCTATACTACATGGCAAGTGGTAGAGGATGAAGAAGTAGGAAGTGAGTTCACTTTTGATTTGGATTTCTCACTTGGAATCATCACTTAGAAATTTCAAGCAAAGGTTTTCTTTTTCTCTTCATGAAGAAGATGAAGAAGAAGAATGAAAAAGAAATTATCAATAATAGAAAAACAAGTGATGGTTATCATAATGCAACCATGGTTAAGTGTAGAGAATAAACTAGGGTTAGGTGAATGGTTAGGTTAAGCAAAAGAAACAAAAATGGTTGAACTTTCCAAAGCTTCATGAAGCTTCAAAGTAAATCCAAAAGAAGCAACCATTTCTTTTCTTGCTAAAAAGAATAAATAAATAAAATAAATAATCAAGAGAAGATAATAAAACCCTAACCATTCACTTAAACATGGTTTAAAGTAAACACAAACCCAAGTTTGCATGTATCATCAAACATGATACAAACAAGTGCACAAAAATATATCACATATACAACTTGTGTACATCAAGTGAGAAAATCCATTTTAAATGAACCAATATTAGTTAATGCAAAGTAATATATCAAATATATAATTATACATTAAATCATTAAATCAACACTTGATTTAACGATCCGGTCATATCGCATATGACCGACTAATATCCAATGTATCGACTTATCGAATCAATCCTCGATTCGATAACTAGGTTATATCGCATACAACCAATCGATACATTCATCGCGAGAATAGAATACGGTATCACATACATGCATTATTCTTGGTCCCGCACATATCTCATATGCGCTCCTATTTCGTTTTGCTTGAGCCAGGAAACCTCTGTGTATGACTCTAAAGACTCGTCAATACGCCGGCAGCAGGTGATGATCATATCAAACACCCACAAGCCGCAAGCGGTCTGCTAAACGTAACGGCCACCCGGGTATTGAGCGATCAGAAGATCGATGAGCAAGCCCGCTCACACTCCTGTGAATCCAACCAGTAACACTTACCGTACAGTCCGGTCTGTTCGTCTGATAAGTCGCATATCTCGCCTAGGGGTGGTAAACGTCAGACCCCAATAGCTTGATAAGTCATGCCGACGTGAGGTCCATAACAATCATGAAACTACTGATAACTCTTACCAGTATATCACTGCAACCCTGGCCAGGGATTTCCAGTTATGGCCAGTCGAGCATAGCGCAACATCAACCCCCAATACCGGGAGAGACGAATCCCCTCCTATCGCTCATTGCCTCCATGTGAATCGGGACTGTACCCAAAAACCACCTGTTTGCATGACTCAGTAGAGCCGTGGTAGGGTGGAAATCAAAGCACAGTGGGAGACATACAAGACTCTATGACGATCTGGGGTCAACAGACTAAGCTGTACCAGTGTCACCAGAGAACTGCCATCTGACGTGAGGTATAATACCATCTGGGAGTTCTCGGCGAGTCCGTTCAGTGTACCCAGTCTCCACTGAGCACCCGCATACCATCTCTGATGTCAAACACCAATGGATATGGGATCATCCATCGCCCATCACATGGATCGAGAAGATATATGCTAGTCTACTCTGGAATATCGATGCCCCGTCTCGATATTCCTACGACTAGGAACATTGAAGGATGTACTCATGGACTACCCAGGCCCCACTAGTATGATCTACATCATAGTCCTGGAAGTCGAGTACACATCCTAAGGGCTTTATCAACATGTAACAGAGAGACAGAAAGTATACATGTTAAGATAAAGAGCAACCAGATAGCGTACTATCATGTCGAGCAAGAAAGTCCTACCTATATATGTCCCAGCATCCACTACAATATACATCCAATGTACAGTAATGGCCTCTAGGGCATACATATGACTAACACAATGCACTATAATATACAACGCCGAAGGGCGAGGCTCAAAACTCAAAAGAAAACCAAACCACCAGAAAATCATAATAGTACAAGCGCGACTCTAAGGTCGAAAGAATAAGCAACTGGTCTACTAAATTGCTCTCTAGTTCCAAGATCCTTGCTTTCTTTGATCAAAAAATATTGGGTAATGGTTAAATGATGAATTAGTGGGAATTTATATTGATTTTTCATGGATTTTTGAACATTTTATGAAGTGAAAATGAGCCAGGAAAATTTGGGGCTGCCTCCAAGCTCGGCTCGGCCATGGAGAGAGGAATGAGAGCAGAGTGAGAAAAGAGTGTAGAATGGTGTAGAAAGTTCTCAAATTATGACACCAATTAAGTCTTTTCAATAAATTATTTTAATTTTATTTATTTTCCTTTCTAAACCAACCCTAGAAACCTCAAGAATTTTGAAGAAATTTCAAGAAGAGAAGAGCATGCAACAAACTAAATTCCAATATGTCATGGCCCATTTTGTAAAATTAACCCATTTTTAATTTGAATTTGCACTAATTTAATATATAATTAAAAGCTTATGTAAATATTTGAATTTAATTAATTTCGGAAAATATTTTAGTAAACTAATAATTTATAAGTCACTAAATAAACACCATTTACTAGTAATTACATAGTTAAAATAGGCGTATTTAAATCTATATAAAAAAATAATTATAATTAAGTTTTACGGAAAATACGGTTTATTTTACTGATTATCTGAAAATTCCCTAAAGGATTTTATTTATTTATTTATTTATTATTTTTAAAACGTTACAGTTGATTTCAGGTTTTATTTGCTCACCCCCTTTTTTTTAACATAAGTGCTAAGTACTTGGCTAGAGCTCACGTGTGAAGCACATGAGATGCCAGATTCTGGATTTCCAAGTGCGTTTCACGTGTATTTCACGTGATTTCTTTATTTTGGGGTGTTGGGCTACTTTATTTGGTGGCTGCTTAATCAACACAAATGTGTTTTCCTTTGCTCTTTAGACGCTTATGTGGGAAGCATGTGAGGCGTTTTAGTTTTTCTTTTGTCTGTTTTAAGCACTCATGTGGGAAACACGTGAGGCAAAACAATAGTGCTAAGTACTAATTTTACTCACGTGTGTTTTACGTGAGACGCCGAGTTCTTCTTGTTTTTAGAGATATTAATCTCTGTTAATGACTTTTTAGTCATTGATGACCATCAATATGTCTGTTTTGAAGATCTTGAATCATCATCATTGTTTTTATTGGATAACTAAGTTCTTTTTTTATAAGAACTAAGTTCTTTATGTAGGGTTAAACCCTAATTTCGGGGGAATTAAATTCCCAGAACATAGGTTCCTTTTTCTTTTCTTTCCTTTTCTTTTTAACCTAGTTTCCCCCCCTAAGTTTTGAGTCTGGAGAACAGAATCTCTCCGATGAGAATTAAATTCTCAACTTGTGCGGTGATTTGCTTTTGCGAATCTCAAACCAGAGAAAGAACTAAGTCCTTGTATGAAGGGTTAAACCCTTATATCCATTATACTAGGTGAGAGGGATACTTTTTAATCTCTCATTTGTTATTTACCTAGAGTGTTTTGAAGGAGGAAGGTCTTCTTTCTTTGAGAGTTAAATTCTCTATTTTCTCAAGAACTCACTGTATTTTTTGGCAGGAGCTTATAGGTTTTTTTTTTCTATATGAGACTTGAAGTCTCGGGTCCTTTATATAGTGGAGGCAAGTTTGTTAATTAATTTTGAGAAAATCTCTCATTGAGAGATTCCAATTGATTTAATTGGACTAAAAATTGATTTGGGGAATTTTACCCACCGTTGGATCTTTGATCCAAGTGTTTCTGTTTTACAGAATATGTTTTCTTGTTTTAACAAGATTGAGGGAATATTCTCCTATATATAGAATAAAATTCTATTGAATGGTGATATTTTTATCACCATTGGATTTTTAATTCAGGGATACTCGGTTTAACAGAGCACAATCTTTCTTTATTTAGAAAGATATAGGAAATATCTTTCATCTTCTTGAATCTTTTGATCCAACAACTTTATGTTTAACAGAAAATATCCTTTCCAATAGAATTTAATTCTATGCTTAATCACCATTGGATTTTTGATCCAACGATTTCTTGTTTGAGTAGAATTTAATTCTATGTAAGGAGGTGCCCTCACATGTTTAACACGTGAGGCTTATTTAGCTTCTCTGATTTGGCGCCCATATGCCTTGCATATCGGCGCTCACGTTTTTAACACGTGAGGCCAATTTGGCCTATAGTTGTTTGATTGCAGCGCATATATGCTTTGCATATAGGCGCTCACGTGTTAAACATGTGAAGCTTATTTAGCCTATTATGTATTTGATTGCAGCGCTTATATGCTTTGCATATAGGCGCTCACGTGTTTAACACGTGAGGCGGCATATAAGCGCTCACGTGTTTAACGCGTGAGGCTTATTTAGCTTATTTGGTGTTTGATTGCAGTGCCTATATGCTTTGCATATAGGCGTTCACGTGTTTAATACGTGAGGCTTATTTAGCTTATTACTTGTTTGATTGCAGCGCCTATATTTGCATATAGGCGCTCACGTGTTTAACACGTGAGGTTTGAGTTGTGGGGAATTTTCTCCCTTTTTTATTTTTTATTTATTTATTATGAGGGAACAAATGCCCCCCAGCGTTGTTCTGACGTGGCTTGCACGTGAGTGCAACGCTGTCCATCTTTATCACCGTTGGATTGTCTAGGGGATTGGGAAGCTGAACTGCTTCCTATCACGTCTTATAAATGAGGCCTTTGGCCCTTGAGATGACCATTGTTTCTTCTTCTTCTTCCTTAACTCTTTTCTTAAGAATTTTATTCTCCTTTCAGAGCTTAGCTCTCTGCCCATAGAACTTCAGAGTTAAACTCTGCAAAAACTCTTTTTGATAAGGATTATGAACATAATTCATTCCTTAGGAAACCTTTTTTGTTCTTGTCTTGGATTTTAAATCTATCTACAGAGCTTTACACTTTTCTTGAACTGATCTCTTAGAGATCTAAAAAAAAAGTTTTTTAAAGTAGACTCTGGGGTCTTGAATCAATGAGGATTGTTAGTTTTCATCTTAGGGTTTTACCCTATCACCGATCTTTAAGGATCCTTAGAATTTAATTCCATTTTCTCTGTTTCCCCACCATGGGGGTTTCTGGGATTTAATCCCATTATTGAAGGAATTTAATCCGTTTTCTTACAGAGCTTGACTCTGAGAGATCTAGGGACTTTTGGGAATTTTATTCTCCTTCTATTCTTGAGCATTTTTCTTTTTAAGGTTTTAATACCCTTTTCACAAATTTGAATCTGTCGTCTATTCTTAACAGAACTCACTTTTCGAGGACGTTAAGAGTTTTTTTAAACTCCACTGTTTATTTAATGAGAAGCCTTTTGGATTCTCACAATGATTATCTTGCTTCATCATTGGTGAGCCGCCATTTTGATTTCGTGGGGCCCACTGGCTTTGTAATTAGTTTTCCCATGAAACAAACTCACAAATTTTATCAATGGTTTTTTTTGTCCCCTTCCTTTAGGTACAATGGCCTCACTTCCCTACTTCCCTTACACACACTCGGAGATCGCTTTCCCACAGTCGCCATCAGACGAGAAAATTATGGCAATGATTAGGGGACATGATAAGGAAAATAAGAGCCTTATCCTATGGGGAGTTTGGTATGGACACATTATCAGGGGCCGCCATAGTTTTATATGCGAAGCACCAATAGAACCCATCCGTTCAATGTCATTCATGGAGTTTCCGCGTACTGCTTATGCGGTGGAAGCGGCTAATTGGACCCCCAAGGACCGGCTTGAGCCATCAACGACAGAGATACTCAATCAACCCATGATGGCTATCGATATTTTGGGACGCCTAATATGTCAGGGTGAAGCTCGACCTTGGGGGTAAGTCTATAAGATAGGTGTTACCCCATGCGATCCAGTGGGCTATCTTCCCTGGGCCTGGTACATTCTTTCCTCCAAACGCTCACAGCTGCAGAAAGTTGGGCTGTATCAAGCGGTGTACGCGTCGTTGTTCTACTACCATGCTCCCTACGTCTGGTGGGTCAAGGCTTTTTTGAATCAGCGGAATCTTCCAACGAATACGTTTCTGCTAGGGGACCGCGAAGTCTCCATTTCGCTGGAGGAGTTCCGTGAAATTTCAGGGCTGCCGATTAGGGGAAAGCAATACGAATAATTATTACCCCCTGACAAGTATATATTTGCTACAGTGCCAGCTATGCTTTGAAGGCTTGATGACCGAGAATGTTGTTTGGAACAAGCACCTGAGCCTAATCAAGGCCTTGGGCATTTTTGAGAGACTGTTCATGGTATCGGAAGGGCAATGTGTCACTTTTGACGCTTTCATTGCTTTCTTTCTCCATAAAGATGCTCTATCTAAGAAAGCTCCGAAATTCACGAAGGTTGAGGATCCCTTCGGATTCGGTTTGGAGAAATTGTCGGCCAAAGAAGAAGACCTGCCACAGTTTTAAAAGAACTTCTAAAAAAACTTGAACAACAAAGCAGAAAGCTCCAAAAAGGAACAAAGAAGAAGATCTCCCTTCTCAGAAAAAAACTCTAGGTAAATAAAAAGAAGAGAGATCAAAATATATCATTTACATATTGAAGGGTTTAACCCCTTTCTCTGGATCTGAGATACACAAGACAAGTCTTCCACAAGTTGAGAATTTAATTCTCATCGGGAAGAACTTGTTCTTGAGAATCAAAGATTCAGAAAAGAACTAGGGAATCGAACTCCTCAAAACAAAGCATATAGGGAAAAAACCTAAAGCCTAGTACCTCACGTGCCCCTCACGTGGGCGCCACAGAAAAAAGGAGTACTTCACACTCAATGAGCGGCGCCCAGCACCTTACGTGCTCCTCACGTGGGCACCACAGAATGGAGGAGTGCTTAGCACTAACTAGGCAGTGCCTAGTCCCTCACGTGTCCCTCACGTGGATGCTATAAAGAGTGTCTAGTACTCTATACAAAGACAAAAAGGGGTAAAGCGTTTAACACTTATTAGGCAATCCCCATGACTAAAAGCCCACATGATTACATGTGAGCGTCAGAATTTACATAAGTGCTCAGCACTCTTTGTACAAAAAGGGGGACTGATCATACAGAGCCCAAACAAGTGCTTGGCACTTTTAAAAAAATCTGAATGGACCAAGCCAAAATTGGATAAGTCCCCTAAGGATAGAACCTCCCTGATTTAGACCAACTAAGCCTATGTGCTCATGATTTCCCAAACTGATCTTAGTCCCAAATACGACTATTGATCTTCCAACTGATGATATCCAAAACGATACTCATCCCACATCTTCCCGAGGAAATCATAGTATCAAAATATGACTAATGATTTCTGGGTTTACCACTAACTCCTTTTCCCTCAAATACGGGAATTGGTTCAAGGGTACATCTCTCCATACTTCTGATCCATGTCGTTGTAATTCCTCAACGTATTCAGAGTGGTGGCGGGTCTCGACAACCAACAACCCTTTGGTGCACTTCCAAATTGACGTGCACGCCTCAAATCAAAATCGTGCCTCAAATTGGGCATATTCCATATCAACATTGTTGTTCATCCCGTCACGTAATAAATACACGTGCATGCAAGATGGATAACGGACCGAAACGTTCTTAAACTAACCGTTACCTCCAAATGGCGATCAACGGACCAAGACGTCCTTAAACTAAAATCTCACCTCCAAAATGGTGATCAACGGACCGAGACGTCCTTAAACTAAAATCTCACCTCCAAAATGGTGATCAACAGACCGAGATGTCCTCAAACTAGAACTTTGTCTCCAAAATGGTGATAATGAACCGAAACGTCCTTAAACTAAAATAATAGAGCCCGAACGCTCTTTTGTTGGATCTGAAATGAAAATGATTCTGAAACCCCGTTAAGTGGATCTTAGTCTCAAATTGGACTAATGTATCCTTAACAAATCGATCCCCAAATGCTCACATACATTTAAGTCTATCTTAATCTCAAAATAGATTAACGGTCCTTAAATAAAAACCCCAAATCTAAGAAATACGGATTTGGACTAATCCACGCCCTACGTGCGACAACATAAATTAGTCTCCGTATACAATCCACGGGCAACCTAAACAAATAAAAACACACACGACACGAAGTGAACTTCCGGAGCAGGAGAAAGTGGTTATCGCAATTCGATAATGTAATTAACTGCAGGGGCTCGCGTCTGTAGGGAAGAGCGTCCCCACAAATAAAAACCCCGAGCAAAATGAGGGGGAATCTGACGAAGTCTGCTACAAGGGCCGTATCCGTCCAAACCTCCGATATACGGTGCCATAAATCAACTTGGCATCTTTGGAGAGGTGGAAGGATAAATCCAAATAGCATTTTCCCTTAAAATTCAGGCCAGATGTCCTAACGTCTCGGTCGCGTCTTTCGGCGGTGAACAGATTTTGGCACGCCCGGAGGGATCTTTTCCTCTTTCCACTCCACATTTCGTGTGTCGTGTTTCGTGAACAAAATCGCGGTTCGCTATGCGCTACTACAATAAGGGGTTGCCCATACGGCTTTATTCGTAGGGGCAAAGCACTGCCCCTACGGATATATTCGTAGGGGCACAAAAATACACCGTAGGTGCAAAGGCCGCAAGTGCAAGTCTTCGCCCTGAACATACCCTTACGGAGTAATAATTGCCCCTACGCTTTCCTCCGTAGGGACATATTTCCCTACGGCTTAAACCGTAGGGACAAATATTTATTTAATTTATTGGTTTATAAAATAAAATACTTGCCCTTACGGATAAATTCGTAGGGCCTTAACATGCCCCTACGGAGTTCTTCGTAGGTCCAGATAGAAGCCCCTACGGATTTATTCGTAGGTCCATCGGGACAAAATATTTATTTAATTTATTGGTTTATAAAATAAAATACTTTCCCCTACGGATAACTTCGTAGGGCCTGAACATGCCCATACGGTGTTCTTCATAGGTCCAGATAGAAGCCCCTACGGATTTATCCATAGGTCCAGCTTAATGCCCCTACGGGGTAATCCGTAGGTCCAGACGAACGCCTTTACGGATACATGCGTAGGGGCAAGTTTAACGCCTGTTACTGAGTCCATAGGGGCAAAATATCAGGTATCCTGATATTTTGCCCCTACGGCTAACTGTGTAGTGACAAACTTTGGACCTACGAATTAATCCGTAGGGGCAACAGATGGCCCTACGGATTAATCCGTAGGGAAAAAATATCAGGTTTGTTTTAAAAAAACGGGCTTCCTGTTTTTCCCCCGTCTTGTGCACAATAATATATACATCATATAACCAAATACCACAGTATTCATAATCAACATTTCACGCATAATATATAAAAGAACTAAACAAACAAAATATGATACCAATCTAAATCGTCGTGAACACGCAAACAATACCAATATCGTCCAAAATTTATACAATATGTATCATATAAGTATATAAATGCTTAAAATATAAAAAAAGCTACTCTAGGTCGGTCCAGCTCCTCCACCTCTGATAAACGCCGTAATCTGACGCATCTACTCCTCGGTGCAGCCCTGAGTCGTCAAAAACTCGATCAATGAAGGAGCGGACTGTGCGGGAGTCTGAGCGAGCTGTAGAGCTGCAGGAGTGGTCTGCGCAACCGCAACCGAGGTAGTGGCTTGCGGAGCCGCAGCCGAAAGAGATGCATGTGGAGCCGCAGCCGAAGCAGCCTATCGCATCTGTTCAATTTTTTGTGTAATAAACGAGTAAGAACCGTGCATTAGATTTTAGTCGAATTCGTATCATTATCAGGTTATTGCGAAACCTCAATCTAAGAATACTTAGGGACTTAGATCTCGTTTGGATATCTAGTTTGGAAAACCGTAGTTTATTTTAATTAGACAGTTTTATGTAAGTATGATTAATCAAAGCTAAGTCTACAACTAAATAAGCTCAGGCTACTAATATTGCATATGTTACTATCTATAATGTGATATAATATTTTACTATTAAGTAGTATGCGTACCAACATCTCCTTCAATTCATCGACGGTGGTCTTCAAGGCAGCAACATCATGCTCTAGACGTCGCTCACGAGGGGTAGGGGAAGTAACCGCCGGAGTAGAGTACAACCTCATATGGGCCCTGCTAGGACCCAGTCCCCGGCCTCTCTCCCAACTTCGGTGGTGCCCTCCGTGTGTGGCGTCTAGAACCAGGGTCAGCAGCATCAGATCGTTCTTTCCAGTAAAATCGATCCCTGATGCCTCCGCCTGCTCCACCACCCGCTCCTACACCCACATTAACCACTAAAATATAAGTATATCATTTAAATTTGAACTTTTCAAAACAAAAATTTCAAACCTGTTAGATTAAATATTAACACTTACTCATATTCCTGGGTAGCGGTGTCGGGGAATCGAAGCTCGCCCGTGGCAGGATCTGTCGAGGTGCCGTGGACGGCAAGATACGCGGTCAGCACGCTCGGTGTACCACCCTGTGCCAGGGTCTGAGCTCTCTGCAATTCGCAAAATATTTACATGTATTATAAAATAACGCTTAATATTACATTATATCAGAGTAGATCTATTGTAATTTACCGATCCCTTCATGGCACGAGTAATATTCCTCGAGCCACCTATATAAGTGGGGCGACTCCTCTTCACCGATTTCCTATTCTCTTTATTTTGATCGGCATGTTTCTGTACAACACATTCAGATTTAGTTTTCTAATTAAGCAACACAAAAAAATAAATTATATACTAAACAATGAATTACATTTAAATTACAAACCTGTTTGCGCTGAGAGTCGAAATATTGGTATAAGAGAGGCCATGTATCTACGTCGACTCTCGCAAAGGCCGAAGTATGTTGGAGAGCCGCTCTCTTTGCCTCGGGGGTTGCCATCCACAGGGAATAGCAGTCGATCTTCAGCTCGTTCCTATTATATCGGACCTTTGATTGCATGTTCTTCATCAGGCCATGGTGCGGATCGTGAAGATCGAGCACTCTCTCAAGTTGATCAGGGTCGGGTACAGGCTGAAAGTCGTAATCCAACTGCAAATACAAAAAAACAATGTATTTAAATTGCAAGTGTTAAATAATAATAAATATATTAGATAATTCAAATGAAAATATATATTAATACCCGAGCCTGATCCCAGAAGAGGGGAAATGAGCGCCGGTGCTGATCGCCCCACTCAATATGAAGTGGATACTTCTTCACGAGGCGGCTACCATCCCCCATATACCGGCCGAACCCCTCGGTATAATCGCCGGTATAGCGATAATCGGGGGTAAAGAAGAGGGGGAATGCTGCCTCCCCCTAGCTCTATCGGGCCTCAGCCTGTGAGACTGATTTGGGCCTCGAGTCCCCCTCTCGGGATGGGTCTGCCCTGCATCTAGAAGAAATATCAAGACAATCAATATTAAGACAAAGTGGTTTTAAGAAATCAAGGTTTAACGAAAATTGAAGTGTGATATATACCTCCAACGACAGAAGCACGAGCCTGGGCCCGGGCAGTAGCACGAGCGGGACGATAGTTCCTCCGGTGAGGAACAGCCGGTGACCCGGACGTGGACGCATCCCCTCCAACTAGAAAATAAACATTGACGATAAAATTACACGAAGTTCATGTTTATTCTTAAAGGATATGTAAAATGGAAAAATATTTTATATTTATTCATACTAATCTGCAGACTGAGCGGAGGGTACGGAAGTGGCGGGAGTGGCCCCTGCACCAGATGTGGATGCACCACCTATAATTAGACAATCAAACATTGACTATATAAGTAATTTAAAAAAGAATGTGTATATCAATAATATAACATTCTAAATCAACATGCATACACTATAGGATATATAAACATACCCGCAGGTGTGGTGGTGGCCTCTGCCCGATATGTGGAGGCACCACTTACAGCTAGACAATTAAAAAATGATTATCTAAGTACTTAAGAGCAAAAAGAATGTATGTATATTTATGATATAGCATTCTAAATCAATATGCATGCACCATAGGATATATAAACATACCTGGAGGTGCGGGAGTGGCCTCTGCCTCTGATGTGGATGCACCACCAACAGCTAGACAATCAAACATTGACTATATAAGTAATTTTGACATAAATATGCATGTATATCTATAATATTACATACAAAATGAATATGCGTGCAATATACCTGTAGGTGTGGCAAAGTCCACACGGAAGGAGGCATCCGAAGGGATCTCCGATCGGGGTGCAAGACCGGCCCTCTGAAGCTCCTTACGTAGCTCTCCGGGCGGCAGAACCGCTCTGCCTCTGCCTCAGCCGGTGCCGCAGCTGGTGCTCCTGCCACCCCTCGCTGCTCCAGTCGTCATCATCAAATCTAGACAAGAGTACAATCATTACATATGCATGCTATATATGTATACATCATAAAATATGAAGTAATAATATAACATTACTGATAACCTTTTTCGTTTCGTGGACGCATTAGACATATCTACTTGGATTTCATCATCGATATCATTTCTAACCCACGTAACTTCATGATCAGCCAAAGACAACCCGTCTTTTGAAACAGACGGTCGGAGCACTCTAAGTCTTCTCTCTTCTTCATCCTCATCACTGTCCTTGAATTCTGGGACATCGTAAACATCCCTAGGTTTCCAACGGCATACGACACTCCACCCCGGATGCTTTAAGAACTATGAGTAGTATACTTGGAATGCTTGGTTCGGAAAGATAAACGGATCGTCCTGCCCGTAAAATCGAAGTGTGTTCACACTGGTCAATCCATATTCATCTTTCCAAGTCCCGAGATTGTTTCTCTACTTATCTGTATCGGTTCATGTATCGTACCAAGTACACTGAAATATATAAAATAGTTCTGATCGTCCGGGATATTGGATACCAAGTATGCAATTTAAGTATCCATAATAAATCACACCATCCGATCTTACCGTCGCAATCCCACTATTCTGAGTGGTTCGAGATATTTCTATGTCCTTAACTTCGAATTTGTATCCAAGGACACCGAATCCTTTATAATATGCAACCTCGATACTAGGAAACTGAGATAAACATCTTGAATCACTCTCTAATGATGCAGACAAGTTCGGATCGTAGATCTGACAAAATAAATTTTACGACAAATACATAACGATATAAGTTTAGATTAAGACTGGTAGCAATAACATGTTATCTGAACAACTTACATGATCTGCAACCCAATCGCAAAAATTATCCTGATGATATTTTTCCAATCGTTCATCATTCCAATCAGGATGCCCCTCACGCACCTCGTTAAAATGAATTCTGTTCTCAACAATAAATTATGACATTAATATTATATCATTTCATACACACACAAACACAAATATAAAAATTAATCCAAAAAAACTTACTCTCTAATTTTTTCAAGACATGCGCTATTGAGGAGGATAAACCGATATATCTTGTTGATAAATATAGTGTCTACTCTTTTATAATCAGCTTTATCATATGGTCCGTCCTGAATTTTTCGAGGCCGGTTAATTTTCGTCTCAATGTTCTCGTCCAGATAACGGGAACAAAATGTGGTTGCTTTATATACAAGATAATCTTGTATGATAGAACCTTTTGGTCGATTTCTATTGTGTATATACATTTTAGAGTATAGAGACACCTAAAGAAAAATATGTTAAATAAATAAATACGGTCATATAGGAAAACAATAATTTTACAAATTGCGCGAAACGAAAAATTCCACGTACCTTTTGACGGGATACATCCATCGATATTGTACCGGTCCGGCTAACTTAGCCTCAGTTGCAAGATGAACCATCAGGTGTATTATGATATCGAAGAATGACGGTGGGAAAATACGCTAAAACTTGCAAAGTATCAACGAAATAGAATTTTCTAGTTTCTCCAGCGTCACAACATTTAGGGTTTTAGCGCATAATTCTCTAAAAAAGCAATATAGGTCATTGATTACTAGACCAACCGATTCGGGAAGGGAAGTCCTGAGGGCTAATGGGAGAAGGTGCTTTATAATAACATGGTGATCATGACTTTTCAGCCCATCGATCTTGCCTTTCACAATTTTTATCTTCTTGCTAAATGATCCTGAGAAACCTGTGGAAACTTTCAAATCATGTAACACCTGTAGGAATCTTTTCTTCTCCAGTTGTGACATATGATACGCGGCATTGGGAAGTACAAACTTTCCTGGTTTACCCGCTATCGGTTTAGGATGCAATTTACTCCTAATTTTCCAGTCCTGAACATCCATCCGAGCATGGAGATTGTCTTTCGATTTTCCGTCTTTACAAAGAAGCAAGTTGAGTACGTGCTCGGATACTCCCTTCTCTATGTGCATGACGTCCAGACAATGACGTGATAAATTTGTTGACCAGTACGGAAGCTCGAAGAAAATGCTTAACTTGTTCCAGAATGGTGGTTTGACCTATTTTTTCGGATCTATCCCGAAGGTCACATTATTGTAGCCATCCCACTGAGCAGTCACGTTATCTCCGGACAATGGCGCTGGAGGTCTAAGAAGCTCCTGATGACTATCAAAGTGAACAGCGTCTAGCCTGTAGGGATGGTCTAGTGGCAGGAAACGTCGATGGCCGCAATAACAAACCTTCCTGCTAAAATTCAAGAATTTCGATGTTGTATATTGATGGCAATAAGGACATGCTTTGTGAACATGTACAGACCAACCTGATAGCATTCCATACGCAGGAAAGTCATTAATTGTCCACATTAAAGCCGCACATAGTATGAAGGTTGTATTTGTGTTTGCATCGTATGTCTCTACACCATCAATGAATAAATATTTTAACTCATCGATCAGAGGTCAGAGATAAACGCCGATATTGTTTCCCGGTGAGTTTGGTCCGTCGATAAGAAGAGGTATCATAAAGTAGGATTGATCCATACCAACCAAGGCGACAGATTATAAACTATCATTACAATGGGCCATGTGCTGTGGCTTCCAAGTTGAATGGGCAGAAGCCACCACTAGCGAGTTCGAGCCTGATATTGCGAGGATCACTAATGAATATTTCGTGCCTCCTATCGAAATCCTTCCATGCCTGTCACGACCAGAAATGGCACGTGACTGGCACTTGAATCATGTGAAGTCTATAGGACCACACCTAATTCAAGTAAGCCAAAAGCCCAGAAATATAAACCATTTGAACAGAGAGTGAAGGAAAAAATTATTTAAAATTTAACATATAAAGTCACTTTGAAAGTCGTAGTAAGCATTTTTAAAATATCAAGTCTTTTCCAAAAATTTCGGCAGAGTTTCCTTTGTAAATACTGGCCCTAAACGGATACAAACGTGCATAATATAAGTAATGAATAAGGGCATCCCCAAGCGGGAGCTAGCTCTTCGCCAATTGGCGGAAACAACCACGCAAGAAATATAATATACAACACCGAAGGGCGAGGATCAAAACTCAGAAAGAAACCAACATCCTCAAGAAAACCAGAAAAGAACCATAATAATACAAGCGCGCGACTCTAAGGTCGAAAGAATATACAACTGGTTTTCTAAGTCTATCAAATAATACAAGTCTGGTTGATGGAGTTTACTAGATACAACTGAAATAATAATAGTACAACGGAGGTCACGATGCAAGTGAACCCACGTACCCAAGTAATCACCCGAAATGATACAGCGTGCCAGCAAGCTGCAACGAAACCTGTACGGCCAAACCTGCAAGAAACTGTGGCACAACTGGGGCGAGTTGCCAACTCGTGAGTAGAAAACATCACCGAGAAGAAATCGCATGTATGACTCTCTCCTAGGTCATACAATAATATCCTCATAATATATAACCTGAAGCATCTAATAATGGCAAGGGTAATCATCTAAACATAATTGTAATACCAAGTGCTCATGCCAGTGCCTCGGGTAGCAACATATCACATATATGATGTACGAATGCATTAAGAATGAAAACAAAATACATCTTTAATGAGAAAAGCTATTTTCTAATCTCAGTGATATTTTTGTATAAAAATCGAAGTATCATCAATGAAATCAACAGAGAATCCGTGTCAAGTATCGACACAAAATATGTATCCCAATATCTCAATAACTCGGGCTCCGGCAATCCGGACTGGCCCATATCATCAAATCTCAATATCTCGGGCTCCGGCAATCCGGACTGGCCCATATCATTAAATCTCAATATCTCGGGCTACGGCAATCCGGACTGGCCCATATCATCAAATCTCAAGACTACTTCGGTATCCTTCGGATATCCGCCGCGTCATAAATAACCGGTCGGTAGTGTTCCCCTGCCGGGCTCAATGCCATCATCTGCGACCATCTTGTCCCGGGGTACCGCACCAGATCCACCATGCACCCGTAGACGGTTCCTCCTCCTCCTCGAATCGGGTGTATGATACCTCTCAAGAGCCGAGAAAGCTCATGGTCGACACCTCTCACATCATATCACGAGAAAACCACAAATTACTATTTTTAGAAATGATAATGAGTTTATAAAATCCTTGCGGTTTCTCCAAATGCAGAAATCTCATTGCAAATCGAAATCCCAAAATTGAGAGTCAATAAACAGTGAATTACTGACATAAAGCCCCATAATATTGCACGACAAATGAATATATATACATGTATGGGTATCTAAGCAAAGAATACAATATCTAAACTAGAATAGTAATTATATATCGGAACTATCTGCCAGCAGGTTATATCAATGAAGCAACATTTCTAAAGTGTACGTGTCATGGCAATTACCGATGATGATGTGTGTTAGCCGGCAAGCAAGTGTTCGTAAACATATGCATCATCAGTAATGGTGCCGGTGTTCTGACAACATGGGTTCATAATAATAAAAGGAAACATAAGTATAAGCATGCAATGCGATAAGAACAACATGAATATACGGAAAAAGATGTAGTAACCACAACATATAAGAATATACGTTTATATATACGAGTCATACAGTTTTGGCATTTGAAATAGTACGAATCGTGGTTTTTAGAAAATAGGGGCTACGGTGTTTTTTAAGAAAAATGTACGTCCTTTGAAAAATCCGTAATATCCCTCGGGTTGTCTTTTGAAAATACTCATGATTCATTAGTTTATGAAAATAAGTATGACTCGAGCCTGGTCCAACCTCTTCCAAATCAACTAAAAGACTAAACTAAAGAAACTAGTTGAAAGGGGTAAGAAATCCACCTAGAATCCGAGTCGATATATTTAGTAGTTGGCGATCCCGCCTCAATGGCGTCATATACGGTAAAATATATAATACGGTATCCTCGAAACAAGAGTGCGGATCAATCATCATATTTATACCTCGTACGGTAAAATCCATCGTACGACATCCCGGAAATCGGGGTACGGGTCAAATATCATATATACCTCATTATTCATATGGTATCATTATCATAATATCCTGAATTAGGGGTACTATTCTACAGTCTAGTACATACCAATATCATCAAACATACATCCTCGTGTGTATGAAAACACATCGCCCATCGATCCGCTATAATATCAATTCGTATGTCATAACACGACCCAAATCACATATCACAATCTCACGGCATCATACCTGGTCATATCGACTCACCTCCAAGTATCATGTACTATCCTTATCACCCATGTATACGTATATGTATATATATATGTACACGCATCCACACACACACACACATATACATATAAACATATACACCCATAATCATGTTATGTATGTGCGTATGTGTGTGTGTCAACTTTTACTCTAGGGTTCCGCACTAAGAAACTAAACTAAAAGCACTATCTTCTAATTATGCTAAAACTAACCCATGATCTCCTAAAGCCTTTCTTTCTAATTATACACGTCTCACAAATACACACACACACACACACACACATACACACACACACACATAATATCCGCATGCTACACTACGAAACTACGGGGGTGCTATACGCCATCCACCCGACTTCTCCCGTAGATATACATCTACTCACCTTGATCCTTGCTTGCCGAAGTCGATGCCGCCATGCTCTTCCCTTGTCGTACGACGTCCACATGAGGGTGCTTACATATATAAACACATAGTATTGTAAACAGAAATCACGTACGAAAACCAAAACGGCACACGAATCACACATAGGTTAAAACCTATGGTCTACTCATGCAGAAGAACCAAATAACCCTCGACATCGACGTACAAACGCCAATCGATTGAGACAAAACACAATATCCAAAATTCAAGTCATTAAAAGTCACAAAACATAAAACAACAACTTAGAAAACTGGTTCTAGATTTTGGTTCAGGTAAAATTAGGCTAAACTAGTAATACAGTGGGCTAGTATATGGGGTATGTGAGTTACAGAACCAATCCTAACACCAATGCCTACAAATGACCCGACGACATCACTCCCAAAACCGGCCTGCTCGGCCCAGTTTGCTCTGTTTGGGCTCGTATTCTCAGGGTGGTCTTCTACTGTCAAGTCTAGGTCAATACAGTTGCTAGTTTTTCCCGTAAAGGTCTCAGGTCACTCCAAATTCCCTGTAGTCCACAATTATTCACAAAACCGACACGGAAAGTTTAAATTTCAAGTTTTAGGGTTAGCCACTGGTTTGATCTGGATTTTTAACACTAAGGGGGGTTTGTAGTCACCAATTACACTCACTTGCACCATCACAATTCAAATCAAACCCTAACCTTCATCTTGGAATTTTCCAAGATCAGTAAACCTTACTTAAACACTTCTAAACTAAAATAGAAGTTAAAGGAAATGAATTACTATACTAAGGGTGAAGGAAATACCTCATTTGGCAACTCAAGAATTTTCTTGAGTTGCCCCAAGTACTCAAAATGCAAACTTTCTTGATCCACCATGCTTGTAGCGAGCTTGTGCATGAATTTTGTGAAGGGGATACATGGTTTTGATGTGGAAATGGAGTTCTAATGAGGAGGTAGAGGTGGTGGAGGGAGAGGGCATCCATGAGAGGAGAAAGAGAAGAAGAAAATGATGAAGATGATGGAGTGAAAAATAAATGAGCCAATGGTCAAAGACCCCTCACCCCCCTCTTTCTCTCGCCCATACCTCCATGCCATGCCCCCCATTCTTTATTCTTTTCTTTTCTTTTATTAATATTTTTCCTTTTTATTTATAACTCAATTGTAAAAACAAAAAATGAAGCCATGCACAAATGAAGACTTGAAATCATGTTTCAAAAGAAAATGTAACAAGTATTTGCAATATGACATGGTGCATGTCACATGCACAAAACACAATTAATGCATGATTAAGTACTAATCGAGTTTAGTAATACTAACTTATATACAATTAATTGTATACTAAGTTGTAAAATTCCCAATCTTCATAAATTCTTTTAAAATCAATAATTGATATAAATTTCCAAATATTTCCCAATTTATCGGTATATAATTATACTATATCATTAAAACCAATCCTTGCACTTAATAATATTCCTGAAATTTATTATTTTAATTATTTAAATTCTAAAATGCTATTTTATTTCCTCAAATGTTACAATCTTCCCCCCTTAAATAAATTCGGTCCCAGAATTTAAATTTAATTCCCCCAAATACTAAAACATTTCAGCACAACACTCAAGTCGTCGGGGCTCTGACATCATAAATACTTAAAACACATCTTAGCGCAATGCATACGCATGAAAACGAGTATATAACGCAAATTCAAAACTCCGTCAAGCATCACGCAATCATCAGAGTTATGGTGAAGATACCAATGTCAAAGTCCAATACGAAAACCAACATGATATTTTCAAAACTATAACATGTACATAGTACGCATCGTTGTAAACTCGTCAACACAATGTAAAAGAAATGCATGCCAACCCTTTTTCAAATTGTTATGCGATGCGCGTATCACAGCATAAGTAGCGGACGTTTATTGTAAGAAAAATAACTATATATATATATCCTTTGTTTCATATACACGTCCCGCCGTTTTAAAAATAATTTAGAAGGGTTTCCATTGTAAAGTGTTTCGTATCATCTCGGACACATAGGAAAAATATTGAGATTATAGCTCCTTTTTGGAAATCCCTTCGGCAGCTATCGATGCATGCAAAAACATGTTCAGGTATTGTCCTCTGACTAGTCCTACTCAGATACTATACCAAACAGTAAATATCATAAAACATACTGCTCCAAAAGAAACCAATCCCAAAATGAGTATAAGAATGCCACGTGCGTCTGGTGCGCACAGAAATCGAAATCAATGAATGTGCCATACATGTGCACAGAAACAAATCTAAGTGCAACGGGTGTGCACGAAAACATCTGTCAAGGGCAATGAGTGTGCCTGAAAACAATATCAGGTGCATCTGATATGCACGAAGAATTCTGATTTAGTGCACCTGGTGTGCACCAAAATCGCATCAAGCACGCCACGTATGCGCAAGAATCCAACTCAAGTGCACAAGGTGCACGAAAACAAATATCAAATATCATAATCGAAATCGACGGTATACAACATACCTCAATCCAAATCAGGTATACCATGGTATATAATCTCACAACCATGTGCATCAACGTGCACAAAATCGAATCAAAGTACTAAAAGTGCATAAAAACTACACCGAAGGCACAAGTCAAATCACATACATACCATAGGCATGAAATCAAAATCAAACATCTCGAACAACATAAAATCGAAATCGAGTGCAACTGTGGTGCACGAAAACTCAATCATGCAAATAAATTGCCCAAAATACCGAATCCAAAATGATGGCCACGTGATATTCGAATCACCAAATCGCAAATCGTAAACACTGTCGTCGATATGTCCTTCCTTCAAAGTCAAGAAGGTGTCGGTGCATCCAAAGCTAGCAGAGCAAGATATCTACTTGCCTCATATTCATGGTCTGGTGCCTTGTGCCCTTAGGCTCTCGTTTCTCACTGCGGATTGCCAGTTACATAACTCCTTGGCTCAACGGCCCAATATGGAAATGATGACGGAAATAGTTCCGCTCTAGCACATCCTCTAAAGATTCTCTGACCAACTATCATGGTCACTCATAACATGTCTCGTCGATGATGCCGAACTCTGGCCTACTGAGTGTGCGTGATACGACCGATCCTGGGTCCAAGTCTTCTCGTTTAGTATTCCAGAAAGATTCTGTCGGGATCTCTCCTAATCTCGTTTCTGCCGAACTTCCCGGAAGTTATCACCCTTTACTAAATCTATTTCTTATTTCCGGAACAGCTGCATACTCATCACGACTTCTTCTAAAAGATATATCTATATTCAACACCTCTGCATGTGTATCATATCTCTGATGTCAACGGAGCGGAACGTCATCTCGTCAACATCTCATACGAACCTTTTACTCCACTTTTCTCTAATGTCGACTGATTCGGACTCGTTTCTTCGTAGCTGTATGGACTGCGCTACAACGGCTATACTCATATCTGGAGTCTTCCTTCCGAAACTACGAACTCGACGGCTCAAAATCTTGTGGTAGGTATCTGGCCAACTACGCCCTCGGAGACTCTTCCAAATCGTCGGAGGAATACTCTTCATTTCTCCGTTTTCTATCGATTCACAACATGCCTGTGTGAAGTCTTTTACAGCTAAAATTAATCAATCCGATGACCTCACATCGGGGTATGGAAACGAACCACATGTCCTAGTTATTCATCCAAGGACGACTAGCGATCTTCTATCATATCCCTAGTACAAACTTGTGCTGCAATAGCTTCAAACATCTGGGGCGATATCTTGTCAGTCGCAGTAACAACTGGCTCATTCATCCGCATGCTAAACAATGCCTCAATCATCAAGAATAAACGGTGCATTGACGGTCATCACATCTAGCCGACCTCTAGCAGTAGCCCAATCCTCTGGTGCAGATCTGAACATTCGAGAAATCTTAGTAAAAACAATCCATCAAAACGCTCATGTCGTGAAAACACAATAAAACGACACATCTATGCAATCGTGTGTCACTGGAATTACGCCCTGGTTAGTCCTCGTCCAAGACGAGCTCATGCTGATCGCAACTCTAGCCACAGCTCTCTCTGCCCGTGCAACCGTGGTAACAGAAACCATAAACCGATATCGATGAGGATAGATCAAATGAAAGAATAGAATACGGTGCAAAGAAATGTACATCCTAAGGTTTCTTAAGCGGAGTAGTGTATCGTAAGTATGCCGCGGAACATACACACAGTACGTCACTCTACTTATGTCACGCCCCGCTTCCCAAAATACGGAATACGAGGGGTAGACAAGGCCAGCCATGCTCCTACGGTCAAGGAAAAGTCTTGCCGTAGTCACACTTCGGCTTCTAGTTTCTCATGGTAAACAGTATATAATGCGCAGGTAATGAGAAATGCAGTAACTGAAGGAAACAATATAAAGACTGACCTGAAGTGGAACAAATGAATGTAACCCGGGAGGGCAAGTCAAGAAGTCTGTGATGCACGTCTAGTTCTGATCCAGGCTAAATCTTCTCCTCACACTGAGCATGCATACTCAGGTCGTCAGAGCGACACAATAGCAATAATATATATATAAAATCAAGTGATAGTTCTAACAGTGGTAATGGAAATGAATAACAGTAAATCAACGACAGCATGAATATGGATGTGCAGTAATCAATGCAGCGGAACGGTAAATCAGTATAACGATATGTCACGTATGCCACACAGTATATAATGAATAAAATGCCATTATCCCTATCAGTCTCTAAGTCTCACTGTACAGGTCACTAAGCCTATCGTCAGTCCAAGTGTGAGAGTCAACCATTCGTGAGTGTCCTCCACCCAAGGGTAGAACCCAAGGGCAAGGGACCACGGGCCCAACATGTAACAAGAATATCACGGTGTATATATCACGTACCCTGTAAATCTCCATATAACTCCCTAAATATATAAGCCGGCATGGGACTCCCGAGATTCTGTTGAACTCACACTTAAACTACCCCACACCCCGTGGTCTACATCAAACGCTAACCATCACCCTAAATACTAATCGATCCGTGACAAGTCTGCGCGAGAACTGGAGGCAGGACCTCCATCAAGCACGTCCCGACTAATACCTAAGATAAATGGCAGTGTCGGATGCCTTATCTGTGACACCCGTGCAAGTGCTTCCATAAGTGTCCCATACCACTTATAGTCACACGTACACGCATCCCACAGACGTCGACAATGCAATAGAACAATGAGGTCACTGATTGTGTACAAGTACGTATCACTTTCACTTAATCACGGATACACGAACACTGACGTACTTGCCATAATCACCACTAAAATCTAACACTGGGTGAATGCACGATATCACTAGGTTATCACTACAATGATATAGGTATGATATGATGCGTGAACAAGTATATAAACATGATGAGAATGTTATGAAACAACATTCTTTCACTTGCGCGATTTATCATGAAACATTCGTATATAATTTGGCAAAATGATAAACAGGTAGTAATTAGTATGTTCAGTTGTCCATCCATAGAATTTAGTTTCAATCCAATCGGATTCCAGGATCATTAGTTATAACCATTTCATTTTAAGCGCTCGCGGCTGGAAATCCGGTTTCAGAATCAGAAATCCGTTTCGCAACGCATTTTAATCCCAGTGAGAATCAGATTTTAGCGACGCTACAGTTGGATGAATTCTAGGGTTTTCAGTAAGGTTTTCAACGCAACAGACGGATCTTCGATCTCGTTTGTACGTTAAGAGATATACAATGTTTAACACTACTATGTCGGTTCTGATTCTGCTGGGACTGTTATGTGTCCCGATTTATTAAATTACAGATTAAATAGTAAATGATAACGAAACGGTATGAAATCAATTGTGTTGTCTAGCTAACAGGTTTATCTACAATAAACAGCGGAGTTACGCAACCTAAGTGTTAAGGAAATCCTGTAGTACCCATTACGGAACAGCAACCAATAACTGGAGTCGCTCTGGACTGCAGTCCAGAGTCGTACTCCGATCCAAATATCATCATGGTTTGAGTACAGGAATATCTGGAAACTGGTATAGGGTTAAAGTTCGTCGAGTTGGCTACGATTTGAGCCCTCGAACGTACCATTCTAGTATGTATATGATTTATGATGAATTTAACGGTTTTCAGGTACAATATAATTTCAGTTTTGCAATTAAACTTGGGGGTAGTCGTTTTAATCTTTAACAATCACATTATACAGCGAAATTCACACACTAAGTTCACAGTTATACGGGCCAACCAATACCGTTTAGTTCCGTCAAATTAGGGAAAGATTTCCTTTGGGAACACACGTCGAACAGGTTATGGCACATAATTAGTTAAACTTGTAACTTTAATAATCTATGCATTTAACGATTATAACTTACGTAGAATAGCATGTAAGCAAGTAAAAACTTGCCTGGAGGTGCTTTGGCAACGTACGGGCAGCGGCAACGGTACGAACGCGACACACGCGCGGCACGGCAACACCGATTCCGGCACGGCACCACGGTGGCAAAAGTCTCGATATTGTCGGAGTTAGAGGCTCAGTGTTACTGGTGACGATCTGCAGCGTCGTGGTAGTGCAGGGAGTGCTGACGGTGATAGTCCAAGGAGCTCCGGCGGTGCCACGGATGTTGGGTGAGCTCGGTTGGGTTTTGGGATAGAGAGAGTGTTAGAGAGAAGGAGAGAGAGGGATACAGGGAGAGAGAGGGCAGTGAGATGTAGAGAGAGTGAGGGGGGGGGAATAGAGAGAGACAGAGAGATAGAAGACAGAGAGAGAGAAAACAGAGTGAAAGAGAGAGAGAGAGAGGGAGAGAGAATTAGAGGGAGAGATTGGGAGGGAGAGAGAGACAGAGGGGTATGGTGAGGGGCAGAGAGAGAGAGAGAGGGAAAGCACAGAGGGAGAGGGAGGACGGCGAGAGGGTTCAGGGCTATGACGATGAGGAGATCGCCGGCGAGAGGCGCGAGGTGGCCGGTGATGGGTGCAGGTGGTTTGGTGCTCTGTGGGTGCGCGTGATCGAGGGTGGAGGTGGTGGTGGTCGACGAGGGGGTGCGACAGTGGTGGTAGTGACGTTGGGAATCGGTCGTCGTCGTCGCCGGTGAAAGGAGTGGGTACGGGAGTGGATGAGAGAGGAGGAAGAATAGGAAAGAGAGGAGGGCTGAGGAAAGACAATGGGAGTGATGGAGAGAGGCGCGACGTGTTTAGAGAGAGGTGCGCGAGGGGGTAACGTCGCGCAATGTGGGCACGAGCGCGGGCAGAGGCGTCGGCGACGGGAAACGCGCGCGAGAAAAGGGGAGAGAGCCGTTGGAGTTTAAAGAGGGAGAAGAACAGTGGCGGGTCGGGTAAGGAAACGGGCGCGGTTGGAGAGGGAACGTGGGCTTGGTGGGCTGGGCTGGTAGAATTAAAAGTAAGAAAATTAGAAAGGGCCGGCTGAGGAATAGAAGAGGAATTTGAAGAGAGAAGGGGCCGGGCTGGATAATTTTGAAGGTTAAATTAATTTAATTTGAGTTGGGTTTAGGGAATATGTAATATAGTTTTGGGCTTGGGCCAGAGTTAAGATTTTAATATGAAAAATGGGATGGCTGATGTTTGAAAACTAAATTTAATAAATAGGGAATGGGCTCCCTAGGGTAAATGGGCTGAGTGGAAAAATGGGTTAGGCCGGAATATAAATAATAAGTAAAGCAAAATGAAGAGACCGGCAGGGAAAAATAAAATAAAAGAGTGGAGAACTAAAATAGGTTAGGAAGTTCTAAAATAATAAATAGTCGTGAATAAAATTTTATAGATGAGAAAGGATAATTCGGATATAGACGTACAAAAAGGGCTGGGTATTACAACTTAAGTCACCTACTCCATCAACCAAGGTCAACCTATGTGATGAAAGTTCGGGTCTAATACCCCCTCGACCAAGTTTAAGTTCCGTAAGGTCAAGCCTAGGTTCCGAATATATATATATACACACACGCCCTAGACTTCACATCGTCAAACCTAGACTCGAACCAAGGTTAAACCTAGCGCTTTGATACCAACTTTGTCACGACCCGAAATGGCACTTGAATTATATGAAGTCTATAGAACCCCACCTAATTCAAGTAGGCCAAAAGCCCAGAAATCTAAACCATTTGAACAGAGAGTGAAGGAAAAAATTATTTAAAAGTTAACATATAAAGTCACTTTGAAAGTCGTAGTAAGCATTTTTAAAACATCAAGTTTTTTTCCAAAAATTTCGGCAGAGTTTCCTTTGTAAATACTGGCCCCAAACGGGTACAAATATGCATAATATAAGTAATGAATAAAGGCATCCCCAAACGGGAGCTAGCTCTTCGCCAATTAGCGGAAACAACCACGCAAGCAATATAATATAGAACACCGAAGGGCGAGGATCAAAACTCAGAAAGAAACCAACATCCTCAAGAAAACCAGAAAAGAACCATAATAATACAAGCGCACGACTCTAAGATCGAAAGAATATACAACTGGTTTTCTAAGTCTATCAAATAATACAAGTCTGGTTGATGGAGTTTACTAGATACAACTGAAATAATAATAGTACAACGAAGGTCACGATGCAAGTGAACCCACCTACCCAAGCAATCAACCGAAATGATACAGTGTGCCAGCAAGCCGCAACAAAACCTGTACGGCCAAACCTGCAAGAAACTGTGGCACAACGGGGGTGAGTTACCAACTCGTGAGTAGAAAACATCACCGAGAAGAAATCGCATGTATGACTCTCCCCTAGGTTATACAATAATATCCTCATAATATATAACCTGAAGTATCTAATAATAGCAAGGGTAATCATCTAAACATAAGTGTAATACCAAGTGCTCGTGCCAGTGCCTCAGGTAGCAACATATCACATATATGATGTATGAATGCATTAAGAATGAAAACAGAATACATCTTGAATGAGAAAAACTGTTTTCTAATCTCAGTGAGATTTTTGTACAAAAATCGAAGTATCATCAATGAAATCAATAGAGAATCCGTGTCAAGCATCGATACAAAATATATATCCTAATATCTCAATATCTCGGGCTCCGGCAATCTAGACTGGCCCATATCATCAAATCTTAATATCTCGGGTTCCAGCAATCCGGACTGGCCCATATCATCAAATCTCAAGACTACTTCGGTATCCTCCGGATATCCGCCGCGTCATAAATAACCGGTCGGTAGTGCTCCCCTGCCGGGCTCAACGCCATCATCTGCGACCATCTTGCCGCTGGGTACCGCACCGGGTCCACCATGCACCCGCAGACCGTTCCTCCTCCTCCTCGAATCGGGTGTATGATACCGTTCAAGAGCCGAGAAAACTCATGGTCGACACCTCTCACATCATATCACGAGAAAACAACAAATTTCTATTTTTAGAAATGATAATGAGTTTATAAAATCCTTGCGGTTTCTCCAAATCCAGAAATATCATGGAAATCGAAATCCCAAAATCGAGAGTCAATAAACAGTGAATTACCGGCATAAAGCCCTATAATATTGCATGAAAAATGAATATATATACATGCATGGGTATCTAAGCAAAGAATACAATATCTAAACTAGCATAGTAATTATATATCGGAACTATCTGCTAGCAGGTTATTCAGTGAAGTAAAATTTCTAAAGTGTACGTGTCATGGCAATTACCGATGATGATGTGTGTGAGCCATCAAGTAAGTGTTCGTGGACATATGCATCATCGGTAATGGTGCTGGTGTCCTGACAACATGGGTTCATAATAACAAAAAGAAACACAAGTATAAATATGCAATGCGATAAGAACAACATGAATATACGGAAAAAGATGTAGTAACCGCAATATATGAGAATATACGTTTATATATACGAGTCATACAGTTTTGGCATTTGAAATAGCACGAATCATGGTTTTTAGAAAATAGGGGCTATGGTGTTTTTTAAGAAAAGGTACGTCCTTTGAAAAATCCGTAATATCCCTCGGGTTGTCTTTTGAAAATACTCACGATTCGTGAGTTTCTGAAAATAAGTATGACTCGAGCCTGGTCCAACCTCTTCCTAATCAACTAAAAGACTAAACTAAAGAAACTAGTTGAAAGGGGTAAGAATTCCACCTAGATTCCGAGTCGATATATTTAGTAGTCGGCGATTCTGCCTCAATAGCGTCACGTACGGTAAAATATATAATACGACATCCTCGAAACAAGAGTGCGGATCAATCATCATATTTATACCTCGCACGGTAAAATCCATCGTAGGGCATCCCGGAAATCGGGGTACGGGTTAAATATCATATATACTTCATTATTCATATGGTATCATTATCATAATATCCTGAATTAGGGGTACTATTCTACAGTCTAGTACATACCAATATCATCAAACATATATCCTCGTTTGTATGAAAACACATCGCCCATCGATCTGCTATAATATCATGTTGTATATCATAACACGACCCAAATCACATATCACAATCTCACGGTATCATGCCCGGTCATATCGACTCACCTCCAAGTATCATGTACTATCCTCATCACCTGTATATATATATATATCTATATATATATGTACCAACGCATCCACACACACACACACATATATACATACATATAAACATATACACCCATAATCATGTCACGTGTGTGCGTGTGTGTGTGTCAACTTTTACTCTAGGGTTCCGCACTAAGAAACTAAACTAAAAGCACTATCTTCTAATTACGCTAAAACTAACCCATGATCTTCTAAAGCCTTTCTTGCTAATTATACATGTCTCACAAACACACACACACACACACACACACACACACACATAATATCCGCATGCTACACTACGAAACTTCCCCCGTAGATATACATTTACTTACCTTGATCCTTGCTTGCCGAAGTCGATGCCGCCATGCTCTTCCCCTGTCGTACGACGTCCACATGAGGGTGCCTACATATATAAACACATAGTATTGTAAACAGAAATCGCGTACGAAAACCAAAACGGCTCACGAATCACACATAGGTTAAAACCTATGGTCTATTCATGCAGAAGAACCAAATAACCCTCGATATCGACGTACAAATGTCAATCGATCGAGACAAAACACAATATCCAAAATTCAAGTCATTAAAAGTCACAAAACATAAAACAACAACTTAGAAAACTGGTTCCAGATTTTTTTCAGGTAAAATTAAGCTAAACTAGTAATACAGTGGGGTAGTATATGGGGTATGTGAATTACAGAACCAATCCTAACACCAATGCCCACAAATGACCCGGCGTCATCACTCCCAAAACCGGCCTGCTCGGCCCTGTTTGCTCTGTTTGGGTTCGTATTCTCAGGGTGGTCTTCTAGTGTCAAGTCTAGGTCAATACAGTTGCTAGTTTTTCCCGTAAAGGTCTCAGGTCACTCCAGATTCCCCGTAGTCCATAATTATTCACAAAACCGAAACGTAAAGTTTAAATTTCATGTTTTAGGGTTAGTCACTGGTTTGATCTGGATTTTTAACACTAAGGGGGGTTTTTAGTCACCAATTACACTCGCTTGCACCATCACAATTCAAATCAAACCCTAACCTTCATCTTGGAATTTTGCAAGATCACTAAACCTTACTTAAACACTTTTAAAATAAAATAGAAGTTAAAGGAAATGAATTACTACACTAAGGGTGAAGGAAATACTTCATTTGGCAACTCAAGAATTTTCTTGAGTTGCCTCAAGTACTCAAAATCCAAACTTTCTTGATCCACCATGCTTGTAGTGAGCTTGTGCATGAATTTTGTGAAGGGGATACATGGTTTTGATGTGGAAATGGGGTTCTAATGAGGAGGTAGAGGTGGTGGAGGGAGAGGGCAGCCATGAGAGGAGAAAGAGAAGAAGAAAATGATGAATATGATGAAGTGAAAAACAAATGAGCCAATGGTCAAAGACCCCTCACCCTCTCTCTCTCTCGCCCATACCTCCATGCCATGCCCCCCATTCTTTATTCTTTTCTTTTCTTTTATTAATCTTTTTCCTTTTTATTTATAACTCAATTGTAAAAACCAAAAATGAAGCCATGCACAAATGAAGACTTGAAATCATGTTTCAAAAGAAAATGTAACAAGTATTTGCAATATGACATGGTGCATGTCACATGCACAAAACACAATCAATGCATGATTAAGTACTAATCGAGTTTAGTAATACTAACTTATATACAATTAATTGTATACTAAGTTGTAAAATTCCCAATCTTCATAAATTCTTTTAAAATCAATAATTGATATAAATTTCCAAATATTTCCCAATTTATCGGTATATAATTATACCATATCATTAAAACCAATCCTTGCAATTAATAATATTCCTGAAATTTATTATTTTAATTATTTAAATTCTAAAATAATATTTTATTTCCTGAAATGTTACAATGCCGGTGAATCTCTTGGATGACTCATTTTTCCATCTTCACTTGGAGGAGCACGGTGATGCCAAATTATTGCCTCGGCTGTTTTCTTGCACCTGAATCGCCTCTGCAGCCTCTGTGTTATGAAAAAGTATCGTACTATCTTGACAGGTATATCGGTCTTCTTATCAGAATCTTTCGGCTTATACCTGACCTCTCCGCATGTTGGACACTCTTTCAAATCTGAATTCTCTTTCCGGTACAACACGCAATTTTTGGGACATGCTTGAATCTTCTTACACTTCAGACCCAAATCAGACATCATCTTCTGGGCTCCGTACTAGCTGTCGGGCACGTTATTTCCCGGGGGCATAGAATCTTTCAAGAACTTCAGAAGCATTGTGAATGACTTGTTGCTCCATCCATTTATTCACTTAATCTGGAAAATTGGATGAACCATGAGAGGGTGGAATACTTTGCATTCTCATAAATTGATTTTCTAGCATCATTCATGAACTTTTCCTACTTATCCGCACACGGTCCTTGACCGGAAGGAATGTCATCTTCGGTACGAATACTATCACCTAGGGCAGCCTCTCCATATCCTCCATTTCTTCTCTTGGAAAGAAGTTACCATCTTCTTCTTCTGCCGCATTACCGTCTTCTCCTTCTTCTTCTGCCGCATTACTGTCTTTTTCTTCTCCTTTCCCGTGATATAGCCAAGTTGTATAATGTCTAGTAAAACCATATTTAACGATATGAACCTCTGCGAATTCTACATTCTGCCAGCACTTATTCCCACATCTATCGCACGGGCAGAGAATCTTCTCTAACACGATCTTATTATGTGCGCGTGCAAATTCAATGAAAGTGGCAACTCCTGTGACAAACTTAGGTTGTATACGTTGTTGCCAATCCACATACATCCAGTCCTTAACTCTGATGTACTCATGGGCCATGTTAGACTGTATAACATATAAATTGTAGGTTATGATGACTATATTGAGAAATCTAAGAACGTGATGGTTACTGACAAAGAAGAAAATCCGTGTATGTGCTTTGCGTGTGCGTTTGTTGTTGAAAAGAATAAATTATCGATAAAAAAATTTAGATTTGAAGATACCCAAGTATGAGTTGTATTCTGTACATGTGTGTTTTAATTTATGATTTCACTTAAGAGTAGGGTTGTTAGTGTGTATGTGCTTTGTGTGTTTGTTTGTTGTGTATTCGTGTTGTATGTGTGTGTTTCGGCTATCGGGGGTAAGGCTTCTATCCCATTAAGAATGTATAGAGCAAACACCCATTCGCTTGTGCTTTCAACCGTTATGAGTAAATTTCGGCAGCACCTCCCGCTGTTCTTCGAGTACACTGTTGTAGGGTTCCTAGGCACACTCAAGAGGTTCCACAAGGTATCAACCATGCCAAAATCAAATTTTTCTTGTGCCGAGAAACCCTAATGCTAGATCGATAACTAGAGGTAAAGGCGAAACAACAACTAGTTAACAACTTAACTATTAAGTGAATGGAAATACAACCTTTGTAGATCCGGTCCACCACTCCTTTAGCTCCGTGATGAAGTCCCTCCGCTGCAACCATCGGAATCCTGGACTCTCGCGGTGGTTTCATCGAAGAAATGATCAAGCTAGGTCGATGACTTCGATGTCAAAGATGATCTACGTCGAGCCGACTCTAACTCAAGCTCTAACTTCACCAAGTCATGAAACTTGTGAAGAAAACACCCTATACTACATGGCAAGTGGTAGAGGATGAAGAAATAGGAAGTGGGTTCACTTTGGATTTGGATTTCTCACTTGGATTCATCACTTGACAATTTTCAAGAAAGGGTTTTTCTTTCTTCTTGAAGAAGAAGAAGAAGAAAGAAAAAGAATGAATTAATTAAATAGAAAATTCAAGTGACCCTTATCATATTGCAACCATGGGTGAGTTAACAAGTGTAGAGAATAAACTAGGGTTTAAGTAAATGGTTAGGGTTAAGGAAAGAAACAAAATGGTCAAAGCTTTTCAAAGCTTCATGAAGCTTCAAGTATAAAACAAAAAAGCCACCATTTTATTTTCTTTTGCCAAAAAGAATAAAGTAAATAAATGAGTAAATGAAACCCTAATCATTAACCTAATCATAGTTTAAAGCATACACACACCCAAGTTTGCATGTATCATCAAACATGATACAAACTAGTGCACAAAACTATATCATATATACAATGTGCACATCAAGTGAGAAAATAATCTTAAGTGAACCAATACTAGTTAATGTAAAGTAATATATCAAATATATAATTATACATTAAATCATTAAATTAACACTTGATTTAACGATCCGGTCATATCTCATATAACCGACTAATATCCAATGTATCGACTTATCGAATCAATCCTTGATTCGATAACTAGGTTATATCGCATACAACCAATCGATAAATTCATCGCGAGAATAGAATACGGTATCACATACACGCATTATTCTCGGTCCCGCACATATCTCATATGCGCTCCCATTTCGTTTCGCTTGAGCCAGGAAACCTCTGTGTAGGACTCTAAAGACTCGTCAATACGCCGGCAGCAGGTGATGATCATATCAAACACCCACAAGCCACAAGCGGTCTGCTAAACGTAACGGCCACCCGGGTATTGAGCGATCAGAAGATCAACGAGCAAGCCCGCTCACACTCCTGTGAATCCAACCAGTAACACTTACCGTACAGTCCGGTCTGATCGTATGATATGTCGCATATCTTGCTTAGGGGTGGTAAACATCAGACCCCAATAGCTCGATAAGTCGTGTCGATATGAGGTCTATAACAGTTCAAGAAACTACTGGTAACACTTACCAGTAAATCTCAGCAACCCTGGCCAGAGATTTCCGGTTATAGCCAATCGAACACAGCGCAACATCAACTCACTATACCGGGAGAGACGAATCCCCTCCTATCGCTCATTGCCTCCATATGATTCGGGACTGTACCCAAAAACCACCATTTTGCACGCCCTCTTGGACGTGGTAAGGTGGAAATCAAAGTACAGTGGAAATCACACAAGACTCTATGACGATCTCGGGTCTACAGACTAACCTGTACTAGTGTCACCAGAGAACTGCCATCTGACGTAAGGTATAATCCCATCTGGGAGTTCTCGACGAGTCCGTCCAGTGTACCTAGTCTCCACTGAGCACCCATATATCATCTCTGATGTCAAACACCAATGGATATGGGATCATCCATCGCCCATCTGTATGGGTCGAGAAGGTATACGCTAGTCTACTCTGGTATATCGATGCCCCGTCTCGATACATCCACGACTAGGGACCTTGAAGGATGTACTTATGGACTACCATGTCCCCACTAGTATGATCCGCATCATAGTCCAGGTAGTCAAGTACACATCCTAAGGTCTTTACCAACATGTATCAGAGAGACAATCAGTATACACGTTAAGGTAAAGAGCAACCAGATAGCATACTATCATGTCGAGCAAGAAAGTCCTCCCTATATATGTCCAAGCATTCACTACAATATACATCCTATGTATAGTAATGGCCTCTAGGACATACATATAACTAACAATTTCCCACTTGCACTAGGGCCATCTGATAGCAGTGATTGTAGTATCTCATACTCAACCATCCCATAAAAGTCTCTCTGGGAAAAGGCCTTTATGAGTGGATCCGCCGTGTTGTCCTCTGAGTCTACTCTCCTAACCTCGATCCCCTGGAGATCAACCATCTCCATGATCAGGTGATACTGCCTTAAAATATGTCTGGATCACTGATGGGACGGACGTTCCTTGGCATAAGCCACAACTCCATTGTCACACAATGGGAGGAACTAAGTTCATCTCATGAACCATTATACACCCAGACTGCCTCTTTGGTAGCATCTTAAGTAGCGATGTATCCAGCCTTTATCGTCTAGTATGCCACGGTATTTAGCTTGGAACTCTTCCAACATACCGTCCCTTTACTAAGGGTAAAGACAATGCCTGTGACTGACATTCAGTCGTCCTTATCACCCTGGAACCTTTCCAGTGATTTTCCCCAGGATCAATTGATACCATCTCACTACAACTAGCGAGTATTCTAATATCCAATTAGATCTATCTCATAGATCCAAAACCCAGGATTTAGTAGGTTGATCCTATATGGAGAATCATTGTGATGAGCGGAGATTGACCGAGCGTAGCATAGGAAACTCCTTCCCTATCAAGAGTATGTCATCCACGTACTCTACGAGGATCACCACCATACTCCCTACTACCTTTTTGTATATACAAGGTTCATTTACCATTTTGATGATGTCAAACTCTTTGACTAACACATCAAAACAGACGTTCCAACTCCGCGATGCCTGCTTTATCACATAAAACATCTTGCACACGTTTCCGCTGCTCCCACTGTCTACGAGGCCTTCTGGCTGTGTACTTATAGACGCACTCTTCTAAAACATCATTTAGAAAAGCAGTCATGGCACCCAACCGCCAGATATCGTAGTCATAGTATGTAGCCGTGGCAAGTAGGATCTGGGTGGACTTAAGCATAGCCACTGGAAAAGGTTTCATCATTATCCACGCCTGGTCGATCACGAAAACCTTTAACAAGTCTAGCTTTGAAAGTCTCAACTTTTCCATCTACACCAAGTAATCTTCTCAAGATTTACTTGCTCCTGATGGGGATTTAACCTTTCAGATATAGCAACCAAAGTCCATACTTTGTTGGTGTACATGGATTCCATCTCAGATCGCTAAGCATCCAGCCATTCTTACAGAGTCCCACTCCTGATGGCCAGCTCAAAACTAGTTGGGTCATCATCTCATGATGCTATCATCGCTCCCACTGTCATAGAGAAACCGAAGTATTTCTCAAGTGGGTGAGGAACCCTGCTAGATCGGCGGAGAGGCTGAGGTTCGTCGGTTACTATTGAATCCTTTGGTTCTACCAAATCATCAGCTGCAGTTCGTATAGCTGGAACCTTTCCAGTTCTACATAACAGACTTTGCCTCGAGCTTGTCCGGATTTTGCTTTTAGACATAGCCCGGACAATTCCAAATCTTAACGAACTTAAGATATGGGCTCTTCCCTTTCCATATCACATATGAAGCGGCAGGCAACTGATTTGATTGGAACCCTATTCAATAGGTATGCAACTTCATAAGTGCATAACTCCCAAAAGGAAATAGGTAACTCAGTAGTACTCATTATAGAGCACACCTTATCATATAGGGTGTGATTGCTCTTCCTCGATATACCATCGTGCTATGGTGTATACGGAGGAGTAATGTTGAGAGAGAATTTCATTCTCCTTTAGAATAGTCCAGGATTTCCGCGCTCAAGTATTCTCCTCCTTGATCTCATCAAAGGACATAATACTTATACCCGTATTGGTTCTCTACTTCTAACTTATATTCTGTGAATATCTCAAAAGGTTCGGACTTGTGTTTCAACAGGAACATATGTCTAAATCTTGAGAGATTATCAGAGAATGTAATGAAATACAAAGAACCGGTCCTGGCATATGTAGACAGGGGACCTTATATACATCAACATGTATCATCCCAAGAGTTCACCAACTCTTTCTCTGTTTCCAATAAACAGAGCTATGGTCATCTTATCTTTGTGACATGACCGGCAAGTTTCACAAGATGTAAATTCAAACAAATTTAAATATGCATCTATATGTAACTTAGCTAGTCGGGTCACATTGATATGACCTAGTCTATAATGCCTCAAGAAGGATCCGTTCATTTCTGAACTCTTCCTCTTATGTGTGTTCTGTATACTATGAACTGTAGTTTGATTTAGAACGTTGATGCTTTTAGATAACGTGCCTGAATCGATCAACTTTTGAAATAGGAAATGTTCAAAACATTATCCAACAATACAAAATTATATCCTTTCTTTACTAATAAAGAGACTGATATGATTTTGTATATCAGGTTTGGTATCTAATAGCATTTGTTCAGAATCAATGTATTGGTAATACAGGGTGACAGTGGCCAACAGACTTGGCTGCAACACTTGCCCCGTTTTCTGTCTCATGAAACTTTTCACCTGTTCTCAGTTCTTTACCTATCTGTAGCCCATGTAACAAATTACATATGCGGGATCCTGATCCGGTATCTCATATCCAGGACGTAAAGAATACTGAGAAACAGTTCTGTATAATGAACACACCCGAAGATGATGCATCAGCATGAACTCTCTTCGTTTGGGCGGCACGGGAATTCCGGTATTCCCTAATTTCCTGCTCTGTCTTATAACAATTATAAGTTGGAGCGGGACCAACGTTCCCCAGCTCAGTATAACAAGCGGGTTCGGTCAATATATCCGTTTTATTATCTTGATTAAGGCGTGATATGGTCGCTACCTGGAGAGAGAGAGAAGAAAACACTCAGCGTATGCTCTTACAAGATCAGATTGGTTATTATTTTATCTAATCAGGATGGCTCCCACTGTTTTTATCAAATCTTCCTTCAAACCCTAAATGGAAAGACTAGCCAGGATTAATTACACGCTACAAGTTCGCCAATCTTTCAGCCAGTCCAGTGTCGGTACTTTGAGGGAGGTCCCCCGTGCTTTCGCACGAACCTAATTAATGTAAACCTCGTTTTCCCAGAGGCGTAACCTCGTTGACACCTTTCTAGACACCTACTTGATTGGCTAATTGTAATGTGTAAAACTCTCCCAGGAGTAACTCTTACTCGCAGCGGGTATCGGGATCCAACTATCTCATAGAAGGTATGCAATCTCATTGCAAATTTCAACACTTGAAATTCCTAATAATATTTTGCCCCTAGCACCCTATGACCTTGACGGAGGTCAACAAACCATAGGCTACTAGTCAAGTTCAACCCATCATTTCTTGATTGAATTAAACCCACCCGCACGACCCTTGACGGAGGTCAACAAGGCCGTACGACTACCTTAATCCAATCTGCATCATATGCATAAGCAGATAAATACTAGTTAGCTACCGCACACTACGTCTTGACGGAGGTCAACAAACGTAGCACGAATACTAAGTAGGACTTATCTGAAATGACGGAGGGCTACGGCAGGTTTTTCTGAAAACTATTGCGTAATGAACTTGATATCGTTGTAGAATCAAATGATTTTAAAATGGAGTGTTTTTGAGGCTTTTCTAGTTTTGCTAAAGGGGTCACTCCCGGTGAAGGGATCGTCGGCCCTTTCCTCGTCGAATGAGGTGCGGGATATATCATATATATCACTGTGCAAAGCAGAAACTATAGAAGCAATCAAAAGACAAACCGAGTGTGTAGCATCTGCCAGTTATTGCTAAAGGGGTCACTCCCGGTGAAGGGATCTCGGCCCTTTCCTCATCGAATAAGGTGCATGATATATCATATATACCACTATGCAAAGCAAGAACTGTAGCTGCCTGTTTTTGAAAATTCGATTCCATAACATCTTTAGGTTTCTTTCATTTCATTAATCTCATTAATGAAGTCCCATCATTTAAGTACCTAAACATCACAGATAAATACGACGTACACTTATGCCATCCGCATTCGCTTCGATGTCCCCTCGTGCACCGTTAGGTTAGGTAACTAACGGCAGAGCGGGGCAGGGCTAGCGCGGGTGTAAAACATAAGAAACGTCTATATAATATATCATATATACTATATACAGTATTTATCACAGAACATCAAATGATCACATCACAGATATCGCAGCAGAAGAATCATATGAAACATTGGGATATACTAGGACGTCCGTGTTTTCAATACGAGCCAGTATAAAACACGGATTCCACGGTCGCGATGAATAGCCAAACCCACACCCCTAGACCCCTACGAGAGCGGCAAGCAACCCTACCAATTCTAGAGTTAAGAGACTCGGACTCGACTCCTCGAGTTGGTCTCCCACTGGACCCTAGAATCCGGTCACTTGTGCTCCCCTCCTGGGTCTATCCTAGCATGGAAAAGTAAATAATATACAAATGGTGACATCTTCCGCAACCTGGAAGTGCCCCAATAAAAGAATATTACATACAAGTTTTTACATGAATGAAAATGAAAAACACTCATCTCACATAAAAACGCCCGGCTATTCAAACACGACGATCCAATATAACATATCCAGCAACACATAACATCACATGTCATCAACGTAAGTAAGTATGCATACACCGATTGTCGTCGACGTATAGCAACGACAATCGGCAATACCACTACATACTACACTTACGGTCACAGAAAAGAAAGTGTAAAACTACAACAGTTGGAATCCGCAACCTCTTTAGACATCACATGCCTAACCAAATGAATTCCTTAGACATCGCATGCCTAACAATTATAAACCCTGCATTTTAGTCTCATTATCGAAAACTCTTTTCAATATCAAGTCGGGCAATTCAACAAGATTCCCGACAGCCTGATCGAATGCTCGTCGCAAACTTCAATAGACGGCCGCACCCCCGATGCTGTCGACGAAGTGCACCAAGGCGGAACACCGCTGCCGCGAGCACCCGAACGGATGCTTTCGGCGACGGGGTTCTCCTACAGTCACTTGGTCGGGGCTATGGGGTGTAGCAGTCTATTAAGTTTACCCGGCGAGTATCCGCGTACACTACTTGATTGCGACGGATTTTTTATCACATAAAAATTCCGTGGCAACCGATCAAGTGAGACTAAACCGCTAGATTTATAACATTCATTCAGTTATTTCATAACTACTTGTGAATTCCAATTATTGTATCACATTCCAGATAAATAGAAAATGTTAAACTTTCCGATCGAACAATCAAACACCCAAGTTTTCCCGAAACAGATCAACACATGAAACAGGTTTAAAAACATTCACTTCATGCCTCAGTACCAACGGTCCAGCCGTAGAAGGGCCAAGCCAATGCCTCACATGTGGCATGCCGTACTGCCCCAAACCCTAAGGTTCAAAGGGCAGTTCAAGACGGTCATATAATCGAGTTAAGGTTTGTTGTCTTCTAGAGGGACCATCGCGTTACTTGCACTACTTAGAACGTCATTAAACTACGGAAAAATCCAACAATTGGAAATTTCCCGGCAGGGGAAAAATTGGGTATTTATATCCGGTCGAACTTTTTAACATATTCTAAAATTACCCGGAAAAACACATAGACAAAGTTTGAGAATCCGATCGAATCTACGAACTCCCAATACAACCCAGAATACTCAACTCTTAAGTAAAGATTAAAATTACCCAGAAAACACAGGAGTTAAATATAAACATTACTGTGCAAAGTGTGGTCAAAGAAGCAACAGTATGGCCGCGGAACCGCCGCGCCACGTTGGGTACGGCAGCGGTTCCGCGGCAGTTTGACGGAGTTAGGACCCCGTTTTGCACAGTAATTCATAAAAAACCCTGCTTATTTTTCTGCATATTTTTAATTTGGAAAAAATCCGCATTTTCAGAAAATGTACAGAGAAGGGTTTGAGTTAGGGTTTCGGGGTTCGATCGGATTTCTAACATCGTCTACACTTCGCCTAAAGCTCTAGCTAGGCTCTGATACTACTGTAGGGTTCCTAGGCACACTCAAGAGGTTCCACAAGGCATCAACCATGATAAAATCAAATTTTTCTTGTGCCGAGAAACCCTAATGCTAGATCGATAACTAGAGGTAAAGGCGAAACAACAACTAGTTAACAACTTAACTATTAAGTGAATGGAAATACAACCTTTGTAGATCCAGTCCACCACTCCTTTAGCTCCGTGATGACGTCCCTCCGCTGCAACCATCGGAATCCTGGACTCTCGCGGTGGTTTCATCGAAAAAATGATCGGGCTAGGTCGATGACTTCGATGCCAAAGATGATCTATGTCAAGGCGACTCTAACTCAAGCTCCAACTTCACCAAGTCATGAAACTTGTGAAGAAAACACCCTATACTACATGGCAAGTGGTAGAGGATGAAGAAATAGGAAGTGGGTTCACTTTGGATTTGGATTTCTCACTTGGATTCATCACTTGACAATTTTCAAGAAAGGGTTTTTCTTTCTTCTTGAAGAAGAAGAAGAAGAAAGAAAAAGAATGAATTAATTAAATAGAAAATTCAAGTGACCCTTATCATATTGCAACCATGGGTGAGTTAACAAGTGTAGAGAATAAACTAGGGTTTAAGTAGGGTAAAGGAAAGAAACAAAATGGTCAAAGCTTTTCAAAGCTTCATGAAGCTTCAAGTATAAAACAAAAAAACCATCATTTTATTTTCTTTTGCCAAAAAGAATAAAGTAAATAAATGAGTAAATGAAACCCTAACCATTAACCTAATCATAGTTTAAAGCATACACACACCCAAGTTTGCATGTATCATCAAACATGATACAAACTAGTGCACAAAACTATATCATATATACAATGTGCACATCAAGTGAGAAAATAATCTTAAGTGAACCAATACTAGTTAATGTAAAGTAATATATCAAATATATAATTATACATTAAATCATTAAATCAACACTTGATTTAACGATCCGGTCATATCTCATATAACCGACTAATATCCAATGTATCGACTCATCGAATCAATCCTTGATTCGATAACTAGGTTATATCGCATACAACCAATCGATACATTCATCGCGAGAATAGAATACGGTATCACATACACGCATTATTCTCGGTCCCGCACATATCTCATATGCGCTCCCATTTCGTTTCGCTTGAGCCAGGAAACCTCTGTGTAGGACTCTAAAGACTCGTTAATACGCCGGCAGCAGGTGATGATCATATCAAACACCCACAAGCCGCAAGTGGTCTGCTAAACGTAACGGCCACCCGGGTATTGAGCGATCAGAAGATCAACGAGCAAGCCCGCTCACACTCCTGTGAATCCAACCAGTAACACTTACCGTACAGTCCGGTCTGATCGTCTGATATGTCGCATATCTTGCCTAGGGGTGGTAAACGTCAGACCCCTATAGCTCGATATGTCGTGCCGATATGAGGTCTATAACAGTTCGAGAAACTACTGGTAACACTTACCAGTAAATCTCAGCAACCCTGGCCAGGGATTTCCGGTTATAGCCAATCGAACACAGCGCAACATCAACTCCCTATACCGGGAGAGACGAATCCCCTCCTATCGCTCATTGCCTCCATGTGATTCGGGACTGTACCCAAAAACCACCGTTTTGCACGCCCTCTTGGACGTGGTAAGGTAGAAATCAAAGCACAATGGGAATCACACAAGACTCTATGACGATCTCGGGTCTACAGACTAACCTGTACTAGTGTCACCAGAGAACTGCCATCTGACGTAAAGTATAATACCATCTGGGAGTTCTCGGCGAGTCCGTCCAGTATACCCAGTCTCCACTGAGCACCCGTATATCATCTCTGATGTCAAACACCAATGGATATGGGATCATTCATCGCCCATCTGTATGGGTCGAGAAGGTATATGCTAGTCTACTCTGGTATATTGATGCCCCGTCTCGATATACCCACGACTAGGGACCTTGAAGGATGTACTTATGGACTACCATGTCCCCACTAGTATGATCCGCATCATAGTCCAGGTAGTCAAGTACACATCCTAAGGTCTTTACCAACATGTATCAGAGAGACAATCAGTATACACGTTAAGGTAAAGAGCAACCAGATAGCATACTATCATGTCGAGCAAGAAAGTCCTCCCTATATATGTCCAAGCATCCACTACAATATACATCCTATGTATAGTAATGGCCTCTAGGGCATACATATAACTAACAATTGTAATAGAATAGATAATCATTTCAATACTGTGAAAGAACGTTGAAATGAACTTCTAATCTATCTTTGTACACGGAGAACCAGCGGAAAAGTACCGACGAAATAACTCAAAACGAATGAAAACACATGTGAATGCAGGTGTTTGCTTTATACATTCCTAACTTGTCCACACTGGACAAATCTTTTGGTTATTATACGATTGAATCTTTTCGTCACATAGACTACACGACGGTTGTTAGTACCGAACTATACCGTCCGATATTTAACAACCTTCGTATAGTTCTATGTCACGACAAACATCGAACGTATTAAATGATAGACGGGGACTAAGTCGCGCTCTGATTTTCACATATGAGTATCGATGAGAATATGAAAGTTTCATATTATCATCGAGTATCATATATTGGTTACAACTTGAACATTTAATATGAATAGGTTTTACGTTTACGTTTCGTTATTAAGGGTTCGAAGTTTTAAGTTTAGGATAAATTTTTCTTGCGTTTACGGTAAAATTGTACGTTTACGTTATCATCGGGTATCCTACTGAAGGAACTAGTGCACCCTAAACCCTAACCTTAATTAACCCAAATCGTCACCCTAACACAAATTATCCCTAATTAACCCAAACTTATCCCTAATCGTCACCCTAACACAAATTATCCTTAATTAACCCAAACTTAACCCAAATTAACCAAAATTAACCCTAATCAACACCCTAACCCTTCAAATTATCACTAATTTACCCAATTAACTCTAATCAACACCCTAACACAAATGCACTCTATTTTACCTAATTAACCCATATTAACCCAAGCCCAAACCCTAACCCAAATTAACCTAACCCAAATCATCACCCAAACCCCAACACAAATTAACTCTAGCCCAAACCAAAATTAATCCTAATTAATCTGATTAACCCATACCCTAGCCCTAATCATCATACCCTATTTAACTAATTAACCAAACCCTAACCCTAACCCTAACCCTAACTCTAATTCTAACCCTAACCCTGATCCGAACCCTAACCCTAAACTGAACCCTAACCCTAACCCTAAACCAGAACCGATTAACCCTAACCCTAAACTGAACCCTAACTCTAACCCTAATCCTAACCCTAAAATCAATAATAACACTGAAAAAGCATAATTATAACTTCAAAATTGAAATTAACTCATCTCAGGTGGCGGAGGCAAAGAGCTCGACAAGGATTCTACTGTCGACGAGACACAGGTGGAGGAAAAGAGCCCGACTCACGGTGAGACTGGGATTCTACTATCGACGGAGGTTGGGAGACAGTCGACAAGGATTCTACTGTCGATGAGGAAGGATTCTACTCTAGATCGGTGGCGACAAGGATTCTATTGTCGATGAGGAAGTCGATCGCGCACGCGGGAGTTGGGAATATTTTGGGGTCGGTGGGGAAATTACTGAGTTTTTTTTTTATAAATATCCATTTGTTGCCCCTATGGATTAATCCGTAGGGATTTCTTTTGCGGCTCCGTAGGGCCAAATAAAATATTACATTTTAATTTTTTTTAATTAATCTGTAGGGCACCGTAGGGGAAAACCGATGGCCCTACGGATTAATCTGTAGGGGCAATAAAAAGTTGCCCCTACGGATTCCTATCTCCCTAGGGGCAACCCCTTATTGTAGTAGTGATGGTTGCCCTTGGATTTGAGATACTAAAATTTGATGTCTTGCTCCTATGCAGAAGAAGAAAAATATCAATGGCTTCAAGTTGCACAAACTGCAACAGCAACTCCCGCTCCGCCCCAACTGGAGGAGTGACATATGGGCCCAATACGGCCTCTATCTTTTCAATGCTAGTGGGGCAAGTAACTCAAGCCACTATTGGTTCTTCGGGACCATGCTCCCGCCAGCAAGCTTCAACGCTTCAGTGCTACCACAGGAAGCTCCCAAGAAGTCGGTATTCGATCGACTTGCAACCACCACGGTCCCTTTCAACGGGTCGTCCAAGTTTGCCACCTCAGTCTTCAATAGGCTGAGCCGAAGCTCAAGTGGGCCCGCAAAAAGACTCGCAATACCTGAAGGGGCAATCCCAAAATGGATAGTCCTGCCAACTCCTCCGGCAGGTGAAGTCGTCAAAGGTGCTTCCCTTACCAGAAAATAGGCCTTCGAAAGATTGGCCATTCCCTTTCAACGGACGTTAGTCTTCGATAGACTGGCACCAGCAGCAGCCCCTCACTAAAGCAGGGGGCACGACGAAGCCGCTTCCATAAATGAGTTTGTCCCATCTGCAAGACATGCTCGACGTTGCCACTGGCACTGAGTGAGAAAAGCCGGGAGCAAATCCCTTCTGGACTCACCCCACCAGCTCCAATGGTGAAAGTTGACGCTGTTGTTCCAACCAGAAACAACTTTGATCTTCTTACGAGGGTGCGAAAGAACTCCCCAACCGCGGTGTTGAAGAAATCTTCACCTCCTGCTGAAACATGACGCATGCAAAACTGGAGCAGTCCCCTCAACGGCTCTCCTCCCTAATCCACAGGGCCTGGTGGAAAGTCTAGGACTCTGTGATCAACAAAGACCACTCTCGTCAACCAGAGAAAATGAAGGTCCGACAAGAGGAAAGTCACCTCCACCATACAGCGAGGGACTTCTTTCACACAGGCTCCTGCTATAACGGATCCTACATCTTCAACCTCCCATAAAAGGACGATGCTGGAGAAAATACCACCATCGGCGGCAAATCCCAAAGGCAATGGATTCAAACGCCCCAAGTCTGGGGGCATGATCGTGCACACGGTTTACATGGCTTCCGGAAAAGAGGAAAGCCGTACTTTCATGGGTCATCAGCCGCAAACTCGGTCGTTGACAAAAGCTCAGGAGCAACAACAAAAGTTCCAAGTGATGCTGACAAAAATGGCAGCACTCACCGGGCAAAAAGAAAGCCCGGAAGAAGCGTCTGAACAGCGCCAGGTGCAGGAGACTGATACAGAGTTCCTGCGAAGGGTGCTGGAAAGAAAGGATATGGAGGCTGCGGAACATGCTACTAATATAAAATAGATGGCGCTCCTGTTCCAAGACATGGTTGGAATGATGATCCATCCAGAACCTCCAGCCGAAGACCCGCCGATAATTATCGAGGACGACAGAGGGGAAACATCAAACCCTCTTCCAGCTTTATCGACAGCCAGGGAGTAAACGATCTCCAAAGCTTCCCTTGATGATTACATAGCTCAACAAATACGAGCTCATCAGGCAAGTGAAGTGGCTGGCTAAGTCGTCAGAACCGGGCGACTGTACCCAGGCTGGTACGATCAAATCAAATACCCGCTGGGATATACGATCCCCAAATTCCATATGTACAAAAGAATAGGTAACCCACACCAGCACGTCGCTCAGTTCAGAGCTTTATTCGGCAATACTGGAGGCGACGACACATTGTTGCTTCGCCAGTTCGTTGGCAGCCTGTCAGAGACGACGTTTGAATGGTACTCAGAGCTCCCAAATGACTCTATCAAAACATTCACGAAAATGGAATTACTATTCACGCAGCGGTTCGCCAGCTCAAGCGAGCGCACCCCGATCACGTCGTTAATCAATGCCAGGGTAAAGCCGGGAGAGACCTGGGTTCAATACGCAATCCGGTGGTGGAACCTATGGTCAAAATGCGAACAACGCATCGAAGAAGCTCTGGCCATGGGCATGTTCATAGGGACTCTAGATCCTCAGGCGACTGTGTCCCAGTTTATGACGTTCTTTAAGCCGACCACCTTCCAGGCTCTGATCGACAAGTTAGCCCAAATGGGCCACGGGACTTCCTTTTCAAAAATGGACCCTCGGAATGCAAAGGGTAAAGGGAAAGCGGCCTTCCTTGCCAATACTCAACAACAACCGAGGGACTCGAAACCGGTTACTCGCCAAAACAATGCGCGCCCGCGCCAATCCTTGGAAGAGAAGCTAGGACGTGCTTACTCATTTCCCCGTGATAAAACGAGAAGATTGTTCGAACTGGCGGTGCGCAATAAACTTATCACTCTGCCAGACCCAAAACGTTCACCATAGCCCGGTGACGTCAACAATCTCAACTACTGCTCCTATCACCGAATGGTGAGCCACCCCATTGAGGATTGCTACATCTTCAAGAACTGGGTCGAGGACTAGTACCGTCAAGGGAAATTCGCGCTGTCAGAAAACTGGAGGGTGAACCTGCTACAGAGGCACGCTCCTAAAAAGGTGGATACACCGGCGGCATCATGTTCTTTTCTGGAAGAAGCTCCGTGGGAAGTTATCCTTTCAGCTAAAACCAAAAGAATGCTGAAGGATCTTCAAGAATGTCCGGTGATCAGGTAGAAAATCCCGCTGGAGCCCGAGATCATTGAGGGAATGCTGAAACCATGCCCCCACACCGAAAACTGCTAACGATGGGCAAAACACCCAGGCCAAGCCTTCAAAATCTTCGAAGGGAAAGAAGAAGCCCGTGCAGCCTGACGACAAGCGCACGGACCTGCAAAAGTACATCGACACGCTGGAGGAGTACAATTAGAAGGCGTGGACCCCAGTCACCCTCGAAGAGTTTCTCAACCATATATTTGAGAACGGAGATAGTGACGATGATGAAGGAAATGGCTCGTCGGAAGAAACCGAAGATTATGTAGCAAGTTTCCAAATGGTTTCTCATTCGTCGTTAAATAACGAAGAAACTCCCTCAGCGTCAGAAAGCAACGCAGAGGAACTGGGGGCAGGATCAGTGCTAAAATCCCCAGAGCTGCCAGAAGGCCTAATTGACAGGCTGCTGAATAAAACTTTTCAAAAGAGCAGAGCTAACCGAGAACGTGAAACGGCTATATACGAAAAGGTAAAGCATCAACGTCAGGATGAAAAAAACGCAGCGAGGAAGAGTCACAAAGTACTCCAACCAGACCGAAGCACACCCGCGGCAAACAAAAGCAGTTTTAAGAAGGAGAAACGGTTCGCCAAAGCCCTGTCAATGGGAATGAAGGTGCCATCTCTCAAGGGAAATATTCCCGGAGTCACATACCTCAACGGAGAGATTTCACATCCGAACTATTGCCTATATCATCGAAGGGTCACCTACCCCACCGAAGAGTGCAATGCCTTCAAGAAGTGGTGGCAAGGATACGTTGCTCACCGATAACACTTCAAGCGGATGAAGCGCAAAGCTCATTGACAGCAATGAAGCACGACAGATGAGCGTGAAGGAACGGATGGCAGCTATCATATGGTTGGTATTAATTCGACAAAAGGAAAATCCCAAGTTCTTACATTTGGGAGCGATTATAAGGAAGAAATAATCTTCGGCCCTCTCTTCAAAGAATCCACCTCCGGAAAAGAGGAGGAGAAGAGATGTGAGAACATTCAGCCGCGTAATCGCACGCTGCTTAAGAAGAACCTCGGGCATACAAACAAAGGTTCGAGCAAAAGAGACAAGGGGAAGGAGAATGTCCCTGAGGAAATTGCCCTTGATGATAGAGTCGTCGAAGAGCTCACAGCCAAGGACCCGCCTAAGATAAACAAGGCGGATTACAATATCCTGGCACATCTGATGAAGATGCCTTCACAACTGAGCATATTGGATGCTCTCCTCCTGTCCAAAGAAGCAAAAGATTTTCTGATCAGGGTATTATAGGAGCCCGATCAATTCTAAGCTTTCCTTGCATAAGAAAAGATGAAGGACGAGATGACAGAGGTTCATACAGTTAACATTACATTCGGCAATGAAGATCTCCTCCTCGGAACGTGCGAGCACAGCCGTCCTCTATATGTCACCGGATACCGCCACGACATCAAGATAGGGAAGATCCTGGTCGACAACGGGTCCTCCGTCAACCTTCTTAACGTGAAGGTGCTGAAGGAGATCTGCATGAAGCACCTGGCTCGGGACAAAATTAGAATCTTTGGTTCGACTCATAGTCATCACGAATGCTTGGTCCGTAATATTGACGTTACGCTTTGGGCTACTCGTCACTGACATCAAATTTCATGTCATCGACGCCAAAACTTGCTACAACGCTTTGCTTGGCAGGCCTTGGTTGCACGAGTACAACGTCATCCCCTCTACACAACACCGGTGTATGAAGTATTTTAAATATGGCCTCGAGTACACCGTTACAGGGGAGCTAAATCCATTCTCCGTAAACGAAGTCCGAAAATATGAAGACGCCAAGTACTTCCTACCAGACTTCAAAGACACGGAAAGATGTCATAAGCCGAAGAATAAACAAAAAGCCATCACCACTATCCCGATCTTTGGGAGAGATACCGAGGAAGGTGAAGAGATAGTTTACTGGGGGCAACCCCAAGGCAACAGGCCCAGACCATCTACTCCTATTTTGGTCTTCGGCAGTGACTCTGAGGATGAGACCAATGACGTGTTTTCTACTCGCCCGTCAGTACTAATCATTACTGGAGCAGATCAGAGTTTACAAATCACCATGGTTCCACCACGGCATTATAAAGAACTTGATGCGCTTGATACATACAGCGTACAAGAGCTGGAGACTTTCTACGTCCCTCTCGGGTAAAGAGGTGAAAAGGCGATCCTCTTCTATCAATCTACGGAGACCAATGTGGAAAAAGAAGTCTGGCATGGCGCCGATTTTGCGCTTAACAGGCTTCGACCAATCCTTTTGCCCAAATATTATGCAGAGGGAATGAAAAGGTTATTAAGATGCCAAGGCGTACCTTTCAGACAAACTGCTCGACAAGTCCAGTTCTACAATAAGATTTAGGACGTCCCCGGGACTCGGCGAAGAATGTCCAACGGAAAGATGGAAACAACCGGGCTCAGATATGTTCGGTCCAAGGAACGGGAGCGATTCTATGGCTGCCGTGCCATAATAGTTTCTGTGTGGAAAGGAATGCTTTTCCAGATAGCTGTGGCATTGGAACGGAGAAAAATCATACTGTAAAAGCGTCAAGTTCGTCGTTCAAGGAGCAGGTCGCCAAGCTAATAAGTGAAGCCGGTCAAAAGTTTTGGGATGACCACAGCCGCAAGATGGCCATTTACGAAAAGGACAGGACTCAGCGTCTTATTCAGCAGTCTGCGAAAAAGGAAAATTGTGATGCCCTTCACCCTCAGCCCCCTGTAGGTTCTCGCGATAAGGAAAAGGCACGACACAGAGGTAAAAACATGGTGGAGAACGAGAACGACGTTCGAAAACAGCGAAGTAGACCCAAGAAGCCACGCGATCGAGTAAAAGTCAGCTGGAATCCGTCTTTTATAAAGAAGATGGGTCGAGAATACTCTTTCCCCCAATACAAGATAAGAAAAATATTCAACCTTATCATCAAACATCAAATGATGACGCTCTCGGAGCCTCGGTACCCTGTACAGATAAACGAGGTCCATCATCCGAATTATTGCTCCTATCACCGAGCAATAGGTCATCCCCTTGAAGACTGCTTCACTTTCAAATACTGGGTCAATGACCAGCATCAACAAGGCAGGTTCGCTCTATCCGACAGTTGGAGAGTAACCCCACCGCGAAAGCATGAGCCAAAAGCAACCTATATTGTAAGAGTAGGGTCAGATTAATATCGAGCTTGGAAACGAACTCGTACCTGCCACGTGATAACATTCTTAAAAGAGGGGAACCACGAGAATATGGATGACCCCTCCAGATGCTTCACAGACAATGATGAGGATGGGATGATCTCAGAATTTCCACCAGCACCAAAAGAGCTGGAAGATGGGATACACACTACGACAGACAACCTGAGGAAAATCGACTTAGGCACGGAAAATGAGCCGAGACCCACGTTCGTCAGTGAGCTGTTGTCTAAAAAACAGGAGGCCACACTAAAGGACGTGCTTATACAATATAAAGACTGCTTCGTATGGAACTACTCTGAAATGCCGGGACTGGATCCAAAAATAGCGGTGCATAAACTGGCTACATCGCCGGACGTCAAGCCAGTCTAACAGGCGCCAAGAAGAATGCGGCTCGAACTCGAGATGAGTATCAATGCCGATATCAAGAAACTAATTGACTCCGGCTTCATCCAAGAAGTTCAGTATCCCGACTGGATTGCCAACATTGCTCCAGTGATGAAGAAAAATGGTACAGTGCGCATCTGCGTGGACTTTCGGGACCTTAACAAAGCTTGTCCGAAGGATGACTTCCCAGTACCTGTTACCGAGTTGATGATCGATAACATGTCCACTCATGAGGTCTTCTCCTTCATGGATGGATCTTCAGGCTACAATCAAATAAAAATGCATCCTGAAGACCAAAAGCACACCGCCTTCCGAATTCCGTTAGGCATATTCTGCTATAAGGTGATGCCCTTCGGTTTGAAGAACGCAGGCGCTACCTACCAGAGGGCAATGACGAAGATCTTCGATGACCACATACATTAGATTGTTGAATGCTATATTGACGACCTTGTGGTGAAAAGAAAATCGTACGAGGAGCACTGGGAACATCTGAACATAGTGTTCCAGCGTCTTCGGAAATACAATCTAAAGATGAATCCTCTGAAATGCGCGTTTGGAGTCTCCTCAGGAAAATTCCTAGGATTCATCATACAAAACCGGGGTATCGAAATAGACCCATCAAAGATCAAGGAGATTATAGAAATGCCCATGCCAAGAACTCTTAAACAACCGCGGTCTCTCCAAGGAAAGCTCGCGTATATCCGGCGGTTCATAGAAAATCTCTCCGGAAAATGCCGCCCTTACAGCCATCTAATAAAGAAGGGGACCCCGTTCATTTAGGATCATAAATGCCAAAGTGCACTGGACGAAATCAAGCAATACCTGCAGAGCCCGCCGGTACTGACCGCTCTGGTTAAGGGAAAGCCCTTTATCCTGTACACAACAACCCTGGAAGGTTCTCTAGGCGCATTATGGGCACAGGAAAATGACCAGGGGAAGGAGAGAGCTCTCTATTATTTGAGTGGAGTTCTCCTGGGGGCAGAAAACAACTACTCCTTATTGAAAAGCACTGCCTGGCATTGATCTTCGCTATAATGAAGCTCAGACACTATGCCTTGGCACATGAGGTCCATCTTATATCAAATGTGGCTCCTCTCAAATACTTGATGTCAAGAGCCATACTAACAGGAAGGCTAGCTAAATGGGCCCTCCTCTTGATGGAATTCTCGATAACGTATCGACCCCTCAAGGCAGTGAAAGGTCAGGCCATCGCCGACTTTCTCGCTGAGCATCTGATACCAGCTGATTCTCCCTTAAATTGTGAATTGCCAGACGAACACGCGTTCGATACAATCGAAGGAGGGAAGGAAGAAAATAATGTCCAATGGGAACTCGACTTCGATGGAGCATCTTCCATAAAGAAGCGGATGCATAACACTCCTATAATCAAAACCGGGATGGGCCTCATCTTCATGACTCCGCAAGGAGGGATAATGTGTTTCGCCCTTTCCTTAACGGAACCAAGAACAAACAACAAAGCTGAATATGAAGCTTTGATAGCGGGTCTTGAGATCGCTGTCGATATGGGAATCAAAAACCTCCTCATATATAGAGACTCCCAGTTGGTCTTTAGCCAAGTAAATGGCGACCATCAGACGTGCAAACCAGAGTTGATAAAATATGGTAGGAGAGTGCAGAAAATGCTGACACAAATCCCCTCTTACATCTTGGAAAGCATACCGCGTACGGAAAATAGCAAGGCGGATGCATTAGCCAAGCTTTCTAAGGAGCTGGCTGACGAAAACCTCGATTATGTAAGGATCGTTGTGCAAAGTCGTTGGGGTCTCGCGCCAGCAGAAATATCTTCAGAGGATTCAATGGAGCCATCTGAAGGAAAAGGAACGACCAAACAAGCGGTCCTCCGAATAGAAGATAAAGAAAAGGTCAAGGATTGGAGGGAAGTCTTCATAGACTACTTCAAATCCCATCGAATGCCCGAAAATGCGTCGTCAAGACATCAGCTCATGAAACGGGCTCTGTCTTTCGCCTTCGTCAATAATACTCTATACAAGAGGTCGCTTGACTGTCTGTGGCTAAGGTGCTTGGGGCCAGAAGAAGCAAAAAGGGTCGTCCAAGAAACTCACGAAGGACTCTGTGGTTCTCATCAAGCCGGGCCAAAGATGAAACTGAAGATCAAAAGAATGGGTTACTATTGGCCCACAATGGTTCAGGACTGACTCGAATATGCAAAGCAGTGTCACTCGTGCCAGATTCACGGGGAATTCATCCACCAATATCCGAATCCGCTATACCCAACAGTAGCTAGCTGGCCGTTCAAAATGTGGGGAACTGATATAATCGGCCCCATTGAGCCCGCATCATTCAAAGGACACCGGTTCATATTGGCAACGGCTGACTACTTTTCTATGTGGGCGAAAACAGTACCACCAAGGGAAGTGAAGATGGAGAATATTCTCCATTTCTTCAAAACACATGTCATCTACCAGTTTGGCACTCCGCGACGGATAATCTCGGATAATAGGCCAGCCTACAGGAGCCATAAAATCAGCCGCTTCAAAGAGCAACATAAAATAGACTGGAGATACTCTTCAGTCTATAATCCTCGTGCCAACGGTCTAGATGAAGTTTTCAATAAGACCTTGACCAAGATTATAAAGAAAACAGTGTCCAGAAACAAAAATGACTGGCACGAGAGACTTCACGAAGCTCTCTGGGTGTACCGAACGGCGTTCAAAACGGCTACGAATACAACACCATACGCGTTGGTATTCGGCACTGAAGCAGTCATTCCTTTAGAAATAGAACTCCCTTCTCTCCGAGTAGTAGTTTGATACGACCTAACAGATGATGAGAATGCCCATCTTCGGCTTGAGGAGCTCGACGCCCTCGATGAAACTCGCCTCATGGCGCAGCAAAACCTAGAAGCTTACAAGGCAGGGATGACGCGCTCATACGACAGACTGACTAGGCCGAGAACATTCCGCCAAGGCGAACTCGTGCTAGTCGTCAAAAGACCTATGATCCCCAATCATGCAAAATGGGGGAAATTCGAGCCAAACTATGAAGGCCCGTATATCATAGACAAGGTCTACCAAGGTGGGGCCTATTTGCTCATGGATATGCATAGCGAAAGACCTTTCCGACCAATAAATGGCCGATTCCTCAAGAAATACCATGCTAGACGAGTCACGACTTAGGTCAATGATAGATGACGACACTCATGTCCACTCACTATCTTCCTGAGTCAAAACTCTAAGTGGTATTCGGAAAAGCTTCACCTCAAAAATGGTGATAATGGACCGAGATGTCCCTAAACTAACAATGGACCGTAATGTCCTTAAACTAAAGCTTCACCTCAAAAAGGGTGATAAGGGACCACTACGTCTTTAAACTGGCAACGGACCGAGATGTCTCTAAATTAACAATGGACCGGAATGTCCTAAAACTAGTGCGCCGCCTCAAACATGGCGCATCGCCCCAAATATGACAATATCCACCCTTGAGATCTGTGTTGCAATCAACACTCCAACGGCGAAGATTGCAACCCAAGTCCCTTTGGCAAACCGATGGGGTAAAAAAAAGGTATGTCCACAAACAAAATGGGCACGGATGAAAACCCGAAAATGCGCGTTGAGTAAAAACAACAGGGCTACCGGCGAGCTTGTGAAAACCCTGAAAGGGCGCAATCTCATAAAATTTTCACTTACGAGATCCTCTCGACTCGTAAAGAAAACTCCCCCTATGAGACCCTCATGGCTCATAGGATTCAAAAGCCTTAAGCCACAGGCACTTAAACCTATTCTTAAGCCATCATATCCCCCAAGTTGCCCTACAGGCGGTCCAATATTGGCCCTTTGTATATAATCCACGGGCACAAATAAACGATTTCCCCCACCATGTTCCACCAATGACGAGGAATGTCCTCATATGGTGAATGACAATTGTAAGTCCTCTCGACTTATAAGGAGAAAACACTCTTGTAAGATTCTTACGACTTATAAGAGAACACACACTTAGGAATCCCCACGATTCCTAAGGAGAAATACGTCTACGAGATCCTCACGACCCGTAGGGAGAAATAACTTAGACCCTTAAGGCTCATAAAGTCAAAAGCCTTAGTCGACAGGATCCTAACTCTGTCTACTAAGCCACCTTTGTTCAAATCAGCAAAGGCAAATGATGATTCGCTCCTGGAAATACCCAGTTGCAGCGATGCTGATGCTTAAACCGGTATCAAATTCCAAGTCCTCTCAAGACAAATGATGATTCGCTCCTGGAAATATCTCAGTTGCAGCGATACTAATGCCTAAATCAGTATCAAACTCCAAGTCTTTTCACGGCAAATGATGATTCGCTCCTGGCAATATTCCATTCGCAGCGATACTGATGCCAAGATTGGTATCAGATCTTAAGTTCCATACTCGTAATAAAAATCAGCGGGCAAAAAATGCATATAAAAATAGCAGAAATGATGGGGCATCTTGCAATAAAAATCAACGAGCAAAAAATATATGCATATGAAATAGCCAAAATGTTTGGGCAACTCGCAATAAAAAGCAGCGAGTAAAAATATAAAAATAACCGAAATGATTGGACACCGCGATAAACAGCTGAAATGATTGGGCAATCGCGATTTTCACGATATGAAAAGCTGAAAGGATAGAGCATCGCGGAAATAAAAAATAAAATAAAATAAAATTTCCTCTGCCCTGCAGGTGAGTCTACACTGACCCCTGTATACAATCCATGGGCATAAATGAAAAAGGAAACCATGTTTTCCCACCAAGCTCCATCAAAGGGAGAGCCAGATCTTGATGGTTCATATACAAACTAGAGACAACCCAGGTGTACCTTCTCATTCCAGCAGGATGCAGACGCGATATCAACAAAAGACCCCAAGGTCAAACAAAACGGAGCCATGGCAAAATTCCTAGCTCCAAGTCTTGACGATTCACAAAACAACCTAAAGATTACCTCAACATTCGTTTCGTTACAGCAAACGCAATGTCAACAATGGCGTTCCCTCTCACTCCAGGAGGATGCAGACGCGACGTCAATAAAAAACCCTAGGGTCGAAACAAAATGGAGCCATGGCAAAATTCCTAGCTTCAAGTCTTAACGGTTCACAAAACAACCTAAAGACTATCCCGACATTCTTCTCGTTACAGTAGATACAATGTCAACAAAGGCTCCAAAACAGCCATATAAAAAAGGAAGCGAAGGCAAAATTCCTAGCTTCAAAGTCTTGACGGCAACTCAAATAAAACCCAAAAGACTATCGGAGATCATCCGACACCAGTGCGAGTGGTTATGACTCATCGGGGCTCCCAAATTGAGCCTAACCTCAAGTAAAAAGCGCCATGGAAAAATCCTAACGCTTGCTCTTCCGACGGTGAAACTGCCTAAGAAGATTACTTGAAGACGTCTTGTCCAGCCCCCGAAGAGATCAGAGACACGATAGTCGGGGAGCTACTCGAACAGCAGCGTAAAGTCTGCATATAGGGGAATGCATCAGCCAACGCGATGGTACCACGGACTAAAATCCTAGTACCACAAAACCTAACGGACCTCTGTCACAAAGAGCATGGGTTATCTATAACGTTAGGACGAGTTTTCCTATAAGCCCAAGGGAGGTAAACTAAACAAACTTCGAAATGAGTCCATAAACTGGAGACTCCGGAATGAGTGAATAAACTACAAACTCCAAAATGAGTACGTAAACTAGAAACTCCGAAACGAGTAAATAAACTACAAACTCTAAAACGAGTAAATAAACTAATTAGCGCCACATCAAGACACAGATAATCGGATGCAAAGGAAAATTGTATATTCTTATTCATAAATCAAAATGTTTAAGAGATACAATTAATGCAAAAAGGGGAATACAGTTACAATTAGGAAGGAGGGGCTTTCAACAAATTGGCGACCTACTCACGCGCTCCCCGCAACTCCTCCTCGCATTCAGCTACTGCGACCAACCCCGCTTCGATTTGAGCCCATTGTTGAAAGCAGGATGAAAGTTTCTCAGCGATTTCCTGCTTAACAGCTTCGCAATCTTGCTTGACCCGCTCAGTAAAGACGAGCTTCTGCTTCAGCGCCAGCCTATCAGATATACATTGTTGGAGTTTTTCAAAGATAGCTTTCAGCTGTGCGGCATTCACTTCGATTTGGGCACGCAATTGAATGGATTCGCTAGAAGCCGTCTCATGCTCCTTTCGCTTCAGGGTCAGCTCTTGTTCAAAATACTGAATGAAGTCGGCGCTTTGCTTGATCCATGTGACCCGCTGAGCCTTCAGGATCAATACTTTAGGAGCGAGACGCTTGAGCTCGATCTCATGCAAACATGCATCGATCTCCTTACAATGATCGACCCAAAAGCGAATGAAATCTTCATTGTGGAAATTCGCAAGCGTCGTCTGCTTAGGGTTGACTTCGTCGGCGAAATCCATAGTGGAGGTGAGAGCCTCGGCATCAAGATCTTCGATAAATTCTCTTAACATCCGCTTGCTAGTCACTGCGCCCCTGGAAGATTGACGTTTAGCAAAAGGCCTCGTAGGCATGGGAACGCGAGACTCAAAATGAAGCGAAGCCAACATAATTGCTGCAAAATAAATCACGCGCGAATAAGGGTCAAATTTCAACTTGAAATATAAAGATGGAAGCTGATGGATAAGAGCTACCGTACCAGCCGTTGAAAGTGGCAAGACAGGGAGCACCAGAGGTTTGGCTATTCCTTCGCTCCCTCCTTCGGGCCGTGATACTGTGGTCAATATGAGGAAAGCTTAGCAACAGAAGGTCTACTCATGAAAGGATGAAACATCAAGCGAGGAATATACTGACCAATACCAGAAGGGGGAATGACTTCCGATTGGAAGGAAAAATGTGGGTTTAGCACTTGGTATAAGTAGTCAAAGAGCACTCCTGCAAGGTTGCGACAATATATGGTTAATGCAAAAAATGGTATCTACAGTGAAGCAAATAAATGAGAAGTCTTTACCTTCCGAAATTCGGGGAGACTCAGAAGAGGGAGAAGGAACCATGACAGTTAGAGCAATGACCGGCGGCAATTCTTCAGCCAGTATAGCTTTAGGGTTTACTGTGCCTATGCTCAGGACAAAGGAAATATCATCAGAGATGCTTAGCAGGATTAAAAGCTCAAAGATAATAACCCAAGGAGTACCTTACATGCCAGAAACCGAAACTGTGCCCGAACCATCACCGGTTGTGACAGCTTCCTCTGTTTCCATTGGGAGAATAGATTCAGCACCCACGGCTTCATCCCCTGACTCGACAAGGGCCGTCATAACACTTGCGTCACCCGTCGATATCAAGGATCCACAGGGAGAAAGAGCGGCAGTTGGAACGGTCCCAGATTCTGGAGAAAGATTGGTCACTTCAGGCTCTTTAATTACCGGTACTTCACCTGTCACACCGTCGCCTAAATCTGGCTCTATAAATAAAAAATGCGTACGTTATGATATAAAAAAGGAGGGAGGGGCTGTTACTAAGAGCTGTGTGTTTTTCTACCTTGAAGCAGCCGTTCGCCCTTTTCACGAGTTGCACACGCAGCCTGTCTATGGGCAGTAGACAGGATAGAAGGAACGTCCACCGAAGGAATGTCAGACTCAAACCTGCACCCACGGCCAAGACAGCTTCGCGTTCCCTCGCAGCATGCTTTCTACACTTCCTCTTGTAGGGTTCCTAGGCACTCTCAAGAGGTCTCACAAGGCATCAACCATGCCAATTTCAAAATTTACGGTGCCGAGAAACCCTAAACTACGGATCGTTGGCTAGAAATCTAGGCGAAAAGTAACTAGTTTACATCTAAACTAAAGGAACGGAAATACAACCTTTGTAGATCCGGTCCTCCACCTCCACGGCTCCGTGATGAAGTCCTCTCCGCTGTCCAAATCAAACTAGCGTCGGCTTCATCGGAGAAAGAGCGGGCAAGGTCGTCGGCTTCGTGCCGAAGATGATCTACGTTGAGGCATCGCTAGATCAAGCTCCAACTTCACCAAGTCATGAAAACTTGTGAAGGAAACACACTCTACTACTTGGCAAGAGGTAGAGGATGAGAAAATAGGAAGTGGGTTCACTTTAGAATTGGATTTCTCACTTGTTTTCATCAATCACCATTGATGAAGTAAGCTCCTTCATGGAAGAAGAAGAAGAAGAAGAAGAAATATTATGATAAGTTTCATGGTAAAAAAAGGATAAATTATATCAATACTTATCATAACCTAACTCTAGTTAAGTGTAGAGAATAGACCATGGTTTGCTTAAATGGTTAGGGTTAAGAATGAAGACAAGAAAGGTGACTAAGTCAAAGGTTCATGAATCTTCAACAAACAAACAAACAAAGCCACCATTCTTTCTTTATCTTATCCAAAACAAACAAATAAATAAATAAATAAATAAATAAGATAATCAAAACCCTAATCATTAACTTAACCATGGTTTAATCTTTACACTTAACCAAGTTAACATGTATCATCAAACATGATACAAACAAGTGCACAAAAGTATATCACATATACAACTTGTGAACTTCAAGTGAGAAGATCCATTTAAAGTGAACCAATACTAGTTAATGCAAAGTAATATATCAAATATATAATTATACATTAAATCATTAAATCAACACTTGATTTAACGATCCGGTCATATCGCATATAACCGACTAGTATCCAATGTATCGGCTTATCGAATCAATCCTCGATTCGATAACTAGGTTATATCGCATACAACCATTCGACACATTCATCGCGAGAATGAAATACGGTATCACATACACGCATTATTCTCGGTCCCGCACATATCTCATATGCGCTCCTATTTCGTTTCGCTTGAGCCAGGAAACCCCTGTGTAGGACTCTAAAGACTCGTCAATACGCCGGCAGTTGATGATGATCATATCAAACACCCACAAGCCGCAAGCGGTCTGCTAAACGTAACGGCCACCCGGGTATTGAACGATCTGAAGATCGACGAGCAAGCCCACTCATACTCCAGTGAATCCAACCAGTAACACTACCGTACAGTCCGGTCTGATCGTCTGATATGTCGCATATCTCGCCTAGGGGTGGTAAACGTCAGACCCCAATAGCTCGATAAGTCGTGTCGATATGAGGTCTATAACAATTCGAGAAACTACTGGTAACACTTACCAGTAAATCTCAGCAACCCTGGCCAGGGATTTCTTGTTATAGCCAATCGAACACAGCGCAACATCAACCCCCTATACCGGGAGAGACGAATCCCCTCCTATCGCTCATTGCCTTCATGTGACTCGGGACTGTACCCAAAAACCACCGTTTTGCACGCCCTCTTGGACGTGGTAAGATGGAAATCAAAGCACAGTGGGAACCACACAAGACTCTATGACGATCTCGGGTCAACAGACTACTCTGTACCAGTGTCACCAGAGAACTGCCATCTGACGTGAGGTATAATACCATCTGGGAGTTCTCGGCGAGTCCGTCCAGTGTACCCAGTCTCTACTGAGCACCCGTATATCATCTCTGATGTCAAACACCAATGGATATGGGATCATCCATCGCCCATCTGTATGGGTCGAGAAGGTATACGCTAGTCTACTCTGGTATATCGATGCCCCGTCTCGATACACCCACGACTAGGGACTTTGAAGGATGTACTTATGGACTACCATGTCCCCACTAGTATGATCCGCATCGTAGTCCAGGTAGTCAAGTACAGATCCTAAGGGCTTACCAACATGTAACAGGGAGACAATCAGTGTACACGTTAAGGTAAAGATCAACCAGATAGCATACTATCATGTCGAGCAAGAAAGTCTTCCCTATATATGTCCCAGCATCCACTACAATATACATCCTATGTATAGTAATGGCCTCTAGGGCATACATATAACTAACAATCTCCCACTTGCACTAGGGCCATCTGATAGCAGTGGTTGCAGTATCTCATACTCAACCATCCCATAATAGTCTCTCTCTGGGAACAGGCCTTTGTGAGTGGATCCGCTGTGTTGTCCTCTGAGTCTACTCTCCTAACCTCGATCTCCCTGGAGATCAACCATCTCCATGATCAGGTGACACTGCCTTAGAATATGTCTGGATCACTGATGGGACGGACGTTCCTTGGCATAAGCCACAACTCCATTGTCTCACAATGGTTGGAACGTAGTTCATCTCATGAACCAATATACACCCAAACATCCTCCTTGGTAGTATCTTAAGTAGCGATGTATCCTGCCTTTATCTTCTAGTATGCCACGGTATCTAGCTTGGAACTCTTCCAACATACCGTCCCTCCAGTGAGGGTAAAGACAATGCCTGTGACTGACATTCAGTCGTCTTTATCACCCTGGAACCCTTCCAGTGATTCTCCCCAGGATCGGTTGATACCGTCTCACTACAACTAGTGAGAGTCCTAATTATCCAATTAGATCTATCTCATAGATCCAAAAACCAGGATTTAGGAGGTATCACTTTGATCCTATATGGAGAATTATGGTGATAAGCGGAGATTGACCGAGCGTAGCATAGGAAACTCCTTCCCCATCAAGAGTATGTCATCCACGTACTCTACGAGGATTGTCACCATACTCCCCACTACCTTTTTGTTTATACAAGGTTCATCTACCATTTTGATGATGTCAAACTCTTTGACTACTTCATCAAAACAGACGTTCCAACTCCGCGATGCCTGCTTTATCCTATAAAACATCTTGCACACGTTTCCGCTGCTCCCATTGTTTACGAAGCCCTCTGGCTGTGTACTTACAGACGCTCTCTTCTAAAACATCATTTAGAAAAGCAGTCATGACACCCAACCGCCAGATATCGTAGTCATGGTATGTAGCCGTGGCAAGTAGGATCTGGATGGACTTAAGCATAGTTGCTTGAAAAGGTTTCATCATTATCCACACCTGGTCAATGATGCAAACTTTAACAAGTCTAGCTTTGAAAGTCTCAACTTTTCCATGTACACCAAGTAATCTTCTCAAGATATACTTGCTCCTGATGGGGATTTAACCCTTCAGATATAGCAGCTAAAGTCCATACTTTGCTGGTGTATAAGGATTCCATCTCAGATCACTAAGCATCCAGCCATTCTTACAGAGTCTTACTCTCGATGGCCTGCTCGAAGCTAGTTGGGTCATCATCTCATGATGCAATCCTCGCTCCCACTGTCATAGAGGAACCGAAGTATCTCTCAGGTGGGTGAGGAACCCTACTAGATCGGCGGAGAGGCCGAGGTTCATTGGTAACTATTGAATCCTTTGGTTCTTTCAAATCATCAGCTGCAGTTTGTATAGCTGGAACATTTCCAGTTCTACATAACAGTCCTTGCCTCGAGCTTGTCCGGATTTTGCTTTTAGACATAGCCCGGACAACCCCAAATCTTAACCAACTTAAGATATGGGCTCTTCCCTTTCCATATCACATATGAAGCGGTAGGCAACTGATTTGATTTGAACCCTATTCAATAGGTATGCATCTTCTCAAGTGCATAACTCCCAAAAAGAAATAGGTAACTCAGTAGTACTCATCATAGAGCACACCATATCAAACAGGGTGTATCTGCTCCGCCCCGATATACCATCATGCTATGGTGTATTCAGAGGAGTAATGCTGAGAGAGAATCTCATTCTCCTTTTAGAATAGTCCAGTATTTCCGTGCTCAAGTATTCTCCTTCTTGATCTCATCAAAGGACATAATACTTATACCCGTATTTTGGTTCTCTACTTCTAACTTATATTCTGTGAATGTCTCAAAAGGTTCGGACTTGTGTTTCAACAGGAACATAGGTCTGAATCTCGAAAGATTATCAGAGAATGTAATGAAGTATAAAGAACCGATCTTGGCATGTGTAGACAGGGGAGCTTACATACATCAACATGTATCATATCCCAAGAGTTCACTAACTCTTTCTCTGTTTCCAGTAAACGGAGCTATGGTCATCTTATCTTTGTGACATGACTGGCAAGTTTCACAAGATGTAAATTCAAACTAATTTAAATACGCATCTTTATGTAACTCTAGCCAGTCGGGTCACATTGATCTGACCTAGTCTACAATACCTCAAGAAGAATCCGTTCATTTCTGAACTCTTCCTCTTGTGTGTGTTCTGTATACTAAGAACTGTAGTTTGATTTAGAACATTAATGCTTTTAGATAACGTGCCTGAACCGATCAACCTTTGATATAGGAAATGTTCAAAACATTATCCATCAATACAAAATTTTATCATTTCTTTACCAATAAAGAGATTGATATGATTTTGTATATCAGGTTCGGTATCTAATAACATTTGTTCAGAATCAATGTATTTGGAATACAGGGTGACAGTGACCAACAGACTTGGCTGCAACTCTTGCCCCGTTTTCTGCCTCATGAAACTTATCACCCGTTCTCAGTTCTCTACCTATCTGTAGCCCTATGTAACTGATTACATATCTGGGATCCTGATCTGGTATCACATACCCAGGACGTAAAGGATACTGAGAAACAGTTCTCTGTATAATGAACACACCCGAAGATGATGCATCAGCATGCACTCTCTTCGTTTGGGCGGCACGGGAATTCTGGTAATCCCCAATTTCCTGCTCTGTCTTATAACAATTATAAGTTGGAGCGGGACCAACGTTCCCCAGCTCAGTATAACAAGCGGGTTCGGTCAATATTCCGTATTATTATCTTGATTAAGGCGTGATATGGTCGCTACCTGGAGAGAGAGAGAAGAAAACACTCAGCGTGCGCTCTGTCAAGAATAGATTGGTTATTATTTTATCTAATCAGGATGGCTCCCACTGCTTTTTATCAAATCTTCCTTCAAACCCTAAAAGGAAAGACTAGCCGGGATTAATTACACACTACAAGTTCGCAAATCTTTCAGCCAGGCCAGTGTCGGTACTTTGAGGGAGGTCCCCCGTGCTTTCGCACGAACCTAATTAATGTAAACCTCGTTTTCCCAGAGACGTAACCTCATTGACACCTTTCTAGACACCTACTTAATCGGCTAATTGTAATGTATAAAACTCTCCCAGGAGTAACACTTACTCGCAGTGGGTATCGGGATCCAACTATCTCATAGAAGGTATGCAATCTCATTGCAAATTTCAACACTTGAAATTCCCGATAATATTTTGCCCCTAACCTCCTATGACCTTGACAAAGGCCAACAAACCATAGGATGCTAGTCAAGTTCAACCCGTCATTTCTTGATCGAAATAAACCCACCCGCACGGCCCTTGACAAAGGCCAACAAGGTCGCACGACTACCCTAATCCAATCTGCATCATATGCATAAGCAGATAAGCACCAGTTAGCTACCGCACACTGCGCCTTGACAAAGGCCAACAAACGCAGCACGAATACTAACTACTACTTATCTGAAATGACGGAGGGCTACGACAGGTTTTTCTGAAAACCTATTGCGTAATGAACTTGATATCGTTGTAGAATCAAATGATTTTGAAATGGTGTGCTTTTGAGGCTTTTCTAGTTTTGCTAAAGGAGTCACTCCCGGTGAAGGGATCGTCGGTCCTTTCCTCGTCGAATGAGGTGCGGGATATATCATATATATCACTGTGCAAAGCAAAAAACACTTAAAAGCAATCAAAAGACAAACCGAGTGTGTAGCATCTGCCAGTTATTGCTAAAGGAGTCACTCCCGGTGAAGGGATCTCGGTCCTTTCCTCATCGAATAAGGTGCAGGATATATCTCATATACCGCTGTGCAAAGCAAGAACTGTAGCTACCTGTTTTATTTTGAAATTCGATTCTACAACATCTTAGGTTTCTTTTATTTTCATTAATCACATTAATGAAGTCCCATCATATAAGTACCTAAACATCACAGATAAATACGACGTACACTTATGCCATCCGCATTCGCCTCGATGTCCCCTCGTGCACCGTTAGGTTAGGTAACTAACGGCAGAGCTGGGCAGGGCTAGCGCGGGTGTAAAACATAAGTAACGCCTATATAATATATCATATATACTATATACTGTATCTATCACAGAACATCACATGATCACATCACAGATATCGCAGCAGAAGAAACATATGAAATATTGGATATACTAGGACGTCCGTGTTTTCAATACGAGCCAGTATAAAACACGGATTTCACGGTCGTGATGAATAGCCAAACCCACACCCCTAGACCCCTACGAGAGCGGCAAGCAACCCTACCAATTCTAGAGTTAGGAGACCCGGACTCGACTCCTCGAGTTGGTCTCCCACTGGACTCCAGAACCCGGTTACTTGTGCCCTCCTCCTTGGGTCTATCCTAGTGCGGAAAAGTAAATAATATACAACATGTGAGAACTTCCGCAACCTGGAAGCGCCCCAATAAAAGAATATTACATACAAGTTTTTACATGAATGAAAATGAAAAACACTCATCTCACATAAAAACCCCCGGTTATTCAAACACGACGATCCAATATAACATATCCAGCAACACATAACATCACATGTCATCAACGTAAGTAAATATGCGCATCCCAATTGTCGTTGACATATAGCAACGAAACCGGCGATATCACATATTACACTTACGGTCACAGAAAAGAAAGTGTAAAACTACAATAGTTGGAATCCGCAACCACCTCAGACATCGCATGCCTGACCAAATGAATTCCTTAGACATCGCATGCCTAACAATTATAAACCCCGCATTTTAGTCTCATAATCGAAAACACTTTTCAATATCAAGTCGGGCAATTCAACAAGATTCCCGACATCCTGATCGAATGCTCGTCGCAAACTTCAGTAGACGGTCGCACCCCCGATACCGTCGACGAAGTGCACCAAGGCGGAACACCGCTGCCGCGAGCACCCGAACGGATGCTTTCGGCGACGGGGTTCTTCTACAGTCACTTGGTCGGGGCTATGGAGTGAGGCTGTCTATTAAGTTTACCCGGCGAGTATCCGCGTACGCTACGTGATTGCGACGGACTTTTGATCACATCAAAATTCCGTGGCAACCGATCAAGTGAGACTAAAGTGCTATGTTTATAACATTCATTCAGTTATCTCATAACTTATTGTGAATTCCAAGTATTGTATCCCATTCCGGATAAATAGAAAATGTTAAACTTTCCGATCGAACAATCGAACACCCAAGTTTTCCCGAAACAGATCAACACATGAAACAAGTCTAAAAACATTCAGTTCGTGCCTCAGTACCAACGGTCCAGCCGTAGAAGGGTCAAGCCAACGCCTCACATGTGGCACGCCGTACTGCCCCAAACCCTAAGGTTCAAAGGGCAGTTCAAGACGGTCACATAATCGAGTTAAGGTTTGTTATCTTCTAGAGGGACCATCGCGTTACTTGCACTACTTAGAACGTCTTTAAACCACGGAAAAATCCAACAACTGGAAATTTTCCGGCAGGGGAAAAATTGGGTATTTATATCCAGTCGAACTTTTTAACAGTTTTTAAAAAAATTATCCGGAACGACACATAGACAAAGTTTGACAATCCGATCGAATGTATGAACTCCCAATACAACCCAAAATACTCAACTCTTGATTTCAGATTAAAAATTCCCAGGAAAACCAGCACTGAAAAATAGGAGTTACTGTGCAAAATTCAATGGCAGATAAGACAAAAGGGCCGCGGAAGGGCCGCATTAGCACGCTAATGCCGCGGTTCCGCCGCACTTTAGAAAGATCATTAGGTAATTTTTGCATCGTAATTCTTATATTTACCTGCTGATTTTTCTGCATATTTTTAATTTGCAAAAATCCACATTTTACAAAAATTTCCAGAGAGCATTTTAAAGTCGGGGTTTCGGGTCGATCGGACTTCTAACTCTGTCTACGCATCGCCTAAGGCTCTAGCTAGGCTCTGATACCACTGTAGGGTTCCTAGGCACACCGTTCCTTTAGTTTAGATGTAAACTAGTTACTTTTCGCCTAGATTTCTAGCCAACGATCCGTAGTTTAGGGTTTCTCGGCACCGTAAATTTTGAAATTGGCATGGTTGATGCCTTGTGAGACCTCTTGAGAGTGCCTAGGAACCCTACAGAGAAAGAAATATTATGATAAGTTTCATGTTAAAAAAAGGATAAATTATATCAATACTTATCATAACCTAACTCTAGTTAAGTGTAGAGAATAGACCATGGTTTGCTTAAATGGTTAGGGTTAAGAATGAAGACAAGAAAGGTGACTAAGTCAAAGGTTCATGAATCTTCAACAAACAAACAAACAAAGCCACCATTCTTTCTTTATCTTATCCAAAACAAACAAATAAATAAATAAATAAATAAATAAATAAGATAATCAAAACCCTAATCATTAACTTAACCATGGTTTAATCTTTACACTTAACCAAGTTAACATGTATCATCAAACATGATACAAACAAGTGCACAAAAGTATATCACATATACAACTTGTGAACTTCAAGTGAGAAGATCCATTTAAAGTGAACCAATACTAGTTAATGCAAAGTAATATATCAAATATATAATTATACATTAAATCATTAAATCAACACTTGATTTAACGATCCGGTCATATCGCATATAACCGACTAGTATCCAATGTATCGGCTTATCGAATCAATCCTCGATTCGATAACTAGGTTATATCGCATACAACCATTCGACACATTCATCGCGAGAATGAAATACGGTATCACATACACGCATTATTCTCGGTCCCGCACATATCTCATATGCGCTCCTATTTCGTTTCGCTTGAGCCAGGAAACCCCTGTGTAGGACTCTAAAGACTCGTCAATACGCCGGCAGTTGATGATGATCATATCAAACACCCACAAGCCGCAAGCGGTCTGCTAAACGTAACGGCCACCCGGGTATTGAACGATCTGAAGATCGACGAGCAAGCCCGCTCATACTCCAGTGAATCCAACCAGTAACACTACCGTACAGTCCGGTCTGATCGTCTGATATGTCGCATATCTCGCCTAGGGGTGGTAAACGTCAGACCCCAATAGCTCGATAAGTCGTGTCGATATGAGGTCTATAACAATTCGAGAAACTACTGGTAACACTTACCAGTAAATCTCAGTAACCCTGGCCAGGGATTTCCTGTTATAGCCAATCGAACACAGCGCAACATCAACCCCCTATACCGGGAGAGACGAATCCCCTCCTATCGCTCATTGCCTCCATGTGACTCGGGACTGTACCCAAAAACCACCATTTTGCACGCCCTCTTGGACGTGGTAAGATGGAAATCAAAGCACAGTGGGAACCACACAAGACTCTATGACGATCTCGGGTCAACAGACTACTCTGTACCAGTGTCACCAGAGAACTGCCATCTGACGTGAGGTATAATACCATCTGGGAGTTCTCGGCGAGTCCGTCCAGTGTACCCAGTCTACTGAGCACCCGTATATCATCTCTGATGTCAAACACCAATGGATATGGGATCATCCATCGCCCATCTGTATGGGTCGAGAAGGTATACGCTAGTCTACTCTGGTATATCGATGCCCCGTCTCGATACACCCACGACTAGGGACTTTGAAGGATGTACTTATGGACTACCATGTCCCCACTAGTATGATCCGCATCGTAGTCCAGGTAGTCAAGTACAGATCCTAAGGGCTTTACCAACATGTAACAGGGAGACAATCAGTGTACACGTTAAGGTAAAGATCAACCAGATAGCATACTATCATGTCGAGCAAGAAAGTCCTCCCTATATATGTCCCAGCATCCACTACAATATACATCCTATGTATAGTAATGGCCTCTAGGGCATACATATAACTAACACCTCTCAGCCTGGACCGTGAGAACCGACCTCCTTAAAACTTCCGACAGGGGGACGTCGTCGTCCGAACTGAGCTCGGCCTCCGGAGCCGCTGCGGCATCCATCACCGGCTGCTTCAGCAACGCCTCCTGTGGTGGCCTTGGAAGGGCCTCGGTCGCGGTCGGTGGCTCCGGAAGCTTTCCTGCATCACCACCTGGGATTGGCACTGCACTCGGAATAGCCTGGGTTTTGGTGGTCCCTGTAATAGGATAAACAAAGAGAGTCAGACTATGACTAAAAAGAATTAAAAGAGTAAAGGTGTAATGAAACAAATTATACCAAGGCCCAAAGAAGCGTAGAGTCTCTCTTCCTCCTCAAATGTCCTGAGGGAAGCCGTAAGAGCCTCTTTAGCAGAGATACATGTTAAGGAGGATAGCGTTAATAAAGCATAATAAGGAGGGAGGGGATATATGAAGAAAAGAGTAAATGAAGTATACCAGACTCCACAATAGAAACCAACACTGCTTCTTCACGGGCCAGTCGTTTGGAAGCATCAATGGCAGCCTGAAGGTTAGTATCAGTTACAGGCGCATCAAATAAACCCTCGTTGGTGCCATATTCGCGCAAGCCCTCACTATAAGGGGCGTGGGGCTCCTGTCCGAATACGACATCAGCAGAAAATAAGGACTTCTTTCTTTTTTGCGAAATGACACCCTCCGTCGACGATAAAAGCTATCGCTTAACTGGTTTTTTCGGACGACGGGCCCCGATCTCTGAACCGATGCCCGAGTCCGGAGACACCACAGCAACCGCAGTCGCAGGAACATCCGGTCGAAGCTTATTAGGAAAAGCTCGTGGGACTACAGCCGTGGTGATTTCTCTTAAAGAAGGACGAACAGTGGTTCGTCGCTTCAGCGAGACTGATGGATTAACGGCTGGGAAGAAATCCTTATGGTCAAGTAGAAGCCGCCTCTCTTCCCTGGTAGCACGCGACGTAAGCATTCGAGGCTTTTGGCACATAGATCGACTCGCTGATAAGGAAACATGACCCCGTATTTAATCATATAAAATGATGCATTGCGCCGCGAATACCTTCCTCTGTAGCAACCGGTTCAACTAAGAACGCCTCAAGAGGAACACCTGTCACGACCCAAAATTTAGTTCCTGACCGACACTTAAATCACGCCACGTCTAAAGGCGTAACGTAAAATAAGTAAGCCGAAGCCCAGAAATCTAAACCTTTTAAAGAAAATAAAAGAGATGAAGTTTTGAAATAAAGGTATGATGAAATCAAATGTTTTCTTAAATGCATAGATAATGGAACATGAAAAATGTAAGTGGATTTTACTAGTTGAAAAACATGTTTCGTCTTTTAAAAATTTGGGCAGCACCTCCCTTGTATATTTTGATCCAAAAGCACATATACATGATAATATAAAAGGCATCCCCAAGCGGGAGCTAGCTCTTCGCCAATCGGTGGAATCACAACCACGCAAGACAGAAATATATGTATACTACGCCCAACGGCGAAGATCAACACAAAAGGATAATGTAAAGCAAGACATCAAACCCACCAAGCGAACATATAACCCCTCGCTCTAAGTCTCTCAACCACAAGTCTTACTAAGTCTTACTACTTATACAAATGCTAGTTTCTGATTAATGGAATTCACTAGATACAACAGGAATAATAAATACAAGAGTGGCACGATCCAATATGTACCACCTACCAAAGCAAATCACCCGGAAGCAAGCTGTGCCAACTATACCGCTACTGATCCATGCGGTCAAACCTGCAAGAACTGTGGCACAATGGGGATGAGTTTCCAACTCGTGAGTAGAAAACATCAGCAGGCAGAAATCGAATAAAACAACGATTCCTAGGTCAACTATATCATGAAGGTAATACTATGATATCTAGGGTGACCGTGTCAGCATATATGCCAACAATATAATTAATGCCTGTATGCATGTGGATATCATCTACGTGTCCATCAATGACACAAAAACATGAAAACATATGCATGTAAATATGAGGATATAAACTACGTGTGTCTATCAACGACACAACCCATATCATGAATACACATATCTGTATGTATGAGGATATCAACTACGTGTGTCTATCAACGACACATCGAAATCATGGAACCTGAGTGTCCAACACCGACACTCGAAACATCATGAAAAACCCGTGTCCAGCATCGACACGTAAATCCTCATACCTCAGGCGCCGCATCCTTAGATTGGCCCTCATATCTATCTCATCTCAGACGCCGCATACTCTGATCGGCCCTTATATCCATCTCATGACTCCGGTCGGTATCCTCTGGATAACCGACGAGTCCAAATACTATCACCGGTAGGTAGTGCTCCCCTGCCAGGCTCACCGCCTAACTATACAAGTCTTCTTACCCCGGGGTATCTCACCGGGTCCACCATGTACCCGCAGACGGTGCCTACCGCTTCTCGAATCGGGTTTCGCATACTAATCTCAGAACCGAGAATACTCATGATGGACGTCTTGAAATATCATATCAAGAGAAATCGGATTTTTAAAAAATACATACTTTCTTTTGAAATATAACCGCGGTTCTTAAATCCAGAATCTCATGAAAACAACATCTCAATACGTATAATCATAAAGCATGATGTATGCAAACATAGAATGGAAATGTGAGCATATCAAGTATATCATGCGAAATAGTATAGTGATGTGAGCATAGCAAGTATATCATGCAACATAGCATAATGATGTGAGCATAGAAAGTATATCATGCCTACGAGTCATATGACAGTACTGAACAATTAAGAGCAATAGCATGATGTAGCAATTCTACTGTATAAGTGACATAGCAATTATCGATGATGAAGTGTGTGAGCCGGCAAATCTGTGTGAGTGTAACATTTGCATCATCGATAATGGTGTAGGTGTACTAGCACAGGTATATGTAATGCAATGGGAATATCATGAACGTAGCAGAAAACAAATCATGATGTCACGACCCGAAATTCGACTCGTGACCGGCACTTAACCACACAACGTCTATAGGTGTAGCGCGACTAAATAAGCCGAACCCAGAAATCAAAACCATTTAAAAGTAGTGAGTGTTGAAAACATTTGATTAAAACATTTGGAAAAGCTTAAGTAGTTTAATAACAATATTTAAAGTTAAGTTATCATCTTAATAATTTTGGCAGCATTTCCTTTGTAAAACTAACCCCGGAGTCGGGTATAAAACAGGATATAAGCGAAAATGATACAGGATATAATAAAGCATCCCAAACGGGAGCAATCACGCTCAACGGCGGAAACCATCACCACAAGAGTAATATACGACGCCGTAGCGAAGAAATGAGCAATAAGTAAAAACATCACAGAATACTAAAACCGCAAATATAAAGTCGGCTCCCACGAGCTCGACACCAGAATACAAATAATATACATCATCGTCCTCACACTGTCTCTAAGTCAAATACATATAAAGGTAAATGGAGAATACTAGATACAAAAGTGTGTACAATAGAAGTAACCAGATACCATAACCCACCTAACAGCAAAACAACTCTCGCACCAACTGTAGTGGTATCTGTAGCCAAAAGATTTAAGAAGGCAGCCTGCCGCGACTAGTCTGAGGGGCAACCTGCAAACACTGTGTCACAATGGGGGTGAGTTTCCAACTCGTGAATAGAAGATAACATATAAAGGTAATCGCGAGCATGCCCGTGCTGCGCTACTCTATCATATGCCAGCAGACGATATCTATATGCGATAAGCAGTATGTGCAATAATCATGCAAGCGCTCTATCAGATAATATGACTACAGGATGAGATGCAAAATAATGAACGCTGAGCATGGGAAATATAACATCTACACGGTGTTGGTGTATATGCCCTAGAGGCCATTACTGTATCATACTAGTATGTATATTACTTGATGGATGCTTGGGATATTCACAGTTGTATAGACAATCTTGCTTGATATAGTAGTATGCTATTTGGTTTGTCTCTGCTTTAATGTGTACATGTGTGTTTATTCATTATATCACCTATACGCATTAGTAGAGCCCTTAGGATGTTTGCTTGATTACCGGCGTTGTGATGGCGATCACACTCGTTGTAACGTTTTAAAAATAATTAAATAAATAATTAAATGAATAAAATTGTTTAAGTGAATTTTATGATTTTCGGTAAAGTAAAATGTATTTTTCGTAAAACTAAACCGTGATTGTTTTTCACTATAAATTTAAAAATATCTATTTTAATTATGTTATTACTAGTAAATGGTGTTTATTTAGCCACTTATAAATTTTTAGTTCAATTAAATATTTTTCCTAAATTAAATATTTTAAATATTAACATAAGCTTTATTTTTTTATTTAAATTAGTGTAAATTACAAATTTGAATGGTTTTAATTTGTAAAAATGAGCCATGGTATATTAGAATCAAGTGTGTAATATGCAAAATCTTTTCCAAAATCTCTCCATGGTTCTAGAAATTTCTAGGAAAAGGGTTAAATTGAAAAAGTTAGATAATAAAGGGTTTAAGTGAAAAAAATGCATTATTTATGAACTTTCTACACAATACCACACATTTTTTCTCTCTCTCCACCCTCCTCCCTCTCCATGGCCGGCCTCCCCTCCATGGGTAGCCCAAAAATTTTCCCCCCATCATTTTTGCATTAAAAATCATCAAAATTCATCAAAAATTCCAAAAATAAATCTCAAAAATCAACATTCAACCTCTACCATTTTCCTTTGAACTATTTAGCATGGATTTTGGAGATGGAAAGCATGCATTTTGGAGGCTTATTTCATGTTTGGGTTTCATATTTTGGAGGTATAAATTTTCTTCTTTTGATTTATTGTTATTAGATGTTCATTTAAGCATAATTAGATTTAATATATTAATTCTATTTGCTACTTTTAAAATTCAAGTTAGGGTTTGAAAAATCAAGTTGTGATTTTTATTAATTAAATAAGGTTATAATAGCTAGTTTAACATTCTTAGAGTGGAAAAATCTTGCATGGTTGTTGTATAATAATTTGTTTATCCAAAATTGATTTAATTAAGCTATTTAGCTAACTAGGTTTTTATAAAATGTGTTTGTGGGTAATATAAAATTCTAATTAAGCTTGCTATCATTAGATTGTAGTTTTAGTGAGAATATTAGCATGTTAATGGAAATAAAAACTTAGTTTGATCACTAGTTTCTTTTGATGATTGGAAAAATACTAATAAAATGCTATTTTTGTAAACTAGATTTTGGAAATTCCTAAATAAATGAGATTAAAAATATAATTTATGGTTTCATTATATCATTATCATCATGAATTGTAGTTTAAAACATTAATCCATGTAAAATCAAGTTTTGTTGTGGAATTGTGGTATTTTGCTTGAAAGATGTTAAAAATTACTAAAGGTTGCAAACTAGAAATTTCAAATTAATACAAATTTGTGTAATAAAAATATAGTAATGGTTTGTATAGTCTAGTTATGCTATTTAATGAGTTTTATGACCATTGGTTTCATTTAAATGTCAAGTTTTGAAGAAAAACGGTAAATTGGCATTTTCGGGTTTTACGAAATCGGGCGATTTGATGGATTTTAGGGTTTCGATGGATTTAATCATGTTTTATAATATAAGTAATGAGTTTTAAAACTACGAGTTATTTGTTGATGTTTATCTCGATCCATCGGAGTCTGTACGCCGATATCGAGCGATATTTGGTTCTTTTGCGTGGACAGGACATAAGTTTTAACCTATGCTTGTTCCTTGCGTCGTTTTGGCTTTTGTATGTGATTCAGTTTACGATACTATTTATATGTTTGCGTTTAGGTACCCCTCACGTGGACTGTGGGCGATGAAGAGGATGATGGCGACACCGTTTTCGGCAGACATGGACCAGGTGAGTAGATGTATATCTACGGGGGGAAGTCGGGTGGATGGCGTTTAGCACCCCCGCAACGTAGAATAGGAATAGTACTTATTGACATTAGGAAACCAGATGTGACCCTAGATTCTTAATGAGTAGGACCCTAGTAATGACCCTAGGCTGGACCAGACTGATTTAGGAAGGCCATACCAGAGGATGAATACCCTGGAAGAGGTTCGTAGGTTTCAGGTAGAAACACACACACGCACACACTGAAACTCGACATGGTGTATACGGGTATGTGTATATATATATAGGACTAGGTATAGGTATATATATAGATATATACAACACGTATATGGGATACATTGATACACGGGAATGAAACAGGATAACTGGGCTTGATGCCGTGATTCTTGACTATACAGTCGTATTAAAGTGTTAGCGGATCATTAGAGAATGAGATAATGAACATGTATACCTAAATTATAATGGGTAGTGATGATATTGAGGTACATGGGACTCTAAAATAGAACCCGAACTGTAACTTGTGACTGATCACGATATGATATATGTATGACTTGATTACGACATCATATAGGTGTGACCTGATGTCGATATCATATAGGTGTGACTTGATGACGATATGATATCGGTATGACTCGATCACAACATGATACATATGACATGCTATTTCCGAGGATAAATTAATGAGGTATATTTATGATGGCAATGTTATATAATTGATGTATGCGATTACAGCATAGCACCTCGATCATGACATGTGTTGATGATGATATTATACGAATAATAAGACACGTAGGTGATATTTGACCCGTATCCCGATATTGGGATGCCGTACCATGGATTTTACCGTACGAGGCATAGATGTGATGATTGATCCGCACTCTTGATTTGAGGAAGTCGTACTATGTACGTGACGCTATTGAGGCAGGATCGCCGACTATTAGAGATATGGACTCAGGCTTTAGGTATACTTCTATCGACCAGTTCTTAGGTTAAGTTCCTTAGGAGGTTAGATGGACACTAGTTTAGGTTCGATTCATATAGTGATAGTTGTTCTCGTATGTCAGAGTGGGGTGGATAATGCACATCTGTCTTCCATTCATACTGTAATTATCATGGTGCATGTTCTTTTATATGTTGCTATAATCAGTATAAACTTTACCTGCTAGGACACCAGCACTATTACCGATGATGCGCATACTCCACGCACACTTATTTGCCGGCTCACACACATCATCATCGGTAATTGCTATGTCACGTACACTTTAGATCATATTGTCTTTATGGATAGAATCAGTTAACAACTAGACCGCTATAATATTGTGATTATTCTCTGACATTAGTATAGACATGATATTTATTGTTTAGACATTCATGCATTCATATTTTCATGTTATCATACAGTATTATGGGCATATGCCGACACTTATCATATAGTTACTCATGATTTTGAGATTTGGATTTCTATGAGATTTCTGGATTTTGGGGAAAACCGCAAGAATATGTAAAAACTTCTCTTTCTCTCCTCCTCTCTTTTTAAAACATAAGATGCGGTTTTCTCGTGATGTATGTGTCGTCCACCATGAGATTTCATGTTTTCTGATGGATTTCGAGACCCGATTCGAGGAGTGGATGAACCGTCTCGGGTACATGGTGGGCCCGGTATGGTACCCTGGGGCAAGAAGATCGAGTTGTAGACGATGAGCCTGGCAGGGGAAGGCTACCTACCGGTGATGTCTGGCGCGGCGGATATCCGGAGGATACCGACCGTTGTCGTGAGATTTGATGATATGGGCCGATCCGGACTGACGGAGCCCGAGATATTGAGACTTGAGATTACATGTGTTGTGTCGACGCTTGATATGGATTTCCATGGATTTCATTGTTGAGACTTCAGATTCTTATACACATTTTACTATGATAACAGCTAAAGATTTCTTATACATATATATCTGGATTTCAGGATTTGTTACTTTACATTCATGGTGCATGCATTTCATTTCATATGACATAGTATTATATGAGGCACTGACACAAGCACGGAGTATCTGCACTTACACGTAGTTATACCCTGCTATTACTAGATGATTAGGATATTATAGTGTATTATTATGACCTAGGATAGCGTCGTGCATTCGATTTTTTTTCGTAGATGTCTTCTACTCACGAGTTGGCAACTCACCCCCGTTGTGCCAAATTTTATTACAGGTTCGGTGTACAGGTTTCCCTGGCAGCTTGCTGGCACATCTATTCTTTCAGGGTGATTTGCACGGTAGGTTGGTTCACTTGTATCCGAACCACCATTGTACTTTTATTCATTCATTTGTATCTAGTAAGCTCCATCAACCATACTTGTATTACTTGATAAGTTTATTGGACCAGTCTTTTATTTCGACCTTAGAGTCGCGCATGTATTATTCTGATCTGGTGGTTTTGTTTTCTTTTGAGTTTTGAGCCTCGCCCTTTGGCGTTGTATATTATTGTGCTGTTGTGGTTATTTCCGCCTGTTGGCGTTGAGCTAGCTCCCATTAGGGATTCTTTTTATTATTTATGTATATTATACTTGTTGTACCCATTTGGGGGCCAGTTTTTACAGAGGAGACTCTGCCGAAATTTTTGGGAAATTTGCTGATTCTTTTAAACTTGTTTTCTTTTTCTTCTTCTTCTTCTTCTATGGTTTAGATTTCTGGGCTTCGGCTTACTTAGGTTACGTGGCGCCTCTAGACGCTTCGTAATCTAAGTGCCGGTCACGTTCCGTACTTTCGGATCGTGACACTCGTGGGGGCTGGATAATCTACAAGCACATCCTTATACACGTCCCTAGTCGTGGGAGTATCGAGATAGGGCATCGATACTCCGGAGTAGACTAGCGTATGCGCTTCTCATCCCAGCAAGGGAGACGGTCTGTCCCACAGCCGTCAGTACGCCGTACTTGAGATAGTATACGGGTGCTCGTTAGGTTACGAGTACACTGGATAGGACTCGTCGGGAACTGATGGTTGGTATTATACCTATCGTCAGTTATCAGTTCCCAGGTGACATGAGTACAGCTTAGTCCGCTGACTTGACACTGTCACTTCGCCTCGAGTGTGTTCCCACTGTTCTTTGATTACTACCCTACCACGGCTCTACTGAGTCGTGCAAACAGGTAGTAGTTGGGAGCAGTCCAGAAGCACTTGGAGGCAGTGACGGTTAGACATGATTCGTCTCTCCCGGTATTGGGGGTTGACATCGCGCTGTGTCTAGGAGAGCCATTACACGAGTAGTCCCTGGCCAGGGCAAGCGAGATATACTGGTAGGTTTCCAGTGTTATCTCAGGGTGTTCTGGGCTTCACTCCGACACGACTTGTACCGCTATTAGGGGACTGACGTTTACCGCCCCCCTAGGCCCGCCATGCGATGTATCAGACGAACAGACCGGACTGTACGGAGATTGTCACATACAGACTCAGTAGGAGTTCGGATGGGTTTACCTCATCGGCCTTCTTATCGACATCTACCTGGGGACCGTTACGCACAGCTAGTGCCGCTTGCGGTCTGTGGTTAAACCCACTGCCAGCGTAGTGTCGAGTCTTTAGAGTCCCACACAGAGAGTTTCCCTGCACTGAGCGAAACGTGTAGAGGCCGTATGGTTTTACGGCAGGGCTGCGATCACTTACGTATACTTGTATGCGTGTGGTGTTCGGGCAGGCAATACTAGTGGGCTTTGGTTTAAGCCGGATCCTAGTATTGCACGGATGGATTTGCTTTATCTTCTGTGCATCCGCATTCTACGGAATACGGATGCAGGTGTGTATGCACAGTTTTCGGGAGCGATGAAGGAGGAGGTGCCTCATTAGGGTTTTGGCAGTTGGTTCGGCCAAAACCGTTATGCGGCGGGCTCATTAGGGTTTTGACAGTTGATTCGGTCAAAACCATTTTGAGGCGGACTCATTAGGGTTTTGACAGTTCGTTTGGTCAAAACCATTATGAGCCGCGGACATCATTTACTAATCCTATTAGTGATAATTTTATGATGGCTAATTGCATTGACCATTTGACCCTGTTGACCTCTCTTGACTTTGTTGACCGGTTGACCATGTTGACCATTGATTTTCAAGAGGGATCTACACTCTTCTTTTCTTTTTTCTTTTTCTTTTGGATTATGATAATGGTCATTTCAATGTAGCCATCAAACTTTATCTTGATGGGATTAGTAATGATGTTGTTTTTACATTATTGCAACCATGGTTATTTTTCTTTTGTATCATAATTTCTTTCTCATTCTCTCTCTTGTTTTTTCAAGTGAGAAGAAAAGAAAAGCTCCATGGTTGCTAACCTTTCTCCTTCTTCTTCTTCCTCCTCTTGTTTTGATCTTTTGATCTCATGTGTTGAGAGATAAAGATTTCACAAAGACAAATCCATCCCTTCATCACTTCTACACAACCTAGGACTTTTAGACTAGCAATCTCTTTGCCCTAGTTATCTCGGCTCGAGGTGGAGCTCGGTGCACATCTCTCGGGTGGATCGTCTACGACTCAAGGAGGCCGCGGAGGTGACCAAAGTCCGGATCAAGCCTCGAAGCAAGCAAGGAGAAGAACAACAAGAAGAGAAGGAGTTCAAGTTGAGGTATAACCCCTAACCGAGTAGATAGATCTCTAGTTAGGATGCTAGTGTATTGTTTAGCAAAGATCCGGCTTTTACGGTCCATGTTACAAAGTTTAGAAAAATCTTTGTTTTACCGTTTCCGCAACCCCGAAAGTACCGGGAGAGGTAACGTGGACCTAACACACGGAATGTCAATATGGAAAATATAATCGGTGCCTATCAATGCACCCAGATCCCAATAAACTCAGGCGCCGACACTCCCATCGGCCCTCAAATCCTGTAAATCTCAGATAATCACGAGTGCCCAACATCGGCACTCAAAATATCATGAATAATCGTGTCCAGCATCGACACGCAAATCCTCATATATCGGGCTCCGTCAGTTCGGATCAGCCCACGGGTTCCGTCTGCGGTATCGGCCCTCGGCCCCAGCAGTACGAGTCGTCCCGTATCCATCTATCGACTCTGGTCAGTATCCTCCGGATAACCGCCAGGTCCAACCAATCACCGGTAGGTAGTGGTCCCACTGCCAGGCTCACCGTCTACTGCGCAGCGATCCGTTCTCGCCCCGGAGTACCATAACGGGTCCACCATGTACCCGCAATCGGCCTCATCCAGCTCTCGATTCGGGTTCACATATCACACGTCTCAGAACCGAGAAAACGCATGGTGGACGCACTGAAATATCATATCAAGGAAACCGGGTTTTTAAAACAGTGCATACTTTCTTAAAATAATACCCCGGTCCCCAAATCCAGAAATCACATGGAATCCAAAACCAAGGAGTAAGTCAATGCAATGTGATATGTGCATCAAGTCATACTATAAGTAAAAGGGAGAAACCGCTCTTTAAAATAGTTTTCAGTTTTTCAAAAGGCATCATGCGGCTCCCAGTTTCTACCAAAATCAGCATACCCAGGTAGGTATAATTTGAATATGCATAAGTATATAAATGAGTACGTGCCCAAGTATCATAATCATATCGAATCATATGTGAGATGAACTACAATATAATGATCATGGCAATTCTACAGTGTGAGTGTCATGGTAATTACCAACGGTGTGCGTGTAACATGCAGATTAGTTCTCGTGCAACATGAACCGTCAGTAACAGTACGGTGTTCTATCAATTCTAAGTTCATATACATATGCCAGGGAATGCAGTATGCAACAAATAGTATCCATGAACAGTCAATATATGTAAATGCAATATGCTGTTACAAGGTCCTATCAGCCCTGACGCATAACGCCATGCGGGCGATTTCCCCGTAGATGTTAAATCTACTCACCGTAGTCTCGCGCAAAGTGTAGCCGACGACTTGTTTCCCCTTCTTCGCGGTGTCCGTCGTACTCGCCTGCGAACCTAGAATTTCACAAAATATCACACATAAGCTCAAATCTACAAAAACGCGACATTAGAGCCAAACTAGTAACCCACGTCGCGAACCAAATGCGTGTGTGCACGATACGCTAAAACGTGTGATTACGCGCCTGAAGCTACCCTGACACGTCGCGATACGCAGAAAACCCCAAACCCACTCACGTATCACACGTGTCGCGAAGGTTTAAAAATACGAGAAATAGGGTAATTGATCCCAGATTTTTCCACAGAAAGAATTAAACAAAATTACATATACCACAAATCTTCAAATAGCAGCAGACACCTACAGAAAAGACCCCAGCACCCTGGTCCCCCATCTGGCCGCAAATTGCGGCCAGAATGAATATTCCGGCGGCCGGGGTAGGGAGTTTGGCTCCCGTGCTTCGTGTGTGTTCTCTATACCTAGTGTTCATGCTCCAGTAAATACAGTTTCATTCTGAAGCTAACGGGGTACAAGCAGATTACACAGAACCAAAACCTAGTTAAAAATGCCATTTTAACACTAAATCGATACTTTAAGGTATTTTTGTGAAACCTGAAGCAAATCTTTGGTTAAGACCACACTAATAACACATTACCAAGCTAAGCAAGCAATAAAAAGGTTAATGTAACAAAAACTTCAGTAAATCCCTTCATTAGCACTAAAAATGCATAAAAATGTGATTTTTAGCTACCAAACACACAAGTTATGAAAATAGGGTAGCATGGTTGAGTTTGATACCTTCAAAGGATCCTAGTGAAACTAAATTTTCAGCCCTTGCCTCCACTTGCACTGATTTGCCACCAAAGTCCCCAAAAGAACCATTTTTCTAAGCTTTAGAGTGAAGGAAATAAGAGGTTTTGTGTAGGGTTTTGTTTGGCTTCAAAGAGAAATGAAAAAAATGATGAAAATATGGTGTTGTTGCTGCTGAAGCTCTCTATTTTCTGCAGGAATTTTCAGCCAAGAGAGAGAGAAGGAAAGTGGTCAAAAAGTCTTCTAGATCTCACCTAACCACCATACCTTCATTTTCTAATTTAAAATTGTGAATTTTTTAAGGGGTTTGACTGGGTTAAATGGTGGGGATAAATAGAACCATACTAGAGAATGAAAAGGGTTAACAAGTTAACACTTTTTAACCTAAGTCCAAAAGTGTGCTAAGTGTGCATGTGTACACTAACACAAAAATTCCCAATTAGGGTAAACACGACTAAAATCCAATTAATAAACCCCAAATATATATATAAACACCTCTCATCACAATTTGCGCTAGTTTACAAAAGAAATAAGATTTTCGGGTTTTTATGAAAAACGCGCATCATTACTGACTAACGCGAAATTAACCTAAATGAATTTCAAGGCGTTACAATCTACCCCCCTTAAAGAAATTCGGTCCCCGAATTAAAAAATCTAGCTATACGTACCTTCAAAGAGATGGGGATATTTCTTCCTCATCTCGCTCTCGGTCTCCCAAGTGACCTCCTCGCTACTTGGACCACGCCAAAGCACCTTGACGGACGGTATATCCTTCGATCTCAGTTTCTTCACTTGTCGATCCAAGATGACCACCGGCTGCTCTGCAAAAGAAAGGTCGCGCTCTTGCTGGATCGTCGGGTGCTGAATCGCATGCGAAGGATCGTGAAGATACTTGAGGAGCATCGAAACGTGAAATACGGGGTGCACATCTGGAAAACTGGGCGGAAGGGCTAACCGATACGCAACCGCACCAACACGCTCGAGGATCTCGAAGGGGCCCACGTATCTGGGACTAAGGTTCCCCTTCTTCCCAAATCTCATCACACCTTTCATTAGGGAGACCCTCAAGAAAACGTGATCACCTATAGAAAACTCAAGTCTGCACCGACGACGGTCCGCATAAGATCTCTGCCTACTCTGGGCTGCTCTTATCCTATCGTGAATCAACTGGATCTTTGCGGTCGTCTCCTCAACAATCTGCGGCCCTAAGATACTGCTCTCGCTGAGCCCTGTCCAACAGACGGGAGATCTGCATCTCTTACCATATAGAGCCTCGAATGGTGCCATCTGAATGGTATCCTGGAAACTGTTGTTGTAGGAGAACTCTACTAAGGGCAAATGATGATCCCAGCTACCTCCGAAATCTAATACACATGCTCGGAGCATGACCTCGAGAGTCTGAATAGTCCGTTCTGACTGTCCGTCGGTCTGCGGATGAAATGCTGTGCTGAAACTCAAGCGGGTGCCCAAAGCCTCCTGAAGCCTCTGCCATGGTCGGCTGGTAAACTGGGTGCCTCTGTCGGATATGATGTAGGACTACGGTAGCGCCCCGGCCGTCTATCCGAGGCCAAAATGCGGAAACGAAAATTTTTCATGACTTTAAAACCGGCACTACCGCATCCTAAAAACCCGGATCGAACCATTAACCTATACCTAGCTAACAAGAGAAAGGGTAGAATGCTATACCGAGCGATCCGTGTCCTTCGGTCTTCGGCCTCCACTCCGATCTCCTCGCGGAATCTCCGGTCTTCATCTCCTCGTCGGAACGGGCACCACATCGCCGGGTTCTTTTACGGGCTTCCACCTCTGGACCGAGGCAACTCGAGTATGAAGTTGGCGAGTCGACGTGCTTAAGGATGTTGTAGGCTAAGTGTAGTAATGTTTGTCTCATGGGATTGTGAAGTTGCCTTTTGATGGAGGAAACAACAATGGAAAAAATGAGCTTGGGATTTTGTAGCAAGCATAATATGATATGATAATTTTTCCCACACCAAAAAAAATGAAATCCCTCTCTCTCAAGAAGTGGCCGGCCCCTACAAAAATGGAGAATGGAAAAGCCATAGGAGGTGAGCACATGAGAGGATGGAGGTAACCATAAAGAAATGGATGATAACAAAGAAAATAATATCACATCAATTTCTAATCTAATCTTTTCCATTCCCATCACAATAAATGCACACATGATGAAAGAAAAGAGCAAAGATGCTATACCCATCATAATCATCGATTTACAAATAACACCCTCCAAAATGCTAATTTGCATATTTGCAAATTAGCCCCTCCATCAGAAAAATCTGGCCATGAAGGAACAAAGGAAAACTGGCCGAAACGGAATGCAAACTGGCAACTTCAGAAAACTGATCCCGTAATAAATTACAGAAAAACCCCGTGACTGTATATACATACCCGCATTTGTATTGCGACCGAATACAAATGCAAAGAGGCAAAATCTACACTGTACAATACTAGGATCTGGCTTAAACCAAAGTCCGCTAGTATTATCCATCCGATCATGATCCGTGCAATACCGCACGTATCTGATCGAACCCTGCCATATCTCCATACGGCCTCTACAGCGTTTCGTCCGAAACTTGAGTAACTGTCTGTGGGGGACTCTAAAGACTCGTCAATACTTTGGCTGTGGATTTAACCACTAGCACGTCAGAGGTATTAGCCATACGTAACGGGCTACTAGGTATTGACCAAAAGGGACGTCGATGAGCGAACTCATCCTGACACCCTACTGAGCCTGTCAGTGACAATATCCGTACAGTCCGGTCCGTTCGTCTATGAGTATCGCATGGCGGGCCTAGGGGGTTGGTAAAAGTCAGACCCCCAAAAGCGGTACAAGTCGTGTCGGAGTGTAGCCCAGAACACCCTGAGATACTGTTGGAGATAGTGCCCTCAGAGTCAATTATTAGGTCACAGGTACGTGATTGCAATGATTGATGGAGGACCTATCCCGGTAGGACAGTCTTACTCGAGATGATAGTATGCTATCTGGTTTACCTTTATCATCGTGTACTGTTTTAAGTGACCTGACACGTCGCTATTACACGTTGATAGAGCCCCTAGGATTCTTGCTTGACCACCAGCAGTATGAGGGCGATCATATAAGTAGGAGCTGGGGGTCTATAAGCATATCCTTAAAAGGTCCCTAGTCGTGAGAGTTTCGAGACAGGGCATCGATTCTCCAGAGTAGACTAGTGTATACAGTCGATTCCCCGACGAGGGGCGGTGGCCGGTCTCACAAGCCACTGGTGTCAGTTGGATCACCTAAGATGTATACAGGTGCTCATTGGGTTATGAGTACACCGGACAGGACTCGCCGGGAACATGCTAGTTGGTCATATACCAGACGTCAGATGGCAGTTCCCTGGTGACATGTGTACAGGTTAGTTCATCGACCTGGGGATCGTCATTTGTCTTGTGTGAGTTCCCACTGTACTTTGATTACTACCCTACCACGGCTCAAAGGAGTCGTGCAAACAGGTTTTAGTTGGGTACAGTCCCGAGCCACATGGAGGCAGTGAGCGTATCTTCAGGGGTTCGTCTCTCCCGGTATTGGGGGTGAGGTCGTGCTGTGTCTAGGAGAGCCATTACACGAAGCCCTCGGCCGAGGCAAGGAGATTTACTGGTAGGTATTCCAGTAGTATCTCAGGGTGTTCTGGGCTACACTCCGACACGACTTGTACCGCTTTTGGGGGTCTGACTTTCACCAACCCCCTAGGCCCGCCATGCGATACTCATAGACGAACGGACCGGACTGTACGGATATTGTCACTGACAGGCTCAGTAGGGTTGTTAGGCTGAGTTCGCTCACAGACATCCCTTTTAGTCAGTACCTGGTAGCCCGTTACGTATTGGCTTATACCTCTGACGTGCTAGTGGTTAAATCCACAACCAAGGTGTTGACGAGTCTTTAGAGTCCCCCATATTCAGTTACTCAGCTTTCGGGCGAAAGGTTGTAGAGGCCGTATGGAGATATGGCAAGGTCCGATCAGATACGTGCGGTATTGCACGGATCAGGATCGGACAGTTTGTACTATAGGCCGTATGGATATATGGCAGGGTTCGATCAGATACGTGCGGTATTGCACGGATCAGGATCGAACGGATATTACTGGCCGGCTTTGGTTTAAGCCGGATCCTAGTATAGTACAGTATAGATTTTGTCTCATTGCATTTGTATTTCGGTCGGAATACAAATGCGGGTGTGTATGCACAGTATCGGGGTTTTCCTGTAATTTATTACGGGACCAGTTTTCTGGAGTTGCCAGTTTGCTTTCCGTTTCGGCCGATTTCCCTTGTATCGTTCATTGGCCGATGTTTGGTGGAGGAGGGCTTATTTGCATTGTTGCAAATAAGTATTTGTGGAGGAGTTCTTTGCATATTCTTGTGTCATGATAGCTTTTCATTGACCTTGACTACCTTGACTTTCTTTAGTTGATGATGGCTTGACCATTTGGAGTCATCATGGTTGTTTTGGAGTGTTTGTTTTTGTTGGTGATGATTTTGTTTTAATGATCACTCTTTATCCATGCTTGCATGATAGCTCACCCACTCCCTTGACTTTCTCTCCATTCTCACCCTTCACACATGCTTGGGCCGGCCACTTTTGGAGTGGGGATTGGATTCATTTTTGTGTGGCATTTTGGCTTTCTAAGAGTGCTAAGAAAAGCTCTCTAGTTCATCTCAAAAATCAATTCCTCCACCATCTCAAAAGGCAACATCCTACAACCCCAAATTGAGACACAAATTCTACTACATATTCTACAGCAAATCTTGGGCATGTCGACTAGCCAGCTTCATGCCCGAGTTGCCTCGGCATTGAGGTGGGAGCCCGTAAAAGAAGTAGGCGATGTGGTGTACTTCCGGCGACGAGGTGGAGACCGGAGCATCCGCAGGAGATCGGGACGACGACGAGAAGACCGGAGGACTTGGATCAGTCGGTATATCTCTCTTCCCCATCTTGTAGTTAGCTAGGACTAGTTAATGGTTCGATCCGGGTATTAGTGCGCGGCGGTTTTCCAGTTCAAGAAAAATTTAAGTTTATCACCGCTTCCGCATTTGGCCGTCGGATTGACGGCAGGGGCGCCGCCGTGCACTTACAGTGGTATCAGAGCCTCGCCATTAACTTAGTCTAGCTTGGTTTAACGTGTTTTGCATTTCCGATCGACCAAAATTCCAAAATTCGCATTTTTGCTTGCATCTGTTTTCTGTTAAAATTTTCTGGTGTCGAAATTTTTTTCAGGTTACAGAAAAGTGATGTACTGGAAAATATAAGAGATCTGTGAAAATTCGATGAAGTGTCTCTACAGTAGGAGCGCGGAACCGCGGCCAAACCCCCCCTTGGGCCGCGGTTCCGCCGCACTCTATTGGGTTCACTGCACCAAATTTTTACAGAGGCTTTCTGGGGTTAAAATTGGGGTTTTGGAATATTAATTTTGGGCCCAGAATTTCTTGATGTGCTACAGTAGTGCTTGGGGCCCACTTGTTATAATTTGATCGATCGGATATTTTTAAACACATTATTTCACAGTATTTACATTATATCTGCGACCGTGAATGTCACTTGATCGGTAAATCCGGTCTAACTGCTATAGCCCGGTTAGACGGATTTGCGAACGTGACTTTCACGTTGATGTTCTGTTTTTGCTGTGATGTTTCGGATCGGTCGTGGGGGATAGCCTGGATGCAATGTTAGTACAGTTGTGGTTGTATTATGTACATTTGATATTGCGGGGCAAGCGTCCGACATGTGGACTGCCGTCACTGCCTGATTGTATTATTCTTTTGGGGCACGACCTGGTTGTGGTCGATGTACCCGTTGTATGTATATTTTACTTTCTGTACTAGGATTGCCCCGCGGAGGGGTGCACGGATAGCCGGGTTCTAGAGGGCAACAAGCCCGCATCTCATGGCATTGAGAGGGAAGGGGCTTCACTCTAGGATTGGCGGGCTATTCGCCGCACTCGTAGGGGGTACAGGTTGACCCAGGAGGGGTGCCCAAGTTACCGGATTCCATGAAGTGCTGGGTGGTCCATTCACGGCGCTGAAGGGGGCTGCCTCGCTACAGGTTTTGGCGGGTGACTTGCCGCGCCCGTAGGGGTCTAGGTTCTCATTGCACAGACTATCCACACGACCAGGGGAACGTCGGGTTTCAGTAGTGGCTCTGTGAAACCCGGGGATCCCAGATATCTGTATTGTTTCTGTGATGCTGTTCATTCTCTGTGATGTTGCATTTCTTTTCACGCCTTAAGCGAAATATAATATATTGGTATATATATTAGTAGATGTTGTATATGTTTTGCATCCGCGCTAGTCCAGTCCCCGCTCTGTCGTTAGTTAGCTAACCTAACGGGTAATGACGGGACCCAGTGGCGAATGCGGATGGCATATACGTACATCAGTATATTTTCGTTCTTTTTGGTGTGATCAATTGATGGGACTGCGTTGATTCGGATCAATGCAAGTTAAAAACAAACCTAATCTGATGTTGTTGGAACACTTTTCAAAAAGCTGTTATTGCAAGGACGTTCACTTTTGTTTAGCATCGTGGTATTCAGTTGGAATATCCTGCTCCTCAGTCGACGAGGCAAGGGCCGAGATCCCTTCACCGGGAGTGACCCCTTGGACAGAAGTTTGCGTCAGGGCATTAACTTCACTATAGCCGATTACTTTTGCTTTGCATCGTGGTATTCAGTTGGAATATCCTGCACCCCATTCTACGGGGAAAGAGCCGAGATCCCTTCACCGGGAGTGACCTCTTTAGCGAAGGTTGTCGTCACTATATTTCTAGAAAGCTATTCGTTCCTTCGACGATATCAAGTTCTTTACGTTAAAGGTTTTCGCCAGAAACCATTCGTAGCCCTCCGTCGTTTCATATGGGTGGTCAATAGTATTCAAGCTGTGTATGTTGGCCAAAGTCAAGGCACAGTGATTGGTAGCTATTGGGTATTCATATGCAGCATAGATAGATGCGTTGGTTTGGAACAGTCGTACTGCCATGTTGGCCAAAGTCAAGGGTATGTACGGGTGGATTCAAATTAACCTGGAGAATGACGGGTAGAACTTGACATGTGACTTATGATATGTTGGCCAAAGTCAAGGTCATAAGAGCATGGGGCAGAAATCACATCGAGAGTTTCAAAAGAACTGAAACTTGCCAGATATGCACATACCTTCTGGAGTGTGGTAGCGTGAGCGGATTCCGTCACGTTATCATGCGATGATAGTTGGATCCCGATTCCCACCGATGAGTTAGTTTACTCCTCGGGTTATCCCGACTAATTCTTCTTTCAGGTTTGGAGGAGAATTTGACGGTACAGTGGGATGTCTCCAGATTAGATAAATTGGTAACCATTCTGATCTAGGTTAGAGTGCACGCTGAGTGTTTCTTTTTTCTCTCTCTTTGGCAGCGACCATTGACCTGACCCTAAGACTATGACTCAGTGACCAAGTTGACCGAACCTTCTTGACACCGGCTTTTGGATTGTCAGAGTTGCGAACCTCATTGCCACTCCTACTTTTACCCTTTTCTCCAGGACACCCCGTATTACTACGAACGTCCACTTCCATTGGACAAAACCATCGTATGGTTAGATACGAACTCGAAAGAATTTATTCGAGGATGGTTTCCGGTTCTGGAGAAAACGGATAGGATTATTCAGTTGTCTTTTCCTTTTACCTTCTCTCAAGTTGCGAGTTCTCCTTGGTTTAGGAGATAGTACACCTATTACGCAAATTGGATAGTCTTCTTCCAAACCTTAGGCTGGTGCCGAACGGTAGGGAATGAAGAAAACCAATTAGCGTAACGATGGTGTACAGAAGGTATTAAGTTCAGACAAAGCAAGGGATTAGTAAGAGGGCAAAGTAAATTGCAACAGATATTCACGACCAAACCAGGTATTTCGTTACCACTCCCACATCACCTTTGTATTTCTCCAGGACACTCCGTATCACTACGAAGATCCACAGTTTTTGGATACTCCATCGTATGGTTATATACGAACTCGAAAGGAACTTGTTCCAGTTCGGGGATGGATTCTGGTTCAGGAGAAATAGGAATAAGGTTTATTCGGTTGTCTTTTATCCTCACCTTCTCTCGCATTGCGAGTGCTCCTAGGATTAGGACAGTACACCCATTATGCTTATTGGATAGTCTTCTTCCAAACCGTAGGCTGGTGCCGAACGGTAGGGAAGGAAGAAAACCATTTGGCCTAAAGGGGTGTGCAGAAGGTAATGACTAAAGACATATGAAGGGATTTGGAGAGGTGGCAAAGAATTATACGGTTACAGTCGTGAATATGGAAGAGGCATTACTAGGAATACCGGGATACCCCATCGAAACATTTCAATGTTTCAGTTTCACTGTGTACTGTTAAAGGAAAACTGATTTCCCAATTAGTCCTTACTCCAGGGTATGTATTTACCAGGTACGATTCTCACATCTATATGGTTTTACAGATGATGAGTGGGAGTAAGTTATTGTGAATTGGGTGATCATCCTCATTATATCGGGATTCGTTGTAATCGGTGATATTTGAGGAAATCACCTGGGCTGTTTGCCGGTCGGCAAATATTTGGTTTTGAATATCCGCTGTTATGCACCAATTTCAAATTGATATATCTGTACGTCTATTTTCATAGAGTGAGATATACCTTTATGAAATTATGTCTATGACATTTACCTATATCAGTGGATGGTTAGGTAAGGAACATTAAACAGCGGTGTAATTCTTCTTAACCATAAGTACAGTTTTCAACCTACGACACACAGTGAATGAGTTATCAGACTCAAGGGACTTATACAGAGTATTGTATGTTGTCCAGGGTCCATCAGGACAGAGGGGTTGGTCCTCGTACTATATTCGGTTTACTTATGACTTCTCTAGTTTTTAGACAGGTGTTTCGTGGAAACACAGGGTCCGAATTTTGAGAAGTTGTAGGTATTTGAATAGAGTAGAGAACCAGGTGTAGCAAGTATCGAGATTCTTCAAAGAGATCGAAGATGTAGATACTTGTGTATGGTATTCAGTTGATAGTAATGATAAAGAGATCTTGCTTCTCTTTCAGGTTACTCATAATTGGAAGCATTCCTAAGTTGAGTAACGCTGATCGACCTTCTTCCATTTAGTTGACATGCACTGGAGACAGTTGCATGATTTGGATCTGGTTCAGTTAAATCAGTGCCTCTGGTCCTATATGGGATATAGAACAGTTCATATCTTAACGGTGTTAAGGTACGGGGAGTTGTCCGGCTTATGATTAAAACCAGACACTGGACAACTCAAGGCATGATTCTGTAATGGCCGTTTGTGGGTTGACCCAGGCTATGACGAGGGTTGACTTTCTACCATCTGGATGAACAATAGCAATATTGTTCTAGACTCGCCACAGTTTTATTAAAAATGGATTTTTTCAGAAAACAGTAGTGGGAGTATGGTAGAACTGGAAGTGATTCCAGAACCACAGACGATTACTGAAGATTTCATAGGAACCTAAAGATTCAATCTGGTTTGACATTCCATTGGCCACTCCGCAGATAAGGTGGGTAACCTCAGGCACCCGAGAGGTACTCCGGTAGCCTCAAGGACGGTGACAGGGAGGTTCTTGTTTACCCACACTTACCATTGCTGTTGTTCCAGACTGTGAGACCCGGCAGGAGGATGAGTATAGCGTCTTTCTAAACTAGTTTTAGAAATGTACGTGTATATGACTCTGCCAGAGGGTTGTCGTAGTCAGTGGGAGCAGCGGAAGCATTGGTGGACAGGTTGCTTATGTCTATTTATAGACTAAAGCAAATATAGCGGAGATAGATCATCTATTTCTGACGTGACAGTCGTAGGTTTGACTTCATCAGAATAGGGGATGGATCTGTTGAGAAGGTAGTAAGGTGTGATATCCTGGTATTTGGATGACATACACAGGGTAGGAAAAGAAACTCCTAAACTACAATCGGTTATACTTTGGTCGCCACACAGTGGTTTCTCCACATGGGACTTGGACATTATATCAGACATTCTGGTTACTAAATCTATGGCTTTAGATCTAGATTTGGGTAGTTTCCCAATCAGGGTACTTAGACAGCATTCTAAGAGTATTTAGAATGGACGACTCCTGGCACGGTAGTGTACCTGCAGGTGATGGAGTAACCCTCTCTAAAGGTGTCTTACAGACTAAAGTGGAGAGGGATGTGCATGGTTGGCAGATCACTTGCTTAGGCAATTGAGTCAATCATGAGATGTCAAGTACCACACCAGATGTTGTTCTTGCACTAGATGCAATAAGTTGACATTGATCCAATCCTGGAGAAACAGTCGGAAGCAGTTTTAGAACATAAGTGGATGTTCTAGGGATATGATAACGACAGCCTTATTCAGGAGACAGTTATCAATCCAGGCTTCCAAGGTGACATGGACGACAAGGAGGTTGTCAGAGTTATAGTTTTCCTTCTAACGAAGGGCAGTATTTTGGACAGGTGATCCAAGGCAATACTGAGGGTGGCATGGCGCAGGATACTGATTAAGTTCAGTTGACGATACAGTCTAAGAAGTTTGGATTTGGAGTTCATTTATGAGCTAGGTCCCATCAGACATCCAGACACATTCTAAGACAGGTATTGCTCATTTCGGGAGATGGGTTTCTCCGCGAACTTGAGATATAGAGAGACATAGAAAGAAACATCAAGGCGGATCCACTCACTGAGGCTATTCCTCGAACGCAATAGTTTCGCAAACGAGCTTTGTGAGACTGACTAGTAGAGGAGTTGGGTGTTCGGTATCACACGGGCTGTGAGTATACGACATCGCAATAATTAGCCTTGAGTGCAAGTGGGAGATTGTTGGAGATAGTGCCCTCAGAGTCAATTATTAGGTCACAGGTACGTGATTGCAATGATTGATGGAGGACCTATCCCGGTAGGACAGTCTTACTCGAGATGATAGTATGCTATCTGGTTTACCTTTATCATCGTGTACTGTTTTAAGTGACCTGACACGTCGCTATTACACGTTGATAGAGCCCCTAGGATTCTTGCTTGACCACCAGCAGTATGAGGGCGATCATATAAGTGGGAGCTGGGGGTCTATAAGCATATCCTTAAAAGGTCCCTAGTCGTGAGAGTTAAAAGACAGGGCATCGATTCTCCAGAGTAGACTAGTGTATACAGTCGAGACCCCGACGAGGGGCGGTGGCCGGTCTCACAAGCCACTGGTGTCAGTTGGATCACCTAAGATGTATACAGGTGCTCATTGGGTTATGAGTACACCGGACAGGACTCGCCGGGAACATGCTAGTTGGTCATATACCAGACGTCAGATGGCAGTTCCCTGGTGACATGTGTACAGGTTAGTTCATCGACCTGGGGATCGTCATTTGTCTTGTGTGAGTTCCTACTGTACTTTGATTACTACCCTACCACGGCTCAAAGGAGTCGTGCAAACAGGTTTTAGTTGGGTACAGTCCCGAGCCACATGGAGGCAGTGAGCGTATCTTCAGGGGTTCGTCTCTCCCGGTATTGGGGGTGAGGTCGTGCTGTGTCTAGGAGAGCCATTACACGAAGCCCTCGGCCGAGGCAAGGAGATTTACTGGTAGGTATTCCAGTAGTATCTCAGGGTGTTCTGGGCTACACTCCGACACGACTTGTACCGCTTTTGGGGGTCTGACTTTCACCAACCCCCTAGGCCCTCCATGCGATACTCATAGACGAACGGACCGGACTGTACGGATATTGTCACTGACAGGCTCAGTAGGGTTGTCAAGCTGAGTTCGCTCACAGACATCCCTTTTAGTCAGTACCTGGTAGCCCGTTACGTATTGGCTTATACCTCTGACGTGCTAGTGGTTAAATCCACAACCAAGGTGTTGACGAGTCTTTAGAGTCCCCCACATTCAGTTACTCAGCTTTCGGGCGAAAGGTTGTAGAGGCCGTATGGAGATATGGCAAGGTCCGATCAGATACGTGCGGTATTGCACGGATCAGGATCGGACAGTTTGTACTATAGGCCGTATGGATATATGGCAGGGTTCGATCAGATACGTGCGGTATTGCACGGATCAGGATCGAACGGATATTACTGGCCGGCTTTGGTTTAAGCCGGATCCTAGTATAGTACAGTGTAGATTTTGTCTCATTGCATTTGTATTTCGGTCGGAATACAAATGCGGGTGTGTATGCACAGTAACGGGGTTTTCCTGTAATTTATTACGGGACCAGTTTTCTGGAGTTGCCAGTTTGCTTTCCGTTTCGGCCGATTTCCCTTGTATCGTTCATTGGCCGATGTTTGGTGGAGGAGGGCTTATTTGCATTGTTGCAAATAAGTATTTGTGGAGGAGTTCTTTGCATATTCTTGTGTCATGATAGCTTTTCATTGACCTTGACTACCTTGACTTTCTTTAGTTGATGATGGCTTGACCATTTGGAGTCATCATGGTTGTTTTGGAGTGTTTGTTTTTGTTGGTGATGATTTTGTTTTAATGATCACTCTTTATCCATGCTTGCATGATAGCTCACCCACTCCCTTGACTTTCTCTCCATTCTCACCCTTCACACATGCTTGGGCCAGCCACTTTTGGAGTGGGGATTGGATTCATTTTTGTGTGGCATTTTGGCTTTCTAAGAGTGCTAAGAAAAGCTCTCTAGTTCATCTCAAAAATCAATTCCTCCACCATCTCAAAAGGCAACATCCTACAACCCCAAATTGAGACACAAATTCTACTACATATTCTACAGCAAATCTTGGGCATGTCGACTAGCCAGCTTCATGCCCGAGTTGCCTCGGCATTGAGGTGGGAGCCCGTAAAAGAAGTAGGCGATGTGGTGTACTTCCGGCGACGAGGTGGAGACCGGAGCATCCGCAGGAGATCGGGACGACGACGAGAAGACCGGAGGACTTGGATCAGTCGGTATATCTCTCTTCCCCATCTTGTAGTTAGCTAGGACTAGTTAATGGTTCGATCCGGGTATTAGTGCGCGGCGGTTTGCCAGTTCAAGAAAAATTTAAGTTTATCACCGCTTCCGCATTTGGCCGTCGGATTGACGGCCGGGGCGCCGCCGTGCACTTACAGATACTACTGGAATACCTATCAGTAAATCTCCTGCCTCGGCCGAGGGCTTTGTGTAATGGCTCTCCTAGACACAGCGCGGCCTTACCCCCAATACCGGGAGAGATGAAACCCCTGCCGATCCGCTCACTGCCTCCATGTGGCTCGGGACTGTACCCAACTAAAACCTGTTTGCACGACTCCTTTAAGCCGTGGTAGGGTAGTAATCAAAGCACAGTAGGAACTCACACGAGACAAATGATGATCTCAGGTCGATGAACTAGCCTGTACACATGTCACTAGGGAACTGCTATCTGACGTCTGGTATAATCCCAACTAGCATGTTCCCGGCGAGTCCTGTCCGGTGTACTCATAACCCAATGAGCACCTGTATACATCTTAGGTGAACCAACTGACACCAGTGGCTTGTGAGACCGGCCACCACCCCTCGTCGGGGTCTCGACTGTATACACTAGTCTACTCTGGAGTATCGATGCCCTGTCTCGAAACTCCCACGACTAGGGACCTTTTAAGGATGTGCTTATAGACCCCAGCTCCTATGTATATGATCGCCATCATATTGCTGGTAGTCAAGCAAGAATCCTAGGGACTCTATCAACGTGCAATAGTGATCAGTAATGTCACCTCAAACAGTACACGATGATAAAAATAAACCAGATAGCATACTATCATCTTGAGTAAGACTGTTCTACCGATATAGGTCCTCACTCAATCATTGCAATTACGTGCCTGTGATCCAATAATTGACTCTGAGGGCACTATCTCCAACAATCTCCCACTTGCACTCAAGGCTAATTATTGCGATGTCGCATACTCACAGCCCGTGTGATACCGAACACCCAACTCCTCTACTAATCAGTCTCACAAAACCCGTTTGAGAAACTAATGCCTTCGAGGAATAGCCTCAGTGAGTGGATCCGCTCTAATGTTTCTTTCTATGTCTCTCTTTATCTCAAGTTCGCGGAGAAAGCCATCTCCCGAAATGAGCAATACCTGTCTTAGAATGTGTCTGGATATCTGATGGGACCTAGTTCATAAATGAACTCCAAATCCAAACTTCTTAGGCTATAACTCTGACAGACACTCTGTCATCCAGGTCACCTTGGAAGCCTGGAGTGATAACTGTCTCCCGAAGGAGGATGCCGTTATCATATCCCTAGAATATCCACTTATGTTCTAAAACTGCTTCCGATCGTTTCTCCAGGACTGGATTAATATCCTATGTGGAGAAACAACTGTGTGACAACCAAAGTATAACCGACCGTAGTATAGGAATTTCACTTCCTACTCTGTGTATGTCATCCAAATACCAGGACATCATACCCTACTACCTTCTTAACAGATCCATCCCCTATTCTGATGAAGTCAAACATATGACTGTTACATCAGAAATAGATGATCTATCTCCGCTATATCTGCTTTAGTCTCTAAATAGACACAAGCCACTTGTCCACTATACTTCCGCTGCTCCCACTGACTACGACAACCCTCTGGCAGAGTCATATACACGTGCACTTCTAAAGCCAGTTCAAAACGACGCTATACTCATCCTCCTGCCGGGTCTCACAGTCTGGAACAACAGCAATGGCAAGTCTGGGTAAACAAGAACCTCCCCGTCACCGTCCTTGAGGCTACCGAAGTACCTCTCGAGCGCCTGAGGTTACCCATCATATCTACGGAGTGGCTAATGGAATGTCAAATCAGATTGAATCATTAGGTTCTTATCAAATTTTCAGTAATCGATTGCGGTTCTAGAATCACTTCCAGTTCTACCATACTCCCACTACTGTTTTCTGAAAAAAATCCATTTTTATTAAAACTATGGCGAGTCAAGAACAATATCACTATTGATCTTCCAGATGGTAGAAAGTTAACCCTCGTCATAGCCCGGGTCAACCCACAAACAGCTATTACAGAAACATGCCTTGAGTTATCCAGAGTCTGGTTTTAAGCATAAGCCGGAAAACTCCCCGTACCTTAACAATGTTAAGATATGAACTATTCTATATCCAATATAGAAACAGAGGCACTGATTTAATTAGAACCAGATTCAAATCATGCAGCTGTTTCCAGTGCATGTCCACTAAATGGAGAGAGGTCGATCAGCATTACTCAACTTAGGAGAGCTTCCAATTATGAGTAACCTGAAAGAGAAACAAGTTCTCAAAACCATTACTATCAACTGAATACCATACACAAGTATCTACATCTTCGATCACCTTGAAGAATCCCGATACTTATGTTCATACCAGAATATTATATTTTATACCACCCATTCTTACGCTCGTGTGTTTATAGGTAGGTGCTTTTGATCAGTGTTTGCTACATAATTGCAGAATACAGGTTCTCGGCTCTAAACAGTGAAATCCATGAAAAGTACGACAAATTCCGGATTACTGCCAACAACAGATAAAACACGGGTCTCCGCTCTCTATCCGTGTGTTGCCACATACCAGTTTAAGGGACAAGATGGCAAATCGATTGCCATGCCATGCACAAAGCTCTATGTCAACACAAGATCCAAGAAATCTACGCGGAGCTCGAGGAAATCATGGCAAAAGATCCACATCACATCACCTTTTGTTCTACTAAAATTCTGGAATAATTGTGAAGAGTTTTTGAGAAAAGTACTATACCACACTGAAGAGGACTACGAACCAGGGAGACCCACAAAAGCCCACAACCCAACTCCCCCATACGGCCGCGGAACCGCGGCCTAAGCAGGCTTAGGCCGCGGATCCGCGGCCAAGTAATGTCCTCTCTCTGTCGTATTTTGGGGGTAGTTTGGGTACTTCATTTTATGGCAGATTGTTGCCCTAGGTTTTCAGTTCACCTCCTATAAATACCCCAGAATTAGCTAAGCCAAGGGTCCAATTTTCATGTCCATTCTTTTGCCTCTTTTTGTTAGGTTTTAGTCTTTTTCTTCTTCTTCTTCATTCTTCCTCCATGGAAATGTAGTGAGAGCATTGAGTGGATGTTAATGAAGATGAGGGCTTTTGTATCATTCTCTTTTGTTTAACTTCCCCTTGAGATTCTTGCTTTCTCTTGATCTTTCAACCTCTTCATTGAGCTTGAAAGGTTAAGAGTTTGTTATTGATCTCAAGGGTCGTATTTTCTTATGGAATTAGCGCTTCATTTCACATGCGTTCTCTACCCTTCTCTTGATCTTGCAATCTCTTGATTGAGCTTGCAAGTTTAAGGGTTGGCTATTGATCCCATGCTTGTCTTGAGTTCTAGTTTCTATTTCTTTTATTGCTTATTTATTACTTGCTTTTTATTATCTTGCTTTACTTATTTGCAATTTAAATTCATGCACTTACTTACTTGTAATCTTTTCTTTTCTTTGTTCTTTTCTTTTGCTCTTTTTGGTTCTTTTGTGAATGGTTGTAATTATTGTTGTTGTTAAGAATAAATACGGTATTGTAAGTTAAGATTTTCTTTGCTCTTTTCCTTTTCCCGTTATTTTCCATTGAACACCGCCCAAACGATACGCAAGCGCTCCGTTAGGCACCCTACCCTAACAAGGTAACGGTGATTCCTAACCGCGACCGGTTGCGTTCGGTTTGGCCGGAGGCAAAAGCAAGAGACAAGAACGGACGGACAAGGGTAAATAAGCCGGATTCCACGAATACCGCGCTTAAATCCCCTAATCCACGTTGTTGCTGATTGCTCTAGCTTCAATTGGTCAAGACTCGGCTCAAAGGTTTTGAGTACGGATTTCTTTAGCTTACATTATCGTATCTTTTCTTAACAACTTTATACTTGCAAATAATACACATAGGTTAGATTGAACAAACATATACTCATTCTTTATTGACTCGTCTAAAACAAGAAAGGACATACAACCATCTCCCTGTGGATCGACCCGTGCTCAACCGGCTAGCTGCATAGCGACACCGTCCTGATCGCGGTTATACTTTAGAACTTTGAAAATCCGACACGCCAAAAGCGTGCGATCAACTTGCAACACTTGGTTCTCTACTTTATTCATATACCTATAACTTCTCAAAACTTGGACCTTGCATTTCTACGAAACACATGTCTAAGAACTAGAAAAGTCACAAGTAAACCGAATATAGTATGAGGACCAACCCCTCTGTCCTAATGGACACTGGACAACATACAATACTCTGTATAAGTCCCTTGAGTCTAATAACTCAATCGCTGTGTGTCGTAGGTTGAAAACTGTACTTATGGTTAAGAGGAATTACACCGCTGTTTAATGCTCCTTACCTAACCATCCACTGATATAGGTAAATGTCACGGACATAATTTCAAGAAGGTATATCTCACTCTATAAAAAATAGACGTACAGATATATCAATTTGAAATTGGTGCATAACAACGGATATTCAAAACCAAATATTTACCGTCTGGCAAACAACCCAGGTGACTTCCTCAAATATCATCAATTACAACGAATCCTGATATAATGAGGATAATCACCCAATTCCCAATGACTTACTCCCACTCATCATCTGTAAAACCATACAGATGTGAGAATCATACCTGGTAAATACATAACTTGGAGCAAGTGTCTAATTGGGAAATCAGTTTTCTTTTAACAGTACACAGTGAAACTGAAACATTGAAAATGTTTCGAAGGGGTTTCCGGGTATTCCTAGTAATGCCTCTTCCATTATCCAGATTCACAACTGTAACCGTATAATTCTTTGCCATCTCTCCAAATCCCTTCATATGTCTTTAGTCATTACCTTCTGTACACCCTCTTAGGCTAAATGGTTTTCTTCCTTCCCTACCTTTCGGCACCAGCCTATGGTTTGGAAGAAGACTATCCAATAAGAATAATGGGTGTACTGTCCTAATCCTAGGAGCACTCGCAATGCGAGAGAAGGTGAAGATAAAAGACAACCGAATAAACCTTATTCCTATTTCTCCTGAACCAGAATCCATCCCCGAACTGGAACGAGTTCCTTTCGAGTTCGTATATAACCATACGATGGAATATGCAATAAACTGTGGATTTTCGTAGTGATACGGAGTGTCCTGGAGAAATACAAAGGTGATGTAGGATCGGCGAAGAAATACTTGGTTTGGTCGTGAATAGCAGTCGCAATTTATTTTGCCCTCTTACTAATCCTTTGATATGTCTTTACTTAATACCTTCTGTACACCTTTTAGGCTAAATGGTTTTCATCATTCCCTACCGGTCGGCACCTGCCTATGGTTTGGAAGAAGACTATCCAATTAGCGTAATAGGGTGTACCTTCCTAATCCAAGGAACACTCGCAACCTGAGAAAAGGTAAAAGGAAAAGACAACTGAATAGTCCTATTCGTTTTCTCCAGAACTGGAAACCATCCTCGAATAAATTCCTTCGAGTTCGTATATAACCATACGATGGTTTTATCCAATGGAAGTGGACGTTCGTAGTAATATGGGGTGTCCTGGAGAAAAGGGTAAAAGTAGGAGTGGCAATGAGGTATGCAACTCCGACAATCCAAAAGGCCAGTCTTATAAGAGGTTCGGTCAATTTGGTCACTGAGTCATAGTCAAGGGTCGGGTCATGGTCGCTGCCAAAGAGAGAGAGAAAAGAAACACTCAGCGTGCACTCTATCCTAAATCAGAATGGTTATCAATTTATCTAATCAGGAAACCTCCCACTGTACCGTCAAATTCTCCTCCAAACCTGAAAGGAGAATTAGTCGGGATCACCCGAGGAGTAAACCAATTCATCAGTGGGAATCGGGATCCAACTATCATCGCATGATAACGTGACGGAATCCGCTCACGTTATCACACTCCAGAAGGTACGCGCATATCCGGCAAGTTTCAGTTTCTTTAGAAACTCCCGATGTATGTTTTTACCCCTAGGACCCAAGTGACCTTGACAATGCCAACATATCAAAGAGTCCTAGTCAAGTTCAACCCGTCATTATCTTGATTGCGTTAAACCCACCCGTACGAGTCCTTGACAATGCCAACATAACCGTACGACTGTCCTAACCAATCCAGTTATCCATGCGACAGAAAAGCATTACAGAGCTACCGAACACTACGCCTCGGCAATGCACGACATACATAGCACGAATACTGAGCAATACTAATCTGAAATGACGGAGGGCTACGGCAGGTTTTTGGCAAAAAACCTTTAGCGTAATGAACTTGATATCGTTGAAGGAACCGGATAACTTTTTGTAAAAATATAGTGGTGAAAACCTTTGCTAAAGAGGTCACTCCCGGTAAAGGGATCTCGGCTCTTTCCCCGTAGAATGAGGTGCAGGATATTCCAACTGAATACCACGATGCAAAGCAAAAGGAAATCGGCTATAGTGAAGTTATTATCCTGACCCAAACTTCTGTCCAAGGGGTCACTCCCGGTGAAGGGATCTCGGCCCTTGCCTCGTCGACTGAGGTGCTGGATATTCATAACCGAATACCACTGTGCAAAACAAAAAAGAACGTCCTTGCAATAACAGCTTTTTGAAAAATTGTTCCAACAACATCAGAATAGGTTTGTTTAGCTTGCATTGATCCGAATCAACGCAGTCCCATCAATTGATCACACCAATAAAGAACGAAAATAATGATGTACGTATATGCCATCCACATTCGCCACTGGGTCCCGTCATCACCCGTTAGGTTACTTAACTAACGACAGAGCGGGGACTGGACTAGCGTGGATGCAAAACATATACAACATCTACTAGTATATATATCAATATATAATATTCGCTCAAGACGTGATAAAATGCAACATCACAGAAATGTAATAAGCATCACAGAACAATACAGATATCTGGGATCCCCGGGTTTCACAGAGCCGCTGCTGAAACCCGACGTTCCCCTGGTCGTGTGGATAGCCTGTGCAATGAAATCCTAGACCCCTACGGGCGCGGCAAGTTACCCGCCAAAACCTGAAGCGAGGCAGCCCCCTTCATCAACGTGAATGGACCACCCAGCACTTCACGGAATCCGGTAACTTGAGCATCCCTCCTTAGGTCAACCTGTACCCCCTACGAGTGCGGTGAATAGCCCGCCAATTCTAGAGTAAAGCCCCCTCCGTCTCAACGCCATGAGATGCGGGCCCGTTGCCTTCTAGAACCCGGCTATCCGTGCACCCCTCCGCGGGGTAATCCTAGTACAAAAAGTAAAATATACAACGGGTACATCGACCTCATCCCGGTCGTGCCCCAAAAGAATAATATACAAATAGGCAGTGACGGCAGTCTACATGTCGGACGCTCGTCCCACAATATCAAATGTACATAAAATACCAAAACTGTACTACCACTGCATCCAGGCTATCCCCACGACAATCCGCAACATCACAGCACAACACAGAACATCAACGTGAATGTCACGTTCGCAAATCCGTTTAAAAGGGCTATAGCAGTTAGACAGGATTTACCAATCAAATGACATTCACGGTCCCAGATATAATGTAAATATTGTGAACTAACAAGTTTAAAATTTTCGATCGACTAAATTTCCCGAAGTGGGCCCTAAGCACAACTGTAGCACGCAAAAATATCTGGGCCCAAAAAGAATATACCAGAAACCCTATTTCCATGTCAGAGAGCCACTGTAAAAATTTGGTACAGTTTGACCACAGAACGGCAGCGGATCCGCGGCCAAAACGTGGTTTGGGCCGCTGATCCGCCGTGCTACAGTAACATCAGCCTACCAAATTTTCACATAATTCATAAAAAACCCTGCATGTAATTTTCCAATGTACCAAATAATTTTTAGAGCACAGAAAAATTCGACAGAAAGTACGACATGGAAACGCGGTTTTTGGAAAATCTGTTCGATCGAACTTGTAAACATGTTAGAGCAAGCTAGACTAGGTTATTGGCGTGGCTCTAATACCATGTAGGACTACGGTAGCGCCCCGGCCGTCTATCCGAGGCCAAAATGCGGAAACGAAAATTTTTCTTGACTTTAAAACCGGCACTACCGCATCCTAAAAACCCGGATCGAACCATTAACCTATACCTAGCTAACAAGAGAAAGGGTAGAATGCTATACCGAGCGATCCGTGTCCTTCGGTTTTCGGCCTCCACTCCGATCTCCTCGCGGAATCTCCGGTCTTCATCTCCTCATCGGAACGGGCACCACATCACCGGATTCTTTTACGGGCTCCCACCTCTGGACCAAGGCAACTTGAGCACGAAGTTGGCGAGTCGACGTGCCCAAGGATGCTGTAAGCTAAGTGTAGTAATGTTTGTCTCATGGGGTTGTGAAGTTGCCTTTTGATGGAAGAAACAACAATGGAAAAAATGAGCTTGGGATTTTGTAGCAAGCATAATATGATATGATAATTTTTCCCACACCAAAAAACATGAAATCCCTCTCTCTCAAGAAGTGGCCGGCCCCTACAAAAATGGAGAATGGAAAAGCCATAGGAGGTGAGCACAAGAGAGGATGGAGGTAACCATAAAGAAATGGATGATAACAAGGAAATAATATCACATTAATTTCTAATCTAATCTTTTCCATTCCCATCACAATAAATGCACACATGATAAAAGAAAAGAGCAAAGATGCTATACCCATCATAATCATCGATTTACAAATAACACCCTCCAAAATTCTAATTTGCATATTTGCAAATTAGCCCCTCCATCAGAAAAATCCGGCCATGAAGGAACAAAGGAAAACTGGCCGAAACGGAATGCAAACTGGCAACTTCAGAAAACTGATCCCATAATAAATTACAGAAAAACCCCACGACTGTATATACATACCCGCATTTGTATTGCGACCAAATAAAAACGCAAAGAGACAAAATTTACACTGTACAATACTAGGATCCGGCTTAAACCCAAGCCCGCTAGTATTATCCGTCCGATCATGATCCATGCAATACCACACGTATCTGATCGAACCCTGCCATATCTCCATACGGCCTCTACAGCGTTTCGTCCGAAACTTGAGTAACTGTTTGTGGGGGACTCTAAAGACTCGTCAATACTTTGGCTGTGGATTTAACCACTAGCACGTCAGTGGTATTAGCCATACGTAACGGGCTACCAGGTATTGACCAAAAGGGACGTCGATGAGCGAACTCATCCTGACACCCTACTGAGCCTGTCAGTGACAATATCCGTACAGTCCGGTCCGTTCGTCTATGAGTATTGCATGGCGGGCCTAGGGGGTTGGTAAAAGTCAGACCCCCAAAAGCGGTACAAGTCATGTCGGAGTGTAGCCCAGAGCACCCTGAGATACTACTGGAATACCTGCCAATAAATCTCCTGCCTCAGCCGAGGGCTTTGTGTAATGGATCTCGTGGACACAGCGCGACCTCACCCCCAATACCGGGAGAGACGAAACCCCTGCTGATCCGCTCACTGCCTCCATGTGGCTCGGGACTGTACCCAACTAAAACCTGTTTGCACGACTCCTTTAAGCCGTGGTAGGGTAGTAATCAAAGCACAGCGGGAACTCACTCGAGACAAATGACGATCTCAGGTCGACGAACTAATCTGTACACATGTCACCAGGGAACTGCTATCTGACGTCTGGTATAATCCCAACTAGCATGTTCCCGGTGAGTCCTGTCCGGTGTACTCATAACCCAATGAGCATCTATATACATTTTAGGTGAACCAACTGACACCAGTGGCTTGTGAGACCGGCCACCGCCCCTCATCGGGGTCTCAACTGTATACACTAGTTTACTCTGGAGTATCGATGCCCTGTCTCGAAACTCCCACGATTAGGGACCTTTTAAGGATGTGCTTATAGACCCCAGCTCCCACGTATATGATCGCTATCATACTGCTGGTAGTCAAGCAAGAATCTTAGGGGCTCTATCAACATGCAATAGTGATCAGTAATGTCACCTCAAATAGTACACGATGATAAAGATAAACCAGATAGTATACTATCATCTTGAGTAAGACTGTCCTACCGGTTTAGGTCCTCACTCAATCATTGCAATCACGTGCCTGTGATCCAATAATTGACTCTGAGGATACTATCTCCAACACACGATACATGTCGGAACTCCGTGCAGTCGTATGATCTCATCGATGTATATCTGGGCATACCGAGCAAATCCAAAAGTCGTCTTCACCGGTAGGAAGTGAGCCGCTTTCGTCAAACGATCCATGATCACCCAGATGGAGTCATACCCTCGACTAGTCCTGGGTAGACCCACAATAAAGTCCATAGAAATCTGTTCCCATTTCCACTCTGGAATGGGTAACGGCTGTAGCTCTCCCGCGGGCCTCTGGTGCTCAGCCTTGACTTGCTGACAAGTCAGGCATCTCGACACGAAATTTGCGATGTCCCTCTTCATTCCGTCCCACCAGTAAACATATCTCATATCATGGTATATCGTGGTAGAACCTGGATGAACACTGTACACCGATCGATGTGCCTCTTCAAGAATCTCACGCCGCAGTCCCTCAGCATCTGGTACACACAGTCTAGCCCCAAATCGTAGTATCCCCTGATCATCGATCACGAACTCGGAAAATCTGCCCTGTCCAATCTGTGTCCTGATCTCTGAACATCGGTCATCACTGTACTGTGCCTCATGTATACGGTCAAGCAACTGTAGGCGTGCACGAACATGCGCAATCTGTCCTCCGATCGGCGTAAACTCGAACTGTACCCGGCTGTCGCATAAGATCTGCCAATCTGCCGACGACTGCCTCTGTACTACGCTCAAACAAGATAGACTACCCCCGGGCCTCCTGCTCAAAGCATCCGCCACTACATTAGCCCTGCCCGGGTGGCACAAGATCTCGCAATCGTAGTCCTTCACTAACTCCATCCAACGGCACTGTCTAAGGTTCAGGTCTCGCTGCTGAAATATATACTTTAAGCTCTTGTGATCAGTGAATATCTGGCACGACTCGCCATATAGGTAATGTCGCCAAATCTTAAGTGCAAAGACCACTGCAGCCATCTCCAAATCGTGAGTGGGGTAGTTCTGTCCATGTTTCTTCAATTGTCGCGAAGCATACGCGATCACCCTGCCATGCTGCATCAATACGCACCCTAGCCCTACTCGAGAAGCATCACAATAGACCACAAATCCGCCTGATCCTGAAGGCAATGATAACACCGGCGCCGTAGTCAGTCGAGTCCGTAACTGCTGAAAACTGTGCTCACACTCCTCCGTCCAATCGAAAGGAACTCACTTCCGGGTCAATCCGGTCAAAGGTGTAGCAATACGGGAGAAGTCCTGCACGAATCGCCTGTAGTAGCCGGCCAGCCCTAGAAAGCTGCGAATCTCCATAACTGATGTGGGTCTGGGCCAACTCCGAACGGCCTCGATCTTCCTCGGGTCTACACATATACTATCTCGTGTAATCACGTGGCCCAAGAAGTCTACGCTGTCCAGCCAGAAAGCACACTTGGTGGTGAAAAGCTGATGCTCCCTCAAGATCTGCGGTGTAATCCGCAGGTGCTGCTCGTGCTCCTCTCTACTCCGGGAATACACCAAGATATCATCAATGAATACAATGATGAACAGATCAAGATACGGCCGGAAAATACGGTTCATCAAGTCCATGAATGCTGCTGGTGCATTGGTGAGTCCGAACGACATCACCAAAAACTTATAATGGCCGTAGCGCGTGCGGAAAGCCGTCCTAAGAATGTCCTCCTGTCGAACCCGCAGCTGATGGTAGCCTGATCGCAAATCGATCCTCGAAAAGTATCCTGCCCCCTGAAGCTGGTCGAACAAATCGTCGATGCGTGGCAAAGGATACCTGTTCCGCACTGTAACCCTGTTCAGCTGGCGGTAGTCGATACACAGACGCAAACTGCCGTCCTTCTTCTTGACAAACAGGACCGGAGCACCTCAAGGAGAAACACTGGGTCAAATAAGTCCCTTATCCAGCAATTCTTGCAACTGACCCTTCAACTCTCTAAGTTCCGTTGGGGCCATCCGATAAGGCGGTACAGAAATAGGCCCCATGCCGGGAATCAGATCAATACCGAAAGAAATGTCGTGCTCGGGCGGTAGCCCAGGAAGCTCGTCAGGGAACACATCAGGGAACTCGCTAACAACCGGAACCTGATCCAACGGAACCTCTGTAGCTTTAGTATCGCAAACATAGGCGAGAAATCCCTGACATCCCTTCCTCAGAAGCTGTCCAGCGCAAAAAGAAGAAATCAAACTGTGAGGGGCGACACCACGGTCCCCCAGCACAACAAAAACCGACTCGCCGGGAAAACAAAATCTAACTGTCTTCTCGCGGAAGTCCACAGACGCATAGCACATGGCTAACCAATCCATGCCCAAAAGAACGTCGAAGTCCAACATCTCAAGAAGGATCAAGTCGACAGGCAGCTCTCTCTCGCCAATACGGACGGTACAGGATCGGAATACATGCCTAGCAACAAACGACTCTCCCACAGGAGTGGTCACAACAAGCGGCTGATCAAGCAAACCGGACTCTCTACCCAAACTCGGCACAAAATGTGTGGATACGTACGAGTGCGTGGATCCGGGATCAAACAACACGTGTGCATCAACAGAACATACTGGAATGATACCTGAGACCACCACATTGGACGCCTACGCATCCTGATGCGTCAAAGCAAAAACTCACGCCTGTCCTCCACTTGTGACTGACTGTCCCCTACCGGCAGTTGGCTGCCCTCTGCCTCGGTCACCTCGTTCTCTATGAACAAATCCTCCGTGACCACGACCTCTCTGTGCATGAGTCTGACGCGGAGTAACAGTAGGTACAATAGGCAACACCCTCTGGGGTGGTGAAGGTGGTAATGTGACATGCGGTGCTGCCGTCTCCCTCCGGGGTATCTCAGGACAATCTCGTACATGAAGATAAGAACTCCCGCAACGGAAACATCCCGACGATGGCCGCTGACCCTCCTGGGGATAGGAGCTGAACAACCGGCCTCGCCCTAAATCTCTGCCACCTGCAAGGTGCCTGTCACGGCGTCGAAAAGGCTGTCTCTGTGCTGAGGTATCCGCACGAACTCTCTTCGGCTCTGGAACTACTGAAGTCTCAGCAAGGCGCTCCTCGACTAATAGGGCTGCGTCTACAGCTGCTGCATATATCTCGTAATGCTGTGCGCTGATCGCAAGGAACAGTGGTGTAAGAAAGCCTCGGACAAATCTCTTGACTCGCATCTCCTCAGTAGCCACTAAGTACGGATCATAAACTGATAGTTCGGTGAACAACACATCATACTCTGCCACTGACATCTATGGAGTCTGGCGTAAGGACTCGAACCTGCGTGCTCTAGCATCTTTGACACTCAGTGGAAGAAAGCGGGCAAGGAATAGTGCCACGAACTCTGTCCAGGTCATAGGAGGAATACCTGCTGCTCTACCCTTCTCGACCGATTCACACCATTTCTACGCAAGACCTTCCAGGCGAAAGCTCACGAACTCTACCCATCTCGCATCTGCGCATCTAAGTGAATGACATATCCGAGCCATCCTATCAATGAAAGACTGTGGGTCCTCGGCTGCATCGGTGCCTGTGAAGACCGGAGGCTTCAACCTCATAAACTCTGATAGCGACACCGTAATAACCTCTGTAGCGGCAGGGGCATCTTCCTGCACCCTAGTGTAACCCTTCGAAAATCGTTTAGGCAGTTTTTCGGTAATCGGCTAATTTTTCGGCTTTTTCCGTAAAAAGTCAAAATAGGTATTTTTCATTGTAGACCTAATTATACAAAATTTAGATAAGATATTACTATAATTTTGTCACTAAAATGTCACTTATAATTTTGCTAGTTAAATAAAAAAAATTTTGTAATTAATTTTTTTATTATTATTTTAAGCTTTTAAAAATACATTAAATTAGTGATAAATAAAAATTTAATTAGGTAAATTTCATAATTATGAATCTTTATAAACTAAAATAGAGTGTTAATAAATTGTATCATAAGTTTATAAGATTTTAGTTTTAGGGTTTGAAATTTATGAAAAAAATGAAGTAAAAAGGGTTTTTTTTGTAAAAAGTTGATATGAAATGCATTAAATGAGATTTAAGGGATCTTTTTGACCTAGAAACTTCTTCAAAAACCCCCCATCACCTCTTCTTGCTGCTGTCCGACCCCAACTGCAGGAAATCCCCTCTCTTCTCACTTCATTTTGCTTCATTTTTCATCTCAAAATTCATACAAAATCCACAAATTCATTCTCCCATTCAAAGCAAAACCCTAATCCACTCTCTCCTCAACCAAATTTAGTTCAAAACTAGAAGAAATGAGGCTTCTTTGGTGGCTTGAGCATGCTAGGGTTCCACTTGTGAGGTGAAATTCTAAACTAGTTTGTTAACTTGTAGATTTATTGTGCTAAAATTGAAATTGGAATTATTAATTTAGTTGTAATTGTTTGTTCATGAAAATCAAGAGAGGGATTGATTTTAAATTAGAGTTTGAAGCATGGTTGTTAGAGTTAAGTTAGGTTTAGTTATCTATTTGGTTGGAGTGGTTAATTGTACGATGTTACGCTCGCTAGATCGATAAATTTGCGATGTTTGCATCGAATCGGTATGCAATTTGCTTACTAGGTTTTTATAAAAATTAGGATACGATCTAATTGCGTTATATTAGCGATATAATTAGCTTCGTATATGACTATTAGTGTGCGCGAATGCAGGGTTTTGTCTAGTCGGGTTTTAGTTTTGTCGATTTCCCCGAAAAGACGATTCTAGTTAAGATTTAGCGATTTTCGTGTGTTTTCCCGCGCACCGAGTGCACGTTATGTTTAATTCGAGAGCGTCGGTATTTGTATATTGTGACTTGCATCGTTTTAGGATATGTAATCTTATGCTTGGTGTTTTGCAAATATAGGATCGATCGGGGAAACATCGGACACGGCGCGTAAAGGCAAGGCGGTGGTCGGATCGGATTAGCGGAGATTTCAAGTGAGTAGATGTATTCATTTATGGGGGAATCGTCTGGATGGCGCGAGGCGCCCCCTAGTTAGGATTACCCTATTTCTTGCAAGACTTGTATTGCTAGATAGCTTACCCCTTTATTGCATTGCATACCCTCACAGCTAACCGTATACTAGATTGCATGGACATTCATATAACATTCATATACACATATGCGATAACACTTCGTAGGACACGAACACCATTACCATTGGCATCTGCTGCACGCGCACTATTCATGTGACACACACGCCTTTGGTAATTGCCATGCCACGTGCACTATAGAACCTGTTTAACTTAATATCGCCATTTGCATTCATACATGATATATGAAATTGCATAGCATGCATATACCTCGCATTATCATCATATTTACATAGATTTCTATCCAAAATTCACATCATATACATTGATATCATAGACATTTATCATATATAACATGTGAACATTATGATTTTCTTGAGGATTTCAGTATTGCTGCGATTTGTGGATTTTTGGGGGAAACCGCAAGAATTTAACAAAAGCTTATATTTATCATTTTTAAAACAAAGTTGCGGTTTTCTCGTGATGTATGTGTCGTCCACCATGAGTTTTCATGTTTTCTGTTGGATTTCGAGACCCGATTCGAGGAGTGGATGAACCGTCTCGGGTACATGGTGGGCCCGGTATGGTACCCCGGGGCAAGAAGATCGAGTTGTAGACGATGAGCTTGGCAGGGGAAGACTACCTACCGGTGATGTCTGGCGCGGCGGATATCCGGAGGATACCGACCGTTGTCGTGAGATTTGATGATATGGGCCGATCCGGACTGACGGAGCCCGATATTTGAGACATTGATACAGTGAGATATTGAGACAGATATGATTTCATATTTGGTGTCGATGCTTGACACGGGTTTTCAGATGATTTCTTGATGGTACCTAGCTATTATACAGATATTCATTTTCTAAAGTTAAGAATGCAATACCCTTAGCATTTAAAACACTTAAAGATTTAGTAATGACATTGCATACATGTGCATGCATACTAGAGATATTATACCACATATGGACATTCATGTTGTGACGCATTGCCTGCATTCTTATGATTGCCTTACTAGATGTTATATTCTACTCACGAGCTGGCAACTCACCCCCGTTGTGCCACAGTGTCTTGCAGGTCGGACCCGTCACCTTTGTAGCGGCGGGCTATCTTATCATCAGCTTCTTTTGCTCAGACTCGCGACATCGCCCGTAGGTGGGTTGCGGGCATATTTTATTTCTTTTTCTCTATCATTGTATCTAGTATTCTCCATCTACCACTTTATATTGTATATGCGACCTAGTGATGAGACTGAGAGATTTGTATATTTATGGTTTCTTTTGGGTCGAGCTCACTTGAGCCGGCGTTGTGTTTTCTGATATTTTGCGTTTCTTTTATGCTCGTTTCTTGATATTTTGCGTTTCTTTTATGCTCGTTTCTTGATATTACTTATATATTGCATGTGGTTGTGATCCGCCTTGGGCGAAGAGCTAGCTCCCGCTTGGGGATGCCATTTATGATTACAGGTTATATATATCTTGTTGTACCCATTTTGGGGGATAGAAAATACAGGGGAGACTCTGCCGAAATTTTTAGGAATTTTTGATGTTTTTAAAAAGGGATTCTATGCAACTTAATCGATTTAAAAACCGTTTTCATTAAAGGTTTTCCTTCACTCTCTTTTGCTTTTGGTTTAGATTTTCCGGGCTTTGGTTGACTTAGGTTACGGTACGCCTTTAGAAGTCTCGTAATCTAAGTGCCAGTCACGTTCCGTACTTTCGGGTCGTGACACGTAGGTACCATCGCGGTCCCTGCAACGGGTGGAACTACCTCTGGTCGCTGCGCTCGAAGTGTCTCAACTAGTGACCCCATCATCTGGCGCATCTCCTGCATACTGGATCCTACCGTCTCGCGCATCTTCTGCATACCAGCCCCTAGTATGGCGATCTGATCTGTTGTAGGAGGAATAGCCTGTTCGGGTACAACCGGTGTACTACCCGGATCAGTCCTCATCTCAGACGAGTCAACTCGAATCTCGGCCTTCGCGGCCGCTCTCTGCGCCCTCGTAGTCTTTGGCGGCATAATGGCTGAAAGGAAAAATAGGATTCGATAAGGATACGGAAATCGAATCGCAAGAATGTATATACTCTTGAAGGAAATTTAAATCAATAAATCCTAAGGTCGCTTTGGCGGAGTACCGTGTCGTGAGTATGCCGCGGAACATACGCACGCTACACCACTCTGCTTCAGCTACCTACTCTATCATACCAGGGTCATCCTACACTCCGAAAGGTAAAACCTACGCTCTGATACCAACGTTGTTACGCCCCGAAATTCGAATCGTGACCGGCACTTAACCACGCAACATCTATAGGCGTAGCGTGACTAAATAAGCCGAACCCAGAAATCAAAACCATTTAAAAGTAGTGAGTGTTGAAAACATTTGATTAAAACATTTGGAAAAGATTAAGTAGTTTAATAACAATCTTTAAAGTTAAGTTATCGTCTTAATAATTTTGGCAGCATTTCCTTTGTAAAACTAACCCCGAAGTCGGGTATAAAACAGGATATAAGCGAAAATGATACAGGATATAATAAAGCATCCCAAACGGGAGCAATCACGCCCAACGGCGGAAACCATCACCACAAGAGTAATATACGACGCCGTAGCGAAGAAATGAGCAATAAGTAAAAACATCACAGAATACTAAAACTGCAAATATAAAGTCGGCTCCCACGAGCTCGACACCAGAATACAAATAATATACATCATCGTCCTCACACTGTCTCTAAGTCAAATACATATAAAGGTAGATGGAGAATACTAGATACAAAAGTGTGTACAATAGAAGTAACCAGATACCACAACCCACCTAACAGCAAAACAACTCTCGCACCAACTGTAGTGGTATCTGTAGCCAAAAGATGTAAGAAGGCAGCCTGCCGTGACTAGTCTGAGGGGCAACCTGCAAACACTGTGGCACAACGGGGGTGAGTTGCCAACTCGTGAATAGAAGATAACATATAAAGGTAATCGCGAGCATGCACGTGCTGCGCTACTCTATCATATGCCAGCAGACGATATCTATATGCGATAAGCAGTATGTGCATGCTCTATCAGATAATATGACTACAGGATGAGATGCAAAATAATGAACGTTGAGCATGGGAAATATAACATCTACACGGAATGTCAACGTGGAAAATATAATCGGTGCCTATCAATGCACCCAGATCCCAATAAACTCAGGCGCCGACACTCTTATCGGCCCTCAAATCCTGTAAATCTCAGAGAATCACGAGTGCCCAACATCGGCACTCAAAATATCATGAAATAATCGTGTCCAGCATCGACATGCAAATCCTCATATATCGGGTTCCGTCAGTCCGGATCAGCCCACGGGCTTCGTCTGCGGTATCGGCCCTTGGCCCTAGCAGTACGAGTCGTCCCGTATCCATCTATCGACTCTGGTCAGTATCCTCCGGATAACCGCAAGGTCCAACCAATCACCGGTAGGTAGTGGTCCCACTGCCAGGCTCACCGTCTACTGCACAGCGATCCGTTCTCGCCCCGGGGTACCATACCGGGTCCACCATGTACCCGCAATCGGCCTCATCCAGCTCCTCGATTCAGGTTCACATATCACACGTCTCAGAACCGAGAAAACGCATGGTGGACGCACTGAAATATCATATCTAGAAAACCGGGTTTTTAAAACAGTGCGTACTTTCTTAAAATAATGCCCCGGTCCCCAAATCCAGAAATCACATGGAATCCAAAACTAAGGAGTAAGTCAATGCAATGTGATATGTGCATCAAGTCATACTATAAGTAAAAGGGAGAAACCGCTCTTTAAAATAGTTTTCAGTTTTTGAAAAGGTATCATGCGGCTCCCAGTTTCTACCAAAATCAGCATACCCAGGTAGGTACAGTTTGAATATGCATAAGTATATAAATGAGTACGTGCCCAAGTATCATAATCATATCGAATCATATGTGAGATGAACTACAGTAAAATGATCATGGCAATTCTACAGTGTGAGTGTCATGGCAATTACCAACGGTGTGCGTGTAACATTCAGATTAGTGCTCGTGCAACATGTACCGTTAGTAACAGTGCGGTGTTCTATCAATTCTAAGTTCATATACATATGGCAGGGAATGCAGTATGCAACAAAAAGTATCCATGAACAGTCAATATATGTAAATGCAATATGCTGTTACAAGGTCCTATCAGCCCTGACACATAACGCCATACGGGCGATTTCCCCGTAGATGTTAAATCTACTCACCGTAGTCTCGCGCTAAGTGTAGCCGACGACTTGTTTCCCTTTCTTCGCGGCGTCTGTCGTACTCGCCTGCGAACCTAGAATTTCACAAAATATCACACATAAGCTCAAATCTACAAAAACGCGACATTAGAGCTAAACTAGTAACCCGCGTCGCGAACCAAACGCGTGTGTGCGCGATACGCTAAAACGTGTGATTGCGCGCCTGAAGCTACCCTGACACGTCGTGATACGCAGAAAACCCCAAACCCACTCACGTATCACACGTGTCGCGAAGGTTTAAAAATACGAGAAATGGGGTAATTGATCCCAGATTTTTCCACAGAAAGAATTAAACAAAATTACATATACCACAAATCTTCAAATAGCAGCAGACACCTACAGAAAAGACCCCAGCACCCAGGTCCCCCATCTGGCCTCAAATTGCGGCCAGAATGAATATTCCGGTGGCCGGGGTAGGGAGTTTGGCTCCCGTGCTTCGTGTGTGTTCTCTATACCTAGTGTTCATGCTCCAGTAAATACAGTTTTATTCTGAAGCTAACGGGGTACAAGCAGATTACACAGAACCAAAACCTAGTTAAAAATGCCATTTTAACACTAAATCGGTACTTTAAGGTATTTTTGTGAAACCTGAAGCAAATCTTTGGTTAAGACCACACTAATAACATATTACCAAGCTAAGCAAGCAATAAAAAGGTTAATTTAACAAAAACTTCACTAAGCCCCTTCATTAGCACTAAAAATGCATAAAAATGTGATTTTTAGCTACCAAACACACAAGTTATGAAAATAGGGTAGCATGGTTGAGTTTGATACCTTCAAAGGATCCTAGTGAAACTAAATTTTCAGCCCTTGCCTCCACTTGCACTGATTTGCCACCAAAGTCCCCAAAAGAACCATTTTTCTAAGCTTTAGAGTGAAGGAAATGAGAGGTTTTATGTAAGGTTTTGTTTGGCTTCAAAGAGAAATGAAAAAAATGATGAAAATATGGTGTTGTTGCTGCTGAAGCTCTCTATTTTCTACAGGAATTTTCAGCCAAGAGAGAGAGATGGAAAGTGGTCAAAAAGTCTTCTAGATCTCACCTAACCACCATACCTTCATTTTCTAATTTAACATTGTGAATTTTTAAGGGGTTTGACTTGGTTAAATGGTGGGGATAAATAGAACCATACAAGAGAATGAAAAGGGTTAACAAGTTAACACTTTTTAACCTAAGTCCAAAAGTGTGCTAAGTGTGCATGTGTACACTAACACAAAAATTCCCAATTAGGGTAAACACGACTAAAATATAATTAATAAACCCCAAATATATATATAAACACCTCTCATCACAATTTGCGCTAGTTTACAAAAGAAATAAGATTTTCGGGTTTTTATGAAAACCGCGCATCATTACCGACTAACGCGAAATTAACCTAAACGAATTTCAAGGCGTTACACATGAGCACAATGCTATAAGGTATACGTATCTAATCTAACATCTACGTAAAGGCTCAACTAAGCGGTGTAGACAGCGATTAAATATCTATAACATATGCGAATCGGTGAATCTATCAATCGACATCCATCCTCACAACATCACGTATGGTATAATCTATCGTTCGACATCCTCTAGTCAAGGGTATGGATCAATCATCAGGTAAAACTCATCACGTACGGTAATCCATCGTACGGCGGCATTAAACAATTAGGGATCCTATCAACCTATAAGACAATGAGGGTACGGACCTAACGTCTCGTACGGCATATCACACATTATTCACATCATTATATATATATATACACCTATATCTCAGGTCACATCCGTATCCATCTCGTATCATGGGACCGACAATGGTATCAATTTTCTCATATCGACTCGCATCCGTATAACGACATATCAAACCAAGTCATCATACCTCATCGTATACTCTTTTCATCACATCAATATCTCACATCAAGTCATCTTATATATATACATTCTATCTTATTAATCTCATGTCGTATTCATTGATCTCATATCATGCTACTACAAATCTCATACTTATTCTCTTGCACTACATATATATCGTGATTCACATTTACATTTCATATCCTCATATATCAATTCGAGACATCCTTATCAATCATATCATTTCATACTAAAACCTTTAATCACATCCGTAAGTTCTTAGTATAGGTTTCTCCGACTATATCCTATATATCGATTTCCATTTTATAATTGCGGGGGTGCTATACGCCATCCACCCGACTTCCCCCGTAGATATAAATTTACTCACCTGCGGAACTCCTTGTTCAGCTGTAGTCGATGTGCTTCGTCGTCTCGGAATCTACGCGAAACTACCTACAATTCAACACATATCGCCACGTTATGAAAACCAAATCCGGAAAGCCGATACGGCACATGGTGCGCTCATAGGTTAGAACATATAGCCTACGCATGCAAAAACGGCCAAACAACCCTCGTCATTGACGTACAAATATCCAACGACCAAATCTCATAACTAATATCAAAACCAAGAATTCCAAAATACGGAAAACATAACCCAAAACCACACCAATATGCTCCCAGATTTTGTCTTAGGTAATCTGGGACAAAAAGAAAAATATAGTAGCTATGTTATAAGGCATGTGAGCTACTAGTAAAACCCCAAAACCAAATCTGCTACAGTAACCGACCTAACTGCTACAGTAGCCGGCCAGGCTGGCCCCACCTTGGATTTTAGGCATCGTCTTCTCGTGGTGGTCTCCTATTGGTCTAACTAGGTTAATGTATATTTTTGATTTATATATAAAGGTCCCGGGTTGCTCCAGATTCCTTGTAGACCTCCAAAAAGTCACAAAACCGACACGGAAAGTTTCTAAGTTCGTATTTTGGTTCAAATCTTGGGTCTTGGCCAGTAAAACCTCACTAAGGGTTAAGTAAACACCTACTACAGATCAAAAGTCAACACAATCCCCCAAACCCTCTCTTGAAATTTCCAAACATCGCTAATCTATATCGATTTAATTCTAAACTACTATAGGGTGCTAGGAAACTAAAAATCTAGACTAGAAGTTTAGGAATTACCTCGTTTGGCAACTCAAGAATTTTCTTGAGTTGCTTAAAGTCTTCAAAATCCAATTTTGAAAGGTCCAAAGTGTTGAGGATGAAGTTGTGCATCTTTTTAATGAAGGGAGTATAGGGTTTTGGTGAAGTATTGGAGATGAAATATGAGGGTAGAGGAGGTGGAGGAAGAGATGAAGAAGGAGATGAAGGGAAAATAATGAGGTCAAAGTCTCTCTCTCTCTCTCTCACCCTCACTCTCTTATGTGTCATGCCATGCCATCATGGGCCCCCCTCTCTCTCCTCAATTATTCTTTCTTATCTTTTCTTTTCCTTTTCCTTTCTTTTTCCCTCACTCAATTAAAACCAAACACATAGCACAAATAAAATGAAACAACATGCAACAAAATACAACATGTCATGGTGCACTAGCCATGACTAATTAAAAAGGCGGAATTGGCCTAATCGCGATTAGTAGTGCACTAATCAATTTTTTATTTAAACTGCATAATTAATTATAAAAATGCAAAATCCAATAAATATCTTTTTAAATGAATAAATCATTTTAATCTTCCATTATTTTCCAAATATTGGTATATAATTATACCATTTTACGAAAATCCCAAATTCGCAAATCGAATAGTTTTCGCGAAATATATTATTTTAATATTAAATTCCAAAAATAATATTTTATATTTTCTGAAATGTTACAATCTTCCCCTCTTAAATAAATTCGGTCCCCGAATTTAAATTTAAACCCCCAAATGCTAAAACATTTCAATAATTAGCTCAAATCACGGGGCTCCGAAATCACGGAAGGTACAGAAATACCACAGCGCATCGTGTGCGCCTGAAAACGAGTACAAAACTCAAAAATCGAACTCCATCAAGCATCACGCAATCATCGGAGTTACAATAGAGATACAGATTTCGAAATCCACTACTGAAATCCAATATACACTAGTCGAATACTATCATACGTATATAGTACGCATCCTTGGAAAAATATCTTAAAACTGAATAAAACGCATGCAAAATCTTTTCTGAATCGCCGTGTTATGCGTAACTCACGACACAAGTGACGGATGCTCATTTGTAAAGTAATAAATATACGTTCATATATGTTTTGTTCAAATATACGTTCCGCCGTTTTGAAATATCCCAAAAGGTTTTCCTTTATAAACGTTCGTGTCGCTCATGGACACGTAGGAAATAGCGAGATTATAGCTCATTTTTGTAAACCTCTTGTTAAACTTTTAATGCATGCAAAGTACTCAGATACTGTCTTCAGATTAGTCCTGTTCGGCTACTACATAATATAGTACCTATCATGAAAATAAAGTGCTCGAAAGCAAAATCAGTCTCGAAAGGCGTATCCAACAATCACGTACGTTTGGTGCGCATGGAAATCAAAGCCAAATACAAGTGCTACGAATGTGCACAAAACCAAACTAAGTGCAACGGGTGTGCACGAAAACATCTGTCCAGTGCAACGGATGTGCACGACAATACCAAGTGCATCTATAGTGCACGAAAATCTCAACCCAGTGCAACTAACATGCACGAATGAAAATCACAATCGAGTGTATCCGGTGTGCACAAAAACCACATCTCATATCATGCGCCCAACATACGTGAAAATCCAAATCAAGTGCATCCAACATGCACGAATGAAATCTAAATCAAGTGCATCCAATATGCATGAATAAAATCTAAATCAAGTGCATCCGATGCGCACAAAATCCAATACCAAGCGCCTAATATGCGCAAAAATCCAACCCAAGCACGTTAGCTCCGTATAAAGCATCTAGTACAGTAGCATGCACGAAAGTGAACGCTAAGTGCAAACGCGCACAAAAACATAAATCTGGTGAAAACAATGCTTAAAGACAAAAATCGGGTGCAACCAATGTACGGAGTAAAAATCTAGTGCAACCAATGCATGAAATACCAATCCGGTGCATCCAGTGCAAGAAATACCAATCCGGTACAACAATACATGGAAACTCATCAATAACTCAAATGCGTATAAAAAGCAACATACCAAGGTGTATAAAATCATAAACGTGTGCAACTGCGTGCACAAAACACGTATCAATGCAAGGCAAGCATATGTGAGTTATACCGAGTGCAAAAATCAAATCGAGTGCGTACCACATACACAAAATCAAATCAACCGTTTGAAATTCACGAAATCATAACCACGTGCAGCCAAGGCACAAAACTGATATCAAGTGTAATAGATATGCAGAAATCATAAACCAACACAACGGTGTATAAAGCATATATCAAGTGCAATAACTATGCATAAAATGTAAATACCCAGTAGGTGCAGCCATGGTGCACGAAAACAATATCATGAAACTCAATCATCAAAACCTAAATCTAAGCGATGTAAGCATGATACTCGGATCACAAAACACAAATCGCAATAAATGACATTGAGGTACACCTCCTACAATGTCGAAAAATATATCGGTACGCCCAAAACTGGCAGAGCAAGAACATCCGCTTGCCTCCTGCTCACGGTCTGGCATCCTCTGTCTCTGGGTCCTCATTTCTCTGTGGATTACCAATCTCGCAATCCATTGGCTCGTCGGCCCGGTCAGGTGTACTAACGGAAACGATTCCACTCTGACACTCCTCTGGTCATCTCTCGTCCAATTAGTATGATCACTCGTAAAGCAGCACGTCACTGGCGTCGGCCTCTGGCCCTCTGAACACACATGACACAACCGATCCTGGGTGCAAATCTTATCGCAGCAGTGTCCTGGATGGAACCTGCTCAAGGTCTCTTCCAATCTCGTCTACGCTGAACTATACGGAGGCGGTACTCTTACATAATCTTTTCTCGTTTTCTGGACATCTGCGTTCTCAGCACAACATTTTCTCTGGAACTGTCCGTATCGCATCGCCTCTGTATACATATCAATCCTCTGGCATCAACGGAGCATAACAACCGCTCTCTAACATCTCGCACGAACCTCCTGTTCCGCTCATCTTTATTATCGTTCACTTTGATGTTATCTCTTGCTGTCTGCATATCGCAATTCGTATTCGACCACGGTCAATCCGGAGTCTCTCACACGGACTCAAAATTATGAACTCGGTATCTTCATCACTCTGTAGAAGATATCTAGCCGAACACGTCCTCGGGAACTCATCCAAATTATCGGAGGAATACACTTTATTTGTCCGTTCTCGATTGACTCACAACGCATCTGGGTGAGATCCTCTATCCGAAACTGGTCAGCTTACCGATCTCACATCGGGGCATCCGACGAACAATGTCCTCTCTTGATCGATCTACTCTAGATCTGCATAAGATTCTTCACACCGGAAATCTTCAACTCAACTGAGCCTGCGTCGGCGCATCAAATCAGACGAATCACCTTCGTCTCTCAACTCAACTCAAGATAGACTAGCTATCTACTGCTGCATCTCTGCCTGAAAGCTCCAGCGATCTCAGCTCGTAAGATTTGGAAGCGACATCCCATCAATCTCAGCAACAGCTGGGTCATCTGTTTGCAAGGTAGACAACATCACAAACTCTGAGGTAGGCTGTACATCAATAGTCCTCTCAATCTGGCAGCCTCTAACAATGGCCCAATCATCTGGTGCAAAACCGAACACTCGCCTCAAACGAAAGGTCACAACACAAACACTAAATCGATACGTTCCCATGTCACCAAAAAACACGATGGTCAGTCCTCGTCCGTGAAGAGCTCGCCCTGACAGCATCACTAGCAGCAGCTCAATCTGCGCTCAAACTATGGTGACAGGAACCTCGAGCAGGTATCGATGATGATAGATCAAATGAATGAAAGAATCAACAGATCCAGAATGGATAAATGATCATAAGGAGGAACGAAATCAATGAGAGTATGATCATCGGAACGAATAGAATCAAGGATCTCAAATAGATGTATGATCATGGGAACGAAGAGAATCACAAGTCTCAAGATATGTACATCCTAAGGTCACATAAGCGGAGTATGATGGGTTCCATAGTACCCTCACGGTGTTTACTAGGGCATCGAACATGCCATTTCAAAATTTTCTAAAGAGTTAAAGAACCCGAACGAGGATCGAACTAGAGACTTAGGGTTTTCTAGATTGTAAACACTTTACAAACTAAAGAGAAGAAGGAATACAACCTTTGTAGACCGGTCCTTCACTTCAATAGCTCAGTGTAGTAGTCCCTTCGCTGCGATCACGAACTCCTGTACTCTAGAGAGGCTCCATAAGATGTATGGAACAAGCTTGGATCGAAGTTTTCAAGGCCGAAGATGATCTACGTCGAGGAGACACTAGCTCATGCTATCTCTTCACTAATGGTGAGATTAGTGAAGCAAACACCCTAAACTAAATGGTAAGTAGCAGAGGATGATGAAGTAGGAAGTTGGCTCACTTTAGTTTTATTTTTCTCACAATATTTTCTCACCATTTTCAAAAGCTAGAAAGCTTTTCATGAGGAAGAAGAAGCTCAAGTGAAGAAGAAGGAGAGAATGAACTCATGAGGTGAGAATAGCAACCATGGGTGAGTTAGTGTCATACATTAACCCATGTAGAGAATAAACCATGGCTAATGAATAATGGTTAGGTTAATAAATATCTTAAGTAAAGACAAATGAGTGGACTTAGTCAATGGTTCCACAAGCTTCTCAAGCTTTAACCATTAATCCAATTTCCACTAATTTATGAATTACTAAAATAAATATAAACCCTAGGATTATCATAACCATGGTGTAAGTCTCATACACCTATGTTGCATGTGGCATCAAGCATGACATAAAATAATGTATATTAATATATATCACATATATACTCAGTGTACACAATGTGAGAAAAGAAATCATAAGTGAGCTAATATTAGTTAATGCACATTAATATATCAAATATATAATTATACATTAGATTATTAAACCAACACTTGATTTAATAATCCGGCTATATCCTGTATAACTGACTAATATCAAATGCAACAACTTATCGAATCAACACTTGATCCGATAACCCGGCTATATCACATTTAACCGACCAATGTCATAAGTCACGAGAATAGAATGCGGTATCACATACTCGCATTAATCTCGGTCCCGCACATATCATATATGTGCTCCTATTCCGTTTCGCATGAACCAGGAAACCTCTGTGTAGGACTCTAAAGACTCGTCAATACGCCAGGAGTAAGTGATGATCATATCAAACACCCACAAGCCGCAAACAGTCTGCTAAACGTAACGGCCACCCGAGTATTGAGCGATCAGAAGATCAACAAGCAAGCCTGCTCGTACTCCTGCGAATCCAATCAGTAACACTACCGTACAGTCCGGTCTCTTCATTGGATATGTCGCATATCAACAGCCTGGGGGTGGTAACGTCAGACCCCAATAGCCTGATAAGTCATGCCGATGCAAGGTCCATAACGATTCGAAAAACTACTGATAACACTAACCAGTAAATCTCAGCAACCCTGGCCAGGGATTTCCTGTTATGGCCAATCGAGCATAGCGCAACATCAACTCCCAATACCGGGAGAGACAAAACCCCTCCTATCGCTCATTGCCTCCATGTGACTCAGGACTGTACCCAAAAACCATCTTTTTACACGATCTCTTGACCGTGGTATGGTGGAAATCAAAGCACTGTGGGAATCACACAAGACTCTATGACGATCTCGGGTCTACAGACTAACCTGTATCAGTGTCACCAGAGAACTGCTATTCGACGATAGGTATGATACCATCTAGGAGTTCTCGGTGAGTCCATTCAGTGTACCCAGTCTCCACTGAGCACTCGTATACCTTCTCTGATGTCAAACACCAATGAATGTGGGATCATCCATTGCCCTTCATATAGGTCAAGAAGCGCATATGCTAGTTTACTCTGGAGTATCGATCCCCTGTCTCGATACTCCCACGACTAGGAACATTTGAAGGATGTACTTATCGACTACCCTGTCCCCACTAGTATGATCTGCATCATAGTCCTGGTAGTCAAGTACTCATCCTAATGGCTTTATCAACATGTAATAGAGAGACAATCAGTGTACATGTTAAGATAAAGTGCAACCAAATAGCATACTATCATGTCTAGCAAGAAAGTCCTCCCTATATATGTCCAAGTATCCACTACAATATATATCATATGTACAGTAATGGCCTCTAGGGCATACATATAACTAACAATGTCCCACTTGCACTAAGGCCACCTGTTTTAGTATCCAATACCCAACAATCAGCAGTGGTTGTAGTATCTCATACTCAACCATCCCATAGAAGTCTCTCTAGGGGTAAGGCCTTTGTGAGTGGATCCTCTGTGTTATTCTTCATGTCTATTCTCCTTACCTCGATCCCTTGGAGATCAACCATCTCCCTGATCAGGTGATACTTGCCTCAGAATATGTCTGGAACGCTGATGGGACCTTCGTTCCTAGGCTAAAGCCACATATCCATTGTTGTCATAATAACAGTTATTGGACGCTCAATGATAGGAACCTTGTTCATCTTATGAACAAGAAATTCCCAGACAGCTACTTTGGCAGCATCAATGGTAGCAATGTATTCAGCTTTTATCGTCTAGTATGTCATGGTATCTAGCTTGGAACTCTTCCAACATATCGTCCCTGCACTGAGGGTAAAGTTAATGCCTGTGACTGACTCTCAGTCGACCTTATCACTCTGGAAGCTCGAACCAAGAGCTTTCTTTTAGTGCTTCTCAAGTACATAAGAATGTCCTCCACAGCTTTCCACTGATTCTACCAAGATCCGATTGATTTCTAATCACTACACCTAGTGAGTCATCTACATCTGGTCTGGTACATAACGTCGCATACTCTGATAGAGCCTACTGCCGAAGCATAGGATATCCCTTGTACGTGAGCTCTCTTCAAATCAGTCTAGGGAGACATCTTTTTGGAGAGAGTGATCCATGAGTAAGTAGGCGAACCACCACGCATAGAATCTTCCATACTAAACCCCTTTAGTATGGTGTTAATGTACCTGGATTTGGGACACTCCTAATATCCACTTAGATCTATCACCATAGATCATAATCCACAAGATGTAGTAGGTATCATCCAGATCTTCTATTGATAATCCTCGTGATAAGATGAGCTTGACCGAGTGTAGCATAGGAAACCATTTCTTATCAAGAGTATGTCATCTACGTACAATACGTGAAGGATAACCTTACTCTCTACTACCTTCTTGTATATACAAGGTTCATCTACCATTTTGATGAAGTCAAACTTTTTGATTGTCACATCAAAACAGATATTCCAACTCCGCGGTGCATGTTTTAATCCCTATGGACTTAAGCATAGCTTTGAAAGTCTCAACTTTTCTATTTACACCAAGAATCTTCTTAAGATCCATTTGCTCCCAATGGGTTTTACCCCTTCAGGTGCAACATCCAAAGTCATACTTTGTTGGTGTACATGGATTCCATCTTTGATTGCATAACATCCAGCCTTTTCACAGAGTCGTCACTCGTGATGGCCTGCCTAAACCTAATGGGGTCATCATCTACCATGATACATTCCTCGCTCCCACTGTCACCAAGAATACCGTAGTATCTCTCAAGTGGATGAGGAACCCTACCAGATTCGCGGAGAGGCTGAGGTTCGTTGGAGACTATTGAATCCTTTGGTTTCACCAAATCATCAACTGTTAGTTTATCTAGCTGGAACTCTTTCCAGTTCTACCTCATGACCACAAACTTCTTCACAACAAATTCCTTTTCTAAAAAGGTGGCATGCTAAAAAACAAAATACCTTTTGCTCATCAGAGTGGTAGAAGATATTCCCTCACAAATGTTTCGGATATCCTAACAAACTTATACAGATCTGACCTTGCCTCGAGCTTGTCCGGATTCTGCCTTTCAATATAGGCCGGACAACCCCATATCTTAACTCGTTTAAGACATGGTCTCTTCCCATTGCATATCTCATATGTAGTGGTATGTCCTGATTTGGACGGAACCCCATTCAATAGGTATGCAGCTTCTCAAGTACATAACTCCAAAAGGAAACATGTAACTCAGCAGTACTCATCATAGAGTGCGCCATATCTCATAGGGTGCGAAACCTCCGCCCCGATCCACCGTGGTTATGTGGTGTATACGAAGGAGTAAGATGAGAGAGAATCACATTCTCCTTTAAATAATCCAGGAACTCCATGCCCAAGTATTCTCCTCTTCGATCACATCGAAGGACTTTAATACTTCCACCCGTCTGGTTCTCAACTTCAAGCTTATTTTCCTTGAATTCCTCAAAAGTTTCAGACCCATGTTTCAACAGGAACACATGTACGAATCTTGAGAGATAGTCGATGAATGTAATGAAGTACCAAGAACCAAGCCTAGTATTTATAGACATTGGACCGTATACATAATTATGTATCTGTCCCAAGAGTTCACTAACTCTTTCTCTGTTTCCAGTAAACGGAGTATTGGTCATATTACCTTTGAGACAGGACTGGCAAGTAGCATAAGATGAAAATTCGAACAGATTCTCATATTCATCCTTATGTAACTTAGCCGGTCGTGTTGCATTGATATGACCTAGTCTACAATGCCACAAGAAGGATTCGATCATTTCTGAACTACTCCTCTTGTGTGTGTTTTACATACTTTGAATCGTGGTTTGATTTAGAACGTATATGCTATTATCTAATGTGCCTGATCGAATCAACTCTTGATTCAGGAAAATGTTCACAACATTATCCTTCGATACAGAATTATATCCTTCTTTAACTCAGTAAAGAACATGATGTAATGTTGTATATCAGGTTCGGTATGTAATAACATTTGTTCAGAATCAATGTATTAATACAAGGTGATAACTGCCAACAGACTTGGCTGCAATAATTGCACCATTCTCTAACACTTAGAGACATATCACCAATTCTCAGTTCTCTGCCTTTCTGCAGCCCATGTAACAGATTACATATATGGAATCCTAATCCGGTATCACATACCTAGGACGTAAAGGATACTAAGAAACAATTCTCGGTAACAAACACACCCGAAGAATATGCATCAACATGCTTAATAATCGATTGGGTGGCATGGGAATCCTGATATTCCCCTATTTCCTGCTTGGACTTATAACAGTTATAAGATAGAGCGGAACCAACATTCCCTAGCTCAGTATAATAAGCAGGTTCGGTCAATGCATCCATATTATTATCTTGATTAAGGCCTGACATGGTCGCTACCAGGAGAGAGAGAAGAAAACACTATGCGTGCGCTCTTGCAGGATTAGCTTGGTTATTTAGTTTATCTAATCAGGATGGCTCCCACTGTTTTAGTCAAATCTACCTTCAAACCCTAAAGGTAAGACTATCCAGGATTAATTACACCGTACAAGTTCGCCAATCTTTCAGCCAGGCCAGTATCGGTACTTTGAGGGAGGTTTCCCGTGCTTTCGCACGGACCTAATTAAAATAAACCTCGTTTTCCCAGGGGCGTAACCCCATTAACACTTTTCTAAACACCTACTTGATCGGCTAATTGTAATGTGTAAAACTCTCCCAGGAGTAACTCTTACTCACAGTGGGTATCGGGATCCAACTATCTCATAGAAGGTATGCAATCTCATTGCAAATTTCAACACTTGAAATTCCCGATAATATTTTACCCCTAGCATCCTATGACCTTGACGAAAGCCAACAAATCATAGTGCGCTAGTCAAGTTCAACCCATCATTTCCTGATTGAATTAAACTCACCCGCACGACCCTTGACAAAAGCCAACAAAGTCGTACGACTACCCTAATCCAATCCCATCATATGCTTAAACAGATAAGCACTAGTTATCTACCGCACACTACGCCTTGACGAAAGCCAACAAACGTAGCATGAATACTGCGTAGTACTTATCTGAAATGATGGAGGGCTACGCAGGTTTTTAAGAAAACCCTTTGCGTAATGAACTTGATATCGTTGGAGAATCGAGTGAATTTTAAAAGGAGCTTTTTTGAGGCCTTTACTAGTTTCGCTAAAGAGGTCACTCCCGGTGAAGGGATCTCGGCTCTTTCCTCATCGAATGAGGTGCAGGATATTTCACAAATACCATTATGCAAAGCAAAAACTATAGAAGCAATCAAAAGACAAACCGAGTTTATAGCATCTGCTAGTTTCGCTAAAGAGGTCACTCCTGGTGAAGGGATCTCGGCTCTTTCCTTATTGAATAAGGTGTTGGATATTCTACAAGGAATACCGCTATGCAAAGCAAGAACTAGAGCTATCATATTTTAAAATAAGTTTCTACAACATCTTTAGGTTTCTTTTATTTCATTAATCTCATTAATGAAGTCCCATCTATTATGCTTACTAAGCAACACATAAGAAACGAAAGCATCAATATCTACTAAATATCATTATATATATAATATAAGCATTCGTCTCAGAACATATCAAGTGATCACATCACAGAATATCAGCAGCAGAAGAATCACATATGAAATATTGGATATATTAGGAATTCCATGTTTTATTTAAGCCAGTAAAAACGCGGATTCCACGGTCGTGATGAATAGCCAAACCCACATCTTTAGACCCCTACGAGAGCGGCAAGCAACCCTACCAATTCTAGAGTTAGGAGACTCGGTCTCAACTCTTTGAGAGGTCTCCCACTGGGCCCTAGAATTCGGTTACTTGTGCTCCACGCCTTGGGTCTATCCTTAATGCGAAAAAGTAAATAATATACAATGGTGACATCATCCTCAACCCGGAAGTGCCCCAATAAAAGAATATTACATACAATGAATTTTACATGAATGAATATAAAAACTCTCATCTTACATAAAAACCCCCGGCTATTCAGAACACGACGATCCAATATAACATATCACAGCAACACATAATCATCACATGTCATCAACGTAAGTAAATATGCGTATCTCAATTGTCGTTGACATATAGCAACGAAATCGGCGATACACCACATATTACACTTACGGTCGTAGAAAAGAAAGTGAAAAACTACAACAGTTGGAATCCGCAACCTCCTTGGACATCATAAACCCAATGCATCGCATACTTTGGATTTCATGCCTAACTAAAAGAATTCCTTAGACATCACATGCTTAACAATTATAAACCACGCATTTTAGTCTCGATATTGAAAACACTTTCCAATAGCCTGTCGGGTAATTCAACAAGATTCACGATAACCTGATCGAATGCTCGTCGAAAACTTTAGTAGACGGCCGCAACCCTCGATGCCGTCGAAGAAGTGCAATAAGGCGGGACACCGCGGCCGCGAGCACCCGAACGGATGCTTTTGGCGACGGGTTCTCCTACAGTCACTTTGTCGTGGTTATGGGGCATGGCTATCTAATAAGGTTACCCGGCGAGTATCCGCGTACGCTACGCGATTGCGACGGTCTTTTGATCAACATCAAAATCCCGTGGCAACCGATCAAATTAGACCAAACTGCTAAATTTAAAAAATTAAAACTAGTTATCACATAACTTAATTATAGTGGATTCCAAATATTGTATCACAATCACAGAAAGCTAGGCGACGTTAAATATTTCGATCGAATCAACGAATTCCTAAAATTCCTAGAAAGCTCAACACTTAAGCAGAATTAAAAATTCCCAGAAGCATGCCCCGGTACCTACGGCCCAAGAGCTGAAAGGCCCGACCCAAGCCTCTTAAGTGGCACCGCGGATCCGCCGCCAAAACTATGTTTTAGCCGCGGATCCGCGGTCACTTAGATGAGTTAGGGTTTTGTTCTTCAGGTGTGTCCATAGAATTACCTGCATGATTTTCTGAATATTTTTAACATGAAAAATTTCAACTTTTTGAAAAATTTCCAGAAAGTGGGAAAATTATGGTTTTCGGAGTTCGATCGGACTTTTAATTTCGCCTACGCAATGCCTAGTGCTCTAGCTAGGCTCTAATACCACTGATGGGTTCTTTATCACCCTCACGGTGTTTACTAGGGCATCGAACATGCCATTTCAAAATTTTCTAGCGATCTAAAGAACCCGAACGAGGATCAAACTAGATACTTAGGATTTTCTAGATTGTAAACACTTTACAAACTAAAGAGAAGAAGGAATACAACCTTTGTAGACCAGTCCTTCACTTCAATAGCTCCGTGTAGTAGTCCCTTCGCTGTGATCACGAACTCCCGAACTCTAGAGAGGTTCCACAAGATATACGAAACAAGTTTGCATCGAAGTCTGCGAGGCCGAAGATGATTTACGTCGAGGAGACACTAGCTCATGCTATTTCTTCACTAATGGTGAGATTAGTGAAGCAAACACCCTAAACTAAATGGCAAGTAGTAGAGGATGATGAAGTAGGAAGTGGGCTCACTTTAGTTTTATTTTTCTCACAATATTTTCTCACCATTTTCAAAAGCTAGAAAGCTTTTCATGAGGAAGAAGAAGCTCAAGTGAAGAAGAAGGAGAGAATGAACTCATGAGGTGAGAATAGCAACCATGGGTGAGTTAGTGTCATACATTAACCCATGTAGAGAATAAACCATGGCTAATGAATAATGGTTATGTTAATAAATATCTTAAGTAAAGACAAATGAGTGGACTTAGTCAATGGTTCCACAAGCTTCTCAGGCTTTAACCATTAATCCAATTTCCACTAATTTATGAATTACTAAAATAAATATAAACTATAGGATTATCATAACCATGGTGTAAGTCTCATACACCCATGTTGCATGTGGCATCAAGCATGACACAAAATAATGTATATTAATATATATCACATATATACTAAGTGTACACAATGTGAGAAAAGAAATCATAAGTGAGCTAATATTAGTTAATGCACATTAATATATCAAATATATAATTATACATTAGATTATTAAACTAACACTTGATTTAATAATCCAGCTATATCCTGTATAACTGACTGATATCAAATGCAACAACTTATCGAATCAACACTTGATCCGATAACCCGGCTATATCAAATTTAACCGACCAATGTCATAAGTCACGAGAATAGAATGCGGTATCACATACTCGCATTAATCTTGGTCCCGCACATATCACATATGTGCTCCTACTCCGTTTCGCATGAACCAGGAAACCTCTGTGTAGGACTCTAAAGACTCGTCAATACGCCGGCAGTAAATGATGATCATATCAAACACCCACAAGACGCAAACGGTCTGCTAAACGTAACGGCCACCCGGGTATTGAGCAATCAGAAGATCAACAAGCAATCCTGCTCGTACTCCTGCGAATCTAATCAGTAATACTACCGTACAGTCCGGTCTCTTCGTCGGATATGTCGCATATCAACAGCCTGGTGGTGGTATAACGTGTAGGGTTACTAGGCACACTAAGAAGGTTCTACAAGGCATCAACCATGCCCGATTAAAATTTTAGCCGTGCCGAATAACTCTAAACAAGATCTTTGCTAGATAATTAGGGTGACACATGCTAGTAAATAACAATTATCACTAAGTGAATACGAAATACAACTTTTGTAGATCGGTCCTTCACTTCTAAAGCTCCTTGTTGTAGTCCTTTCGCTGCGATCATCGAACTCCCGGACTCTCGGACGGCTCCATGAGAAGATTGCAACAGTATTGCTTGAAGTCTTCGAGGCCGAAGATGATCTACGTCGAGGGAATACGAACTCAAGCTTCTACTTCACTAACTAGAGAACTAGCTAGTGAAGCAAACACCCTAAACTAAAGTGCTAGTCTAGTAGAGGATGATGAAATAGAAAATGGGTACACTTTAGAATTTGTTTTCTCACTATATATCTCTCTCTTTATCGAACCTTAGAAAAAATTTGAAGGAGGAAGAAGATGAGCTCAAAATGAGAATGAAAACTAATCAAGAGAGTGTATTAACCATGGTGAGTGAGTATCGTATACTAACTCATGTAGAGACTTAATCATGGATAAGTGTGATGGTTAGGTTAACAAAAATCCAAAGTAAAAACAAACTTAGTGGACTTTAGTCAATGCATCCACAAGCTTCCACAAGCTTCATGCATTTTTTAATTTTTCACTAATTTTGTAATTACTTTAAATACATTAAACCCAACATAACAAATAGCATGGTGTAAGTCTCATACACCCATGAAAGTTGTATCAACAACCATGATACAAAATGAGCACAAATAAATATATACCACATATATATTAAGTTGTGCACAATTGAGAAAAACAAATTCTTAAGTGAACCAATGTTAGTTAATGTAAATTAGTATATCACATATACAATTATACACTAAATTATTAAATCAACACTTGACTTAATAATCCGGTTATATCACATATAACCGACTAACATTCAACGTATCGACTTATCGAATCAACTCTTGATTAGATAACCTGGTTATATCGCATATAACCGATCGATACAAACATCGCGAGAATAGAATACGGTATCACATACTCGCATTATTCTCGGTCCCGCACATATCACATATGCGCTCCTATTTCGTTTTGCCTGAGCCAGTAAAACCTCTATGTATGACTCTAAAGACTCGTCAATACGCCGGCAGTAGGTGATGATCATATCAAGAACCCACAAGCCGTCAGCGGTACTAGCTGGACGTAACGGCTACCCGGGTATTGAGCGATCAGAAGATCGGCAAGCAAGCCTGCTCTGACTCCTGCAAAAAGCCTGACAGTGACACTACCGTACAGTCCGGTCTCCTCGTCTGATATGTCGCATATCAAGTCTAGGGGTGGTAAACGTCAGACCCCAATAACCGATAAGTCATGCCGATGCGAGGCTCATAACGGGTTGAGAAACTACTGGTAACACTTACCAGTAAATCTCTAAACCAGCCCTGGCCAGGGACTTCCCTGTTATGGCCAATCGAGCATAGTGCAACATCAACCCCCAATACCGGGAGAGATGAAACCCCTCCTATCGCTCATTGTCTCCATGTGACTCGGGACTGTACCCAAAAACTACCATTTTGCATGCCCTCTTGGACGTGGTAAGGTGGAAATCAAAGCACAGTGCGAATCACACAAGACTCTATGGCGATCTCGGGTCTACAGACTAACCTGTACCAGTGTCACCAGAGAACTGCCATCTGACGTAAATTATAATACCATCTGGGAGTTCTCGGCGAGTCCGTCCAGTGTACCCAGTCTCTACTGAGCACCCGTATATCATCTCCGATGTCAAACACCAATGGATATGGGATCATCCATCGCCCATCTATATGGATCGAGAAGGTATACGCTAGTCTACTCTGGTATATCGATGCCCTGTCTCGATACACCCACGACTAGGGACCTTGAAGGATGTACTTATGGACTACCATGTCCCCCACTAGTATGATCCTCATCATAGTCCAGGTAGTCAAGTACACATCCTAAGGGCTTTACTAACATGTAACAGAGAGACAATCAGTGTACACGTTAAGGTAAAGAGTAACCAGATAGCATACTATCATGTCGAGCAAGAAAGTCCTCCCAATATATGTCCAAGCATCCACTACAATATACATCTCATGTATAGTAATGGCCTATAGGGCATACATATAACTAACAATCTCCCACTTGCACTAGGGCCATCTGATAACAATGGTTGTAGTATCTCATACTCAACCATCCCATAATCGTCTCTTTTTAGGAAAAAGCCTTTGTGAGTGGATCCGCCGTGTTGTCCTCTGAGTCTACTCTCCTAACCTCGATCCCCTGGAGATCTACCATCTCCATGATCAGGTGACACTGCCTTAGAATATGTCTGGATCACTGACGGGACGGGCGTTCCTAGGCATAAGCCACAACTCCATTGTCACACAATGGTAGGAACGAAGTTCATCTCATGAACTAATATACACCCAGACTGTCTCTTTGGTAGTATCTTTGGTAGCGATGTATCTAGCCTTTATCATCTAGTATGCCACGGTATCTATCTTGGAACTCTTCCAACATACCGTCCCTTTACTGAGGGTAAAGACAATGCCCGTGACTGACATTCAGTCGTCCTTATCACTCTGGAACCTTTCCAGTGATTCTCCCCAGAATCGATTGATACCATCTCACTACAACTAGTGAGTATCCTAACATCCAATTAGATCTATCTCATAGATCCAAAACCCAGGATTTAGTAGGTATCACTTTGATCCTATATGGAGAATCATTGTGATAAGCGGAGATTGACCGAGCATAGCATAGGAAACTCCTTCCCTATCAAGAGTATGTCATCCATGTACTTTACGAGGATCACCACCATACTTCCTACTACTTTTTTGTATATACAAGGTTCATCTACCATTTTGATGATGTCAAACTCTTTGACTAACACATCAAAACAGACGTTCCAACTCCGCGATACCTTCTTTATCACATAAAACATCTTGCACACGTTTCCGCTGCTCCCACTATCTACGAAGCCCTCTGACTGTGTACTTATAGACTCTCTCTTCTAAAACATCATTTAGAAAAGCAGTCATGACACCCAACCGCCAGATATCGTAGTCATGGTATGTAGCCGTGGCAAGTAGGATCTGGATGGACTTAAGCATAGCTACTTAGAGAAGGTTTCATCATTAGCCACAACTGGTCTATGATTCAAACCTTTAACAAGTCTAGCTTTGAAAGTCTCAACTTTTTCATGTACACCAAGTAATCTTCTCAAGATATACTTGCTCCTGATGGGGATTTAACCCTTCAGATAAGGCAACCAAAGTCCATACTTTGTTGGTGTATAAGGATTCCATCTCAGATCATTAAGCATCCAGCCATTCTTATAGAGTCCCACTCCTGATGGCCAGCTCGAAACTATTTGGGTCATCATCTCATGATGCATTCCTCGCTCCCACTGTCATAGAGAAACTCGAAGTATCTCTCAGGTGGGTGAGGAACCCTACTAGATTGGCGGAGAGGCTGAGGTTCGTTGGTTGCTATTGAATCCTTTGGTTCTACCAAATCATCAGCCATAGTTTGTATAGCTGGAACTCCTTCCAGTTCTACCTCATGTCCATTAATTTCTTCACAAGAAATTCCCTTTCACAAAGGTGGCATATTGAGAAACAAAACATCTTTTGTTCCTCAGTTTGGTAGAAGATATTCCCTTGCGTATACTTGGGATATCCAACAAACTTCTACAGAACTGACTTTGCCTTGAGCTTGTCCGGATTATGCTTTTAGAAATAGGCTGGACAACCCCAAATCTTAACAAACTTAAGATATGGGCTCTTCCCTTTCCATATCTCATATGAAGTGGTAGGCAACTGATTTGGTTGGAACCCTATTCAATAGGTATGCAACTTCTCCAGTGCATAACCCCCAAAAGAAAATAGGCAACTCAGTAATACTCATCATAGAGCACACCTTATCACATAGGGTGTTATTGCTCCGCCCTGATACACCGATGTGTTGTGGTGTATACGGAGTAGTGATGCTGAGAGAGAATCTCATTCTCCTTTAGAATAATCCAGGAATTCCGTGCTCAAGTATTCTCCTCCTTGATCACATCAAAGGACATAATACTTATACCCGTTTTGGTTCTCTACTTCTAACTTATATTCTGTGAATATCTCAAAAGGTTCGGACTTATGTTTCAACAGGATCATATGTCTGAATCTTGAGAGATCATCAGAGAATGTAATGAAGTACAAAGAACCGGTCTTGGCATGTGTAGACAGGGGACCTTCATACATCAGCATGTATCAATCCCAAGAGTTCATTAACTCTTTCTCTGTTTCCAATAAACAGAGCTATGGTCATCTTATCTTCTTGACATGACCGGCAAGTTTCATAAGATGTAAATTTAAACTAATTTAAATATGCATCTAAATATAACTTCAGCTAGTCGGGTCGCATTGATATGACCTAGTCTACAATACCTCAAGAAGGATTCGTTCATTTCTGAACTCTTCCTTTTGTGTGTGTTCTGTATACTAAGAACTGTAGTTTGATTTAGAAAGTCAATGCTTTTAGATAACGTGCCTGAACCGATCAACCCTTGATATAGGAAATGTTCAAAATATTATCCAACAATACAAAATTATATCCTTTTTTTACTAATAAAGAGACTGATATGATGTTGTATATCAGGTTCGGTATCTAATAACATTCGTTCAGAATCAATGTATTCTGATAATACAGGGTGATAACTACCAACAGATTTGGCTGCAACACTTGCACTGTTTCTATCTCATGAAACTTATCACCCGTTCTCAGTTCTCTACCTATCTGTAGCCCATGTAACAAATTACATATGTGGGATCCTGATCCGGTATCTAATACCCAGGACGTAAAGGATACTGAGAAACAGTTCTATGTAATGAACACACCCGAAGATGATGCATCATCATGCTCTTTCTTCGTTTGGGCGGCACGGGAATTCTGGTAATCCCCTATTTCCTGCTCTATCTTATAACATTTATAAGTTGGAGCGAGACCAACGTTCCCTAGCGCAGTATAACAAGCGGGTTCGGTTAATACATCCGTATTATTATCTTGATTAAGGTGTGACATGGTCGCTACCTGGAGAGAGAGAGAAGAAAACACTCTGCGTGCGCTCTTGCAAGATTAGATTGGTTATTATTTTATCTAATCAGGATGGCTCCCACTGTTTTTATCAAATCTTCCTTCAAACCCTAAAAGGAAAGACTAGCCGGGATTAATTACACCCTACAATTTCGCTAATTTTTCAGCCAGGCCAGTGTCAGTACTTTGAGGGAGGTTCCCCGTGCTTTCGCACGGACCTAATTAAAGTAAACCTCGTTTTCCCAAAGGCGTAACCCCGTTGACACCTTTCTAGACACTTACTTGATCGGCTAATTGTAATGTGTAAAACTCTCCCAGGAGTAACAATTACTCGCAGTGGGTATCGGGATCCAACTATCTCATAGAAGGTATGCAATCTCATTGGAAATTTCAACACTTGAAATTCCCGATAATTTTGCCCCAAGCATCCCATGACCTTGACGGAGGTCAACAAACCACAGGTTGCAAGTCAAGTTCTGTTAGGTCCACGTTACCTCTCCCGGTACTTTCGGGGTTGCGGAAACGGTAAAACAAAAAATTTTCTAGACTTGGTAACATGGACCGTAAAAGCCGGATCTTTGCTAAACAACACTCTAGCATCCTAACTAGAGATTTATCTACTCGGTTAGGGGTTATACCTCAACTTGAACTCCTTCTCTTCTTGTTGTTCTTCTCCTTGCTTGCTTCGAGGGTTGATCCGGACTTTGGTCACCTCCGCGGCCTCCTTGAGTCGAAGACGATCCACCCGAGAGATGTACACCGAGCTCCACCTCGAGCCGAGGTAACTAGGGCAAAGAGATTGCTAATCTAGAAGCCTTAGGTTGTGTAGAAGTGGTAGAGGGATGGTTTTGTCTTTATGGGATCTTTATCTCTCAACACATGAGATCAAAAGATGAATCAAGAGGAGGAAGAAGGAGCAGCTAGCAACCATGGTGCATTTCTTTTCTTCTCACTAGAAAAAAAGGCAAGAGAGAGAATGAGAAAGAAATTATGAACTAAAGAAATTAACCATGGTTGCAATAATTCACTAAATCATCATTACAAATCCTATCAAGATAAAGTTGATGGCAACATTGAAATGACCATTATCATAATCAAAATAGAAAAAGAAAAAGAAAAGAAGAGTGTAGATCTCTCTTGAAAGTCAACGGTCAACACGGTCAACCGGTCAACAAAGTCAAGAGAGATCATGGTGGTCAAATGGTCAATGCAATTAGCCATCATAAAATTATCACTAAAAGGATTAGTAAATGATATCCGCGGCTCATAATGGTTTTGACCAAACGAACTGCCAAAACCCTAATGAGCCTGCCACATAACGGTTTTGGCCGAACCAACTGCCAAAACCCTAATGAGACACCTCCTCTTTCATCGCTCCGGAAAACTGTGCATACACACCTGCATCCGCATTCCATAGAATGCGGATGCACAGAAGACAAAACAAATCCATTCGTGCAATACTAGGATCCGGCTTAAACCAAAGCCCACTAGTATTGCCTGCCCGAACACCACACGCACACAAGTGTACGTAAGTGATCGCAGCCCTGCCGTAAAACCATACGGCCTCTACACGTTTCGCTCAGTGCAGGGAAACTCTCTGTGTGGGACTCTAAAGACTCGACACTACGCTGGCAGTGGGTTTAACCACAGACCGCAAGCGGCACTAGCTGTACGTAACGGTCCCCAGGTAGATGTCGATAAGAAGGCCGATGAGGTAAACCCATCTGAACTCCTACTGAGCCTGTATGTGACAATCTCCGTACAGTCCGGTCTGTTCGTCTGATACATCGCATGGCGGGCCTAGGGGGCGGTAAACGTCAGTCCCCTAATAGCGGTACAAGTCGTGTCGGAGTGAAGCCCATTACACCCTGAGATAACACTGGAAACCTACCAGTATATCTCGCTTGCCCTGGCCAGGGACTACTCGTGTAATGGCTCTCCAAGACACAGCGCGATGTCAACCCCCAATACCAGGAGAGACGAATCCTGTCTAACCGTCACTGCCTCCAAGTGCTTCAGGACTGCACCCAACTACTACTTGTTTGCACGACTCAGTAGAGCCGTGGTAGGGTAGTAATCAAAGAACAATGGGAACACACTCGAGGCGAAGTGACAGTGTCAAGTCAGCGGACTAAGCTGTACTCATGTCACCTGGGAACTGATAACAGACGATAGGTTTAATACCAACCATCAGTTCCCGACGAGTCCTGTCCAGTGTACTCGTAACCTAACGAGCACCCGCATACTATCTTAAGTACGACGTACTGACGGCTGTGGGACAGACCGTTTGCCGTGCTGGGATGAGAAGCGCATACGCTAGTCTACTCCGGAGTATCGATGCCCTGTCTCGATAATCCCATGACTAGGGACGTGTATAAGGATGTACTTGTGGATTACCCAGCCCCCACGAGTGTGATCGCCATCACAACGCCGGTAATCAAGCAAAGATCCTAAGGGCTCTACTAATGCGTATAGGTGATATAATAAAGAACCACTCATGTACACATTAAAGCAGAGACAAACCAAGTAGCATACTACTATATTGAGCAAGATTGTCTATACAACTGTGAATATCCCAAGCTTCCATCAAGTAATATACATACTAGTATGATACAGTAATGGCCTCTAGGGCATATACACTAACAATCTCCCACTTGCACTAAGGCCATGTACTGGCGTATCGAAGACCTATCATCTCGATCAGCCGCTCGAACTGAGTCTGGGGTAAGGCCTTCGTTTATGGATCCGCCGTGTTGTCTTTTGTGTCCATTCTCCGCACCTCGATCTCCTGGCGATCAATGATCTTCCTGATCAGGTGATACCGCCTTAAGATGTGCCTGGATTTCTGATGGGACCTTGGTTCCTTCGCTAAAGCTATATCCCCATTGTTATCGCAATACAAAGGTATTGGGTCAACAATGGACGGAACCACCTGAAGTTCACTAATGAACTTCTTTATCCAGACCGCCTCTTTTGCGGCATCGCTTGCAGCAATGTATTCAGCCTCCATCGTCGAGTCTGGACGGTATCCTGTTTGGAACTCCTCTAACATACCGCCCCTCCGTTGAGGGTAAACACAAAACCCGAGACAGACTTGCTGTCATCTTTGTCACTCTGGAAGCTTGAATCGGTAAAGGACTCGACCCTAAGGTCTCCATTACTGTAAACCAGGAACATCTCCTTAGTCCTTCTCAGGTACTTGAGAATGTTCTTCACTGCTGTTCAGTGGTCCTCACCTGGGTCTGACTGATACCGGCTTACCGTGCTCAGCGCGTAAGCTACATCTGGTCTTGTACATAGCATCGCATACATTATAGATCCTACCGCCGAAGCGTAGGGTATAGTGCTCATGCGAACCCTCTCCTCGTCAGTCTTAGGAGACATCTTCTTGGAGAGGGTAATTCCGTGCAATGCGGGTATGCTACCATGCTTGGAATCCTCCATACTAAATCTCTTTAGTACGGTCTCTATATACCTGGACTGCGAAAGTCCCAGTAGTCTCTTGGATCTATCTCTATAGATCTTGATCCCCAGAATGTACGAGGCATCACCCAGGTCCTTCATGGAGAACCGTTGTGACAAAAATAGCTTGACCGATTGTAGCATAGGAATGTCATTTCCTATCAAAAGAATGTCGTCCACGTACAAGACTAGGAATACGACAGTTCGTCCTACAATTTTCTTATAGACATAAGGTTCATCTTCGTTCTTGATGAAATCAAATTCCTTGATTGCCTCATCAAAACAGATGTTCCAGCTCCGCGATGCCTGCTTTAATCCATAAATGGATTTAAGCAACTTGCACACCTTCCCTCTGCTCCTACTGTCTATGAAACCTTCTGGCTGATCCATGTAAACGCACTATTCCAAACAACTGTTTAGGAAAGCCGTTTTAACATCCATCTGCCAGATTTCATAGTCATGGAAGGCAGCAATAGCAAGTAGGATCCGAATGGATTTGAGCATAGCCACCGGAGAAAAAGTTTCGTCATAGTCCAAACCGGGTCTTTGACGAAAACCTTTTGCAACGAGTCTAGCCTGATAGGTTTCCACCTGCCCATCTACACTAAGTTTCCTTTTGTAGATCCATTTGCATCCAACGGGTTTTACCCCAGGTGGAGCAATATCCAAGGTCCACACTTTATTGGCATACATGGACTCCATTTCGGATTACATTGCTTCCTGCCACTTATCAGAGTCCCTACTGATAATGGCCTGGCTGAAACTGGTAGGGTCATCTTCTTCCAAGATGCAATCCTCTCGATCCCCGTCTATGAGAAAACCGTAGTATCTCTCGGGCGGATGAGAAATCCTACCAGATCTGCGGAGTGGCTGAGGTTCGTTTGGGGTTATTGAATTTTCTGGTTCCGCTAAATCCTCAGTTTGAGCTTGTGGATCAGATATTTCATCCAGTTCTACCGTGCTCCCACTTATTTCTTTTGCAAGAAATTGCCACTCTAAAAAGGTGGCGCGACGAGCAACGAACACCTTCTGTTCCTCAGTGTGGTAGAATAGATATCCCAGAGAATTTCTAGGATATCCCACAAACTTGCATAAAACTGATCGTGCCTTAAGCTTGTCCGGTTTTTGCACTTTTTCATAGGCCGGACAACCCCATATCTTAATTCGTTCAAGATATGGTTTCTTACCACTCCATATTTCATATGGAGTCTTAGGCACGGATTTAGACGGAACCTGATTCAGTAAGTATGCCGATGTATCTAGCGCATGTCCCCAGAATGAAAGAGGTAACTCGGCACTACTCATCATGGAGCGAACCATATCCAATAGGGTATGATTCCTCCGCTCCGATACACCGTTGTGCTGTGGTGTATAAGGAGGAGTAAGCTGAGAGAGAATACCATTCTCTTTTAAGTAATCTAGGAATTCCGATCTTAAGTACTCCCCTCCTCTATCAGACCGGAGGATCTTGATACTTTTGCCAATCTGTTTCTCTACTTCCTTTCTGAATTCCTTGAATTTCTCAAAAGCTTCAGATTTTTGTTTCATCAGATACACATATCCGAACCTAGAGAGATCTTCAGTGAATGTGATGAAGTAGGAGAACCCACCCCTTGCATGTATAGACATCGGACCATATACATCACTGTGTATGAGTCCCAAGAGCTCTGCTGCTCTTTCTCCGTGTCCGGTGAACGGAGATTTGGTCATCTTCCCTTTGAGGCAGGACTGACAAGTTTCATAAGATGATAACTCGAACGCATTCAAGAGTCCATCTTTATGCAACTTACTCAGTCTTTTCTCTCCGATATGACCAAGTCTACAATGCCACAAGTAGGATTCATTCGTATCTGAATTCTTCCTTTTGCGTGTGTTTTGTATATTGAGAACTGTATGCTGATTTAGAACGTAGATACCATTACACAGTGTACCCTCTGCAACCAGTACCTTATGAAGGTAAATGTTCATGATATTTCTATCAAGAACAAAGTTATATCCATCTTTATCGAGTAAAGAAACTGATATGATGTTGCAAACCATGGAGGGTACATAGTAGCAATCGTTCAAAATTATAGTCTTGCCATTTGGCAATACTAGGTGATATTCACCGACGGCTGCCGCATTAACTTGTGCTCCGTTCGCTACTCTGAGCGATATATCACCCGGTGCAACTTTCCTACTTTTTCTCAGTCCCTGCAATAAATTACAGATATGAGATCCTGATCCGATATCAAGTACCCAGGAGGTAGGGCTGACCGTAAAACAGTTCTCAATTACAAGAACACCTGAAGTAGATGCAAAACCATGCTTCTTCTTCAACTGGGTATCCTGGGAATCCGTACAATCCCCTTTCCCTTGCTCATACTTATGACTGTTGTCACAAGTTAGAGCTGAACCAACGTTCCCCAGCCCCGAATAAGAATTCGGATCGGTCAAGCGATACATTTTATTATCTTGATTAGGGCGTGAAATGGTTGCTACCTGGAGAGAGAGAAAAGAAACACTCAGCGTGCGCTCTTGCAAGTTTAGATTGGTTTTTAATTTATCTAAACAGGATGGCTCCCACTGTCTCTCGAATCCCTCCTCAAACCATAAAGGAAGAATCAGTCGGGATCAATCTCACCGTACAATACTTGCTTAACAGTTCAGCCAGGCCAGTGTCGGTACTTTGAGGGAGGTTTTCCAACGCTTTCGCGAAGTTCCTTAATTAAGTAACCTTTTTCCCCTGTGGGCGTAGCCCCGCTAACACCTTTCTAGACACCTACTTGGTTTATAGCATTGATCGTTAAGCGAGAAAGTTCCCGAGGAGTAGCATATACTCACAGTAGGATCGGGATCCAAATATCATCGCGTGACAAAACTGAAGGAATCCTACCAGAATCATCACACTCCAAGTGGTATGCAACACTAGCAAGTTTCAGTACTTTTGAAACTCCCGATGTGGTTTTTGCCCCTAACGGTTCATGACCTTGACAATGCCAACATATCATAAACCGCTAGTCAAGTTCGGCCCGTCATTATCTTGATTAACTTAGACCCACCCGCATATCTCTTGACAATGCCAACATAGGTATGCGACTGTCCTAAATAATCCGAAAAATAAGGCTGCAAACAAGCAATACTTAGCTACCGATCATTACGCCTTGACAATGCCAAAATACGTAGCTCGAATACTAAGTAGTACTTATAGGAAATGACGGAGGGCTACGGCTGGGTTTTTTGGTGAAAAACCCGTTAACGTAATGAACTTGATGTAGTTGAAGGAGCATGATAGCCCTTTTTTTTTGAAAATATAGTGGCGAAAAACTCTTGCTAAAGAGGTCACTCCCCGTGAAGGGATCTCGGCTCTTTCCTCGTCGAATGAGGTGCAGGATATTCCAAACTGAATACCTCGATGCAAAGCAAGAATAATCGACTATAGTGAAGTTTTTACCCTGACGCAAACTTTTTGTCCAAGGGGTCACTCCCGATGAAGGGATCTCGGCCCTTGCCTCGTCGACTGAGGTGCTGGGCATTCATAACCGAATACCTCTATGCAAAACAAAAGTGAACGTCCTTGCAATAACAGCTTTTTGAAAAATTGTTCCAACAACGTCTTTTAGGTTTATTTTCTTGCATTAGTTCTTTTAATGCGTCCCATCATTTAAATCCTACCATTGCAGAAAACAACCAAAATATGACGTATACTTATGCCATTCGCATTCGCCACGGGGCCCCGTCATCACCCGTTAGGTTACTTAACTAACGACAGAGCGGGGGCTGGGCTAGCGCGGCTGAAAAACATAAGCAATGCCTAAATAGTTATTATATATAGATATATAGCAATGATAGCCAATCCAGATCACAGATGAACACTTTGGATATACTAGGAACCCGCGATTCGTTCGAGCCTGCAACGAAAAGAGGATTACACGGTCGCGATGAATAGCCAATACCCCACCCAAGACCCTACGGGTGCGGCAAACTATCCGCCAAGTACCCAAAGCGAAGCAACCTCCCTCAACGCCGTGAGTAGGCCACTCGGCACTTCGAGATACCCGGTAGTTTGTGCACCCCCTCCATGGGTCTATCCTAGGAACAAAAACAGTAAAAAGAATTATACAATGACGGCTACAATCCCGACCCGGTTGTGCGGCCATACAAATAATATTACATCAATTTACAAATTTATTACATGAATGAAAAAAAAAGAAACTCTCATCTCACATCCACCCCGGCTATTCATCCGCGACAATCCAACGAGTTCATATACACAAACCATCAACAACACAGATCACAGATATGTATAACCCCCACTAATCGACATATAGCGATTAGTAAACGTTCAATACACATATAACATTACAGATATAATCATTAGCCAAAGTCTACAGAACATCGACCAAAAATACGGATTTTTAAGCCCCAAAAACAAATTTTGCTTTCTGGAAAATCTGGGGAGAAAAATCATATTTCAAAAATCCCAAAATACCCATATAAGAACACTGCAGAAAAGAGAATCGCCAACCGAGTTAACTCGGTCGCGGTTCTGCGGCATAAGCAAGCTAATGTCGCGGAACCGCGGCGCTTTAACCGAGTTAGGTGATCATTTTTCTTCAGTATTCTATAAAAAGCCTGAGCCGATTTTTAGTGAATGATTTATTAATTTTGGAACAGATTTAAAAATCGGCAGAAACTGAATTTTTCGGGGTGTTTTTGCGGTTTTTCGTCCGGTCGATATTCTAAATACTTTTCTAACATGCTAGGGTGTGTTTAGTTAGGCTCTGATACCACTGTTAGGTCCACGTTACCTCTCCCGGTACTTTCGGGGTTGCGGAAACGGTAAAACAAAAATTTTTCTAGACTTGGTAACATGGACCGTAAAAGCCGGATCTTTGCTAAACAACACTCTAGCATCCTAACTAGAGATTTATCTACTCGGTTAGGGGTTATACCTCAACTTGAACTCCTTCTCTTCTTGTTGTTCTTCTCCTTGCTTGCTTCGAGGGTTGATCCGGACTTTGGTCACCTCCGCGGCCTCCTTGAGTCGAAGACGATCTACCCGAGAGATGTACACCGAGCTCCACCTCGAGCCGAGGTAACTAGGGCAAAGAGATTGCTAATCTAGAAGCCTTAGGTTGTGTAGAAGTGGTAGAGGGATGGTTTTGTCTTTGTGGGATCTTTATCTCTCAACACATGAGATCAAAAGATGAATCAAGAGGAGGAAGAAGGAGGAGCTAGCAACCATGGTGCATTTCTTTTCTTCTCACTAGAAAAAAAGGCAAGAGAGAGAATGAGAAAGAAATTATGAACTAAAGAAATTAACCATGGTTGCAATAATACACTAAATCATCATTACAAATCCTATCAAGATAAAGTTGATGGCTACATTGAAATGACCATTATCATAATCAAAATAGAAAAATAAAAAGAAAAGAAGAGTGTAGATCTCTCTTGAAAGTCAACGGTCAACACGGTCAACCGGTCAACAAAGTCAAGAGAGATCATGGTGGTCAAATGGTCAATGCAATTATCCATCATAAAATTATCACTAAAAGGATTAATAAATGATATCCGCGGCTCATAATGGTTTTGACCAAACGAACTGCCAAAACCCTAATGAGCCTGCCACATAACGGTTTTGGCCGAACCAACTGCCAAAACCCTAATGAGACACCTCCTCCTTCATCGCTCCGGAAAACTGTGCATACACACCTGCATCCGCAATCCGTAGAATGCGGATGCACAGAAGACAAAACAAATCCATCCGTGCAATACTAGGATCCGGCTTAAACCAAAGCCCACTAGTATTGCCTGCCCGAACACCACACGCACACAAGTGTACGTAAGTGATCGCAGCCCTTCCGTAAAACCATACGGCCTCTACACGTTTCGCTCAGTGCAGGGAAACTCTCTGTGTGGGACTCTAAAGACTCGACACTACGCTGGCAGTGGGTTTAACCACAGACCGCAAGCGGAACTAGCTGTACGTAACGGTCCCCAGGTAGATGTCGATAAGAAGGCCGATGAGGTAAACCCATCCGAACTCCTACTGAGCCTGTATGTGACAATCTCCGTACAGTCCGGTCTGTTCGTCTGATACATCGCATGGCGGGCCTAGGGGGCGGTAAACGTCAGTCCCCTAATAGCGGTACACTCGTGTCGGAGTGAAGCCCATTACACCCTGAGATAACACTGGAAACCTACCAGTATATCTCGCTTGCCCTGGCCAGGGACTACTCGTGTAATGGCTCTCCTAGACACAGCGCGATGTCAACCCCCAATACTGGGAGAGATGAATCCTGTCTAACCATCACTGCCTCCAAGTACTTCGAGACTGCACCCAACTACTACGTGTTTGCACGACTCAGTAGAGCCGTGGTAGGGTAATAATCAAAGAACAGTGGGAACACACTCGAGGCGAAGTGACAGTGTCAAGTCAGCGGAATAAGCTGTACTCATGTCACCTGGGAACTGATAACTGACGATAGGTATAATACCAACCATCAGTTCCCGACGAGTCCTGTCCAGTGTACTCGTAACCTAACGAGCACCCGCATACTATCTCAAGTACGACGTACTGACGGCTGTGGGACAGACCGTCTCCCATGCTGGGATGAGAAGCGCATACGCTAGTCTACTCCGGAGTATCGATGCCCTGTCTCGATAATCCCACGACTAGGGACGTGTATAAGGATGTGCTTGTGGATTACCCAGCCCCCACGAGTGTGATCGCCATCACAACGCCGGTAATCAAGCAAAGATCCTAAGGGCTCTACTAATGCGTATAGGTGATATAATAAAGAACCACTCATGTACACATTAAAGCAGAGACAAACCATGTAGCATACTACTATATTGAGCAAGATTGTCTATACAACTGTGAATATCCCAAGCTTCCCTCAAGTAATATACATACTAGTATGATACAGTAATGGCCTCTAGGGCATATACACTAACAAGTTCAACCCGTCATTTCTTGATTGAATCAAACCCACCCGCACGACCCTTGACGGAGGTCAACAAGGTCGTATGTCTACCCTAATCCAATCTGCATCATATGCATAAACAGATAAATACTGGTCAGCTACCGCACACTACGCCTTGACAAAGTCAACAAACGTAGCACGAATACTAAGCAGGCCTTATCTGAAATGACGGAGGGCTACGACAGGTTTTTCTGAAAACCTATTGCGTAATGAAGTTGATATCGTTGTAGAATCAAATGATTTTTAAAATGGAGTGTTTTTTAGGCTTTTGCTAGTTTGGCTAAAGAGGTCACTCCCGGTGAAGGGATCTCGGCTCTTTTCTCGTCGAATGAGGTGAAGGATATATCACATATATCACTATGCAAAGCAAAAACTATAAAAGCAATCAAAAGACAAACCGAGGGTTGTAGCATCTGCCAGTTATTGCTAAAGGGGTCACTCCCGGTGAAGGGATCTCGGCTCTTTCCTTATCGAATAAGGTGCAGGATGTTCTACAAGGAACACCGCGATGCAAAGAAAGAACTGTAGCTACCTGTTTTTGAAAATTCGATTCCACAATATCTTTTAGGTTTATTTTCTTTCATTAATAATATTAATGAAGTCCCATCATTTAAATCACCTAAACATCACAGATAAATACGACGTACACTTATGCCATCCGTGTTCGCCTCAATGTCCCCTCGTGCACCGTTAGGTTAGGTAACTAACGGCAGAGCGGGGCAGGGCTAGCGCGGGTGTAAAACATAAGTAACGTCTATATAATATATCATATATACTATATACAGTATCTATCAACACATATCAAATGATCACATCACAGATATCGCAGCAGAAGAAACATATGAAACATTGGATATACTAGGACGTCCGTGTTTTATTTTGAGCCTCTATAAAACACGGATTCCACGGTCGCGATGAATAGCCAAACCCACATCCTTAGACCCCTACGAGAGCGGCAAGCAACCCTACCAATTCTAGAGTTAGGAGACCCCGGACTCGACTCCTCGAGTTGGTCTCCCACTGGACTCTAGAACCCGGTTACTTATGCTCTCCTCCTTGGGTCTATCCTAGTGCGAAAAAGTAAATAATATACAAATGGTGACATCAACCTCATCCCGGAAGTCCCCAATAAAAGAATATTACATACACTGAATTTTACATGAATGAAAATAAAAACCGTCATCTCTCATAAAACCCCCGGCTATTCAGAACGCGACGATCCAATATAACATATCCAGCAACACATAACATCACATGTCATCAACGTAAGTAAATATGCGCATCCCAATTGTCGTTGACATATAGCAACGAAATCGGCGATATCACATATTACACTTACGGTCGCAGAAAAGAAAGTGTAAAACTACAACAGTTGGAATCCACAACCTCCTTAGACATTGCATGCCTAACAATTATAAACCCCGCATTTTAGTCTCTATATCGAAAACACTTTTCAATATCTAGTCGGGCAATTCAACAAGATTCCCGATATGTGATCGAATGCTCGTCGCAAACTTTAGCAGACGGCCGCACCCCCGGATGCCGTCGACGAAGTGCACTAAGGCGGAACACCGTTGCCGCGAACACCCAAACGGATGCTTTTGGCGATGGGGTTCTCCTACAGTCACTTGGTCGGGGCTTTGGGGCATGGCTGTCTATTAAGTTTACCCGACGAGTATCCGCGTACGCTACGTGATTGCGACGGACTTTTGATCGCATCAAAATCCCATGGCAACCGATCATTTGAGACTAAACTGCTATGTTTATAACATTCAAATTAGTTATCTCATAACTACTTGTGGATTCCAAATATTGTATCACATTCCAGATAAATAGACAATGTTAAACTTTCCGATCGAATGATCAAACACCCAAGTTTTCCCAAATAGTTCTCAACACTTGAGGGGAGTTTAAAAACATCCATCACATGCCACAGTACCAATGGTCCAGCCGTAGAAGGGTCAAGCCAACGCCTCACATGTGGCAACGCCGTACTACCCCAAACCCTAAGGTTCAAAAGGCAGTTCAAGACGGTCACATAATCGAGTTAAGGTTTGTTGTCTTCTAGAGAGTCCATTGCGTAACTTGCATGATTTAGACGTTCTTAAACAACGGAAAAATCCAACACATGGAAATTTTCCGGGTCGGGAAAAAGTGAGTTATTGATATCCGTTCGAACATTTTAATACTTTCTAAATTATCCGGAAAAACATAACGAAATTAAATATTCCGATCGAATCAACGAATACAAAATAATCCCCAGATCACTCAACACTTGAGTCAGATAAAAAATACCCAGAAAATAGCAATAACAGATAAGGGTATTACTGTACAAAAAGCATGACCAAATCTCACTGTACGGCCGCGGATCCGCGGCACAAGAAGGCTACTGCCGCGGTTCCGCGGCGATCCGTACGAGTTACAGTGTCATTTTGCACAGTAATTCCTAAAATCACTTGCTGAATTTTTTAGGTATTTTTAATACAGAAAAATCACAGTTTGAAAAATTTTCCAGAGAGGGGTTCAATATTGTCGTATTGGGGTTCGATCGGAGTTTTAACTTCGTAAACACGTCGCCTAATGCTCTAGCTAGGCTCTGATACCACTGTAGGGTTATTAGGCAGTCTAAGAAGGTTCTACAAGGCATCAACCATGCCCGATTAAAATTTTAGCCATGCCGAATAAATCTAAACAAGATCTTTGCTAGATAATTAGGGTGACACATGCTAGTAAATAACAATTATCACTAAGTGAATACGAAATACAATCTTTGTAGATCGGTCCTTCACTTCTAAAGCTCCTTGTTGTAGTCCTTTCGCCGCGATCATCGAACTCCCGGACTCTCGGACGGCTCCATGAGAAGATTGCAACAGTATTGCTTGAAGTCTTCGAGGCCGAAGATGATCTACGTCGAGGGAATACGAACTCAAGCTTCTACTTCACTAACTAGAGAACTAGTGAAGCAATCACCCTAAACTAAAGTGCTAGTCTAGTAGAGGATGATGAAATAGGAAATGGGTACACTTTAGAATTTCTTTTCTCACTATATCTCTCTCTCTTTATCAAACCCTAGAAAAAATTTGAAGGAGGAAGAAGATGAGCTCAAAATGAGAATGAAAACTAATCAAAAGAGAGTGTTAACCATGGTGAGTGAGTATCATATACTAACTCATGTAGAGACTTAATCATGGCTAAGTGTGATGGTTAGGTTAACAAAAATCCAAAGTAAAAACAAACTTAGTGGACTTTAGTCAATGCATCCACAAGCTTCCACAAGCCTCATGCATTTTCTAATTTTCCACTAATTTTGTAATTACTTTAAATACATTAAACCCAACATAACAAATAGCATGGTGTAAGTCTCATACACCCATGAAAGTTGTATCAACAACCATGATACAAAATGAACACAAATAAATATATATCACACATATATTAAGTTGTGCACAAGTGAGAAAAACAAATGCTTAAGTGAACCAATGTTAGTTAATGTAAATTAGTATATCACATATACAATTATACACTAAATTATTAAATCAACACTTGACTTAATAATCCGGTTATATCACATATAACCGACTAACATTCAACGTATCGACTTATCGAATCAACTCTTGATTCGATAACCTGGTTATATCGCATATAACCGATCGATACAAACATTACGAGAATAGAATACGGTATCACATACTCGCATTATTCTCGGTCCCGCACATATCACATATGCGCTCCTATTTCGTTTTGCCTGAGCCAGTAAAACCTCTATGTAGGTCTCTAAAAACTCGTCAATACGCCGGCAGTAGGTGATGATCATATCAAGCACCCATAAGCCGTCAGCGGTACTAACTGGACGTAACGGCTACCCGGGTATTGAGCGATCAGAAGATCGGCAAGCAAGCCTGCTCTGACTCCTGCAAAAAGCCTGACAGTGACACTACCGTACAGTCCGGTCTCCTCGTCTGATATGTCGCATATCAAGTCTAGGGGTGGTAAACGTCAGACCCCAATAACCGATAAGTCATGCCGATGCGAGGCTCATAACGGGTCGAGAAACTACTGGTAACACTTACCAGTAAATCTCTAAACCGGCCCTGGCCAGGGACTTCCCTGTTATGGCCAATCGAGCATAGCGCAGCATCAACCCCCAATACCGGGAGAGGCGAAACCCTTCCTATCGTTCATTGTCTCCATGTGACTCGGGACTGTACCCAAAAACCATCGTTTTGCACGCCCTCTTAGATGTGGTAAGGTTGAAATCAAAGCACAGTGGAAATCACACAAGACTCTATGACAATCTCGGGTCTACAGACTAACCTGTACCAGTATCACCAGAGAACTGCCATCTGACGTAAGGTATAATACCATCTAGGAGTTCTCGGCGAGTCCGTCCAGTATACCCAGTCTCTACTGAGCACCCGTATATCATCTACGATGTCAAACACCAATGGATATAGGATCATCCATTGCCCATCTATATGGATCGAGAAGGTATACGCTAGTCTACTCTGGTATATCGATGCCCTGTCTCGATACACCCACGACTAGGGACATTGAAGGATGTACTTATGGACTACCATGTCCCCCACTAGTATGATCCTCATCATAGTCCGGGTAGTCAAGTACACATCCTAAGGGCTTTACCAACATGTAACAGAGAGACAATCAGTGTACATGTTAAGGTAAAAAGTAACCAGATAGCATACTATCATGTCGAGCAAGAAAGTCCTCCCTATATATGTCCAAGCATCTACTACAATATACATATCATGTATAGTAATGGCCTCTAGGGCATACATATAACTAACATAACGTCAGACCCTAATAGCCTGATATGTCATGCCGATGCAAGGTCTATAACGGTTTGAGAAACTACTGATAACACTTACCAGTAAATCTCAGCAATCCTGGCCAGGGATTTCCTGTTATGGCCAATCGAGCATAGCGCAATATCAACTCCCAATACTGGGAGAGACGAAACCCCTCCTATCGCTCATTGCCTCCATGTGACTCGGGACTATACCCAAAAACCACCTTTTTGCACGATCTCTTGATCGTGGTATGGTGGAAATCAAAGCACAGTGGGAATCACACAAAACTCTATGACGATCTTGGGTCTACAAACTAACCTGTACGAGTGTCTCCATAGAACTACTATCCGACGATAGGTATAATACCATCTAGGAGTTCTCGGCGAGTCCGTTCAGTGTACCCTGTCTCCACTGAGCACCCGTATACCTTCTCTGATGTCAAACACCAATGAATGTGGGATCATCCATTGCCTATCATATAGGTCAAGAAGCACATACGTTAGTCTACTCAGCAGTATCAATGCCCTATCTTGATACTCCTACGACTAGGAACATTTGAAGGATGCACTTATCGACTACCCTGTCCCCACTAGTATGATCTGCATCATAGTCCTGGTAGTCAAGTACTCATCCTAAGGGCTTTATCAACATGTAATAGAGAGACAATCAGTGTACATGTTAAGATAAAGTGCAACCATATAGCATACTATCATGTCGAGCAAGAAAGTCCTCCCTATATATGTCCAAGCAACCACTACAATATACATCGTATGTACAGTAATGGCCTCTAGGGCATACATATAACTAACAGAGTATCGTATCGTAAGTATGCCGTGGAACATACGCATGGTACGTCACTCTACTTGAGTTACCTACTCCATCAATCAGGGTCAACCTATGTAATGAAAGTTCGGGTCTAATACCCCCCTGTTCAAGACTAAATCCGTAAGGTCAAGCCTAGGTTCCGAAATAGATTACGCCCCAGACTCCGCATAGTCAAACCTAGACTTGAACCAAGGTTAAACCTAACGCTCTGATACCAAATTTGCCACGACCCGAAATTTAGTTCGTGACCGGCACTTAAATCACTCCATGTCTAAAGGCGTAATGTAAATTAAGTAAGCCGAAGCCCAGAAATATAAACCTTTTAAAGAAAATAAAAGATGTGAAGTTTTGAAATAAAGGTATGATGAAATCAAATGTTTTCTCAAATACATAGATAATGGAACATGAAAAAAACAAGTGGATTTTAGTAGTTGAAAAACATGTTTCGTCTTTTAAAAATTTGGGCAGCACCTCCCTTGTATATTTTGATCCAAAACCACATATACATGATAATATAAAAGGCATCCCCAAGCGGGAGCTAGCTCTTCGCCAATCAGCGGAATCAAAACCACGCAAGACAGAAATATATGTATACGACGCCCAACAGCGAAGATCAACACAAAAGGATAATGTAAAGCAAGACATCAAACCCACCAAGCAAACATATAACCCCTCGCTCTAAGTCTCGCAACCACAAGTCTTGCTAAGTCTTACTACTTATACAAATGCTAGTTTCTGATTGATGGAGTTGACTAGATACAACAAGAATAATAAATACAAGAGTGGCACGATCCAATATGTACCACCTACCAAAGAAAATCACCCGAAAGCAAGCAGTGCCAACGATACCGCTACTGATCCATGCGGTCAAACCTGCAAGAACTGTGGCACAACGGGGGTGAGTTGCCAACTCATGAGTAGAAAATATCAGCAGGTAGAAATCTAATAAAACAACGATTCCTAAGTCAACTATATCATGAAGGTAATACTATGATATCTGGGGTGACCGTGTCTGCATATATACCAATAATATAATCAATGCCTGTATGGATGTGGATATCATCTACGTGTCCATCAATGAAACAACAACAAGAAAAAATATGCATGTAAATATGAGGATATCAACTACGTGTGTCTATCAACGACACAACCCATATCATGAAAACGCATATCTGTATGTATGAGGATATCAACTACGTGTGTCTATCAACGACACATCAAAATCATGAAACCTGAGTGTCCAACACCGACATTCGAAACATCATGAAAAATCCGTGTCCAATATCGACACGTAAATCCTCATACCTCAGGCACCGCATCCTCAGATCGGCCCTCATATCTATCTCATCTCAGGCACCGCATACTCTTATCGGCCCTCATATCCATCTCATGACTCCGGTCGGTATCCTCTGGATAACCGACGAGTCCAAATACTATCACCGGTAGGTAATGCTCCCCTGCCATGCTCACCGCCTAACTATACGAGTCTTCTTGCCCCGGGGTACCTCACCGGTCCACCATGTACCCGCAGATGGCCTACCGCTACTCGAATCGGGTTTCACATACCAATCTCAAAACCGAGAAAACTCATGGTGGACGTCTCGAAATATCATATCATGAGAAAACGGGTTTTTAAAACAATACATACTTTCTTTTGAAATATAACCGCGGTTCTCAAATCCAGATTCTCATGAAAACAACATCTCAATGCGTATAATCATAAAGCATGATGTATGCAAACATTGAACAAAAATGTGAGCATATCAAGTATATCATGCGACATAGTACAGTGATGTGAGCATAGCAAGTATATCATGCAACATAGCACAGTGATGTGAGCATAGAAAGTATATCGTGCAACATAGCATAATTGTTAGTTATATGTATACCCTAGAGGCCATTACTATACATGGGATGTATATTGTAGTGGATGCTTGGACATATATAGGGAGGACTTTCTTGCTCGACATGATAGTATACTATCTGATGCTCTTTACCTTAACGTGTATACTGATTGTCTCTCAGTTACATGTTGGTAAAGCCCTTAGGATGTGTACTTGACTACCTGGACTATGATGCGGATCATACTAGTGGGGACATGGTAGTCCATAAGTACATCCTTCAAGGTCCCTAGTCGTGGGTGTATCGAGACGAGGCATCGATATACCAGTGTAGACTAGCGTATACCTTCTTAACCCTACAGATGGGCGATGGATGATCCCATATCCATTGGTGTTTGACATCAGAGATGATATATGGGTGCTCAGTGGAGACTGGGTACATTGGACGGACTCGCCGAGAACTCCCAGATGGTATTATACCTTACGTCAGATGGCAGTTCTCTGGTGACACTGGTACAGGTTAGTCTGTAGACCCGAGATCATCATAGAGTCTTGTGTGATTCCCACTGTGCTTTAATTTCCACCTTACCACGTCTAAGAGGGCGTGCAAAACGGTGGTTTTTGGGTACAGTCCCGAATCACATGAAGGCAATGAGCGATAGGAGGGGATTTGTCTCTCCCGGTATAGGGAGTTGATGTTGCGCTATGTTCGATTGGCTATAACCGGAAATCCTTGGCCAGGGTTGCTGAGATTTACTGGTAAGTGTTACCAGTAGTTTCTCGAACTGTTATAGACCTCATATCGACACGACTTATCGAGCTATTGGGGTCTGACGTTTACCACCCCTAGGCAAGATATGCGACATATCAGACGACGAGACTGGACTGTACGGTAAGTGTTGCTGGTTGGTTTCACAGGAGTGTGAGCGGGCTTGCCCGTTGATCTTCTGATCGCTCAATACCCGGGTGGCCGTTACGTTTAGCAGACCGCTTGCGGCTTGTTGGTGTTTGATATTATCATCACCTGCTGCCGGCGTATTGACGAGTCTTCAGAGTCCTACACAGAGGTTTCCTGGCTCAAGCGAAACGAAATAGGAGCGCATATGAGATATGTGCGGGACCGAGAATAATACCAGTATAGGATACTGTATTCCATTCTCGCGATTTGTATCATTGGACGGTTATATATGATATAGCCGAGTTACCGAATATAGTGTTGATTCGATACATTGATACACTTGATATTAGTCGGTTATATGTGATATGACCGGATCATTAAATCAAGTGTTGATTTAAAGATTTGATGTATAATTATATATTTGATATATTACTTTACATTAACTAGTATTTGTTCACTTAAGATGGATTTTCTCACTTGATTGTGCACATTGTATATATGATATATTTTTGTGTACTAGTTTGTATCCTGTTTGATGATACATGCAAACTTGGGTGTATGTTTGATTTAAACCATGTTTAGGTTAATGGTTAGGGTTTTGTTATCTTTACTTATTTTCTTTATTCATTTTTGGGCAAGAAATGAAATGGTGGCTAACTTTGTTTTCTACTTGAAGCTTCATGAAGCTTTGAAAAGCTTTGACCATTTTGTTTCTTTCCTAAACCTAACCATTACCTAAACCATAGTTTATTCTCTACATGAGTTAAACATACCCATGGTTGCATTATGATAAGATCACTTGATTTATTATTATTGATCAATTGATTTGATTATTCTTATCATATTCTTTTTCTTCTTCTTCAAGAAGAAGAAACCTTGCTACCTCCAATGGTGCCATGATCAAAAGAGTGAGAAATCCAAATCCAAAGTGAACCCACTTCCTTTTTCTTCATCCTCTACCACTTGCCATGTAGTAGAGTGTGTTATCTTCAGAAGTTCTATGACCAAGTAAAGATGGAGCTTGATCTTGAGTTGCCTCGACGTAGATCATCTTCGGCATCGAAGTCGATGACCTAGCCCGATCATTTCTCCGACGAAACCATTGCCAGAGTCCGGGATTCGATGATCGCAGCGGAGGGATGTCATCACAGAGCTAAAGAGGTGGAGGACCGGATCTACAAAGGTTGTAGTCACTTTCACTTTCTAGTTAAGTTGTTAACTTGCATGTTTCGCCTTACCTCTCGTTACAATCTTGCTTAGGGTTACTTGGCACTTGATAAATTTTTTTGAATTGGACATGTTTGATCAGTTGTAAAACCTCATGGGTGTGTCTAGGAACCCTACAGTGGTATCAGAGCCTAGCTAGAGCTTTAGGCGAAGTGTAGACGATGTTAGAAGTCCGATCGAACCCGAAACCCTAATCCAAAACCATTCTCTGTACATTTTTTGAAATCGAGGATTTTTGTGAATTAAAAATATCCAGAAAATTCAGCAGGCTTTTTTAAGAATTACTGTGAAGCACGTGAGGGTAACTCAATCACTTGGCCACGGAACCGCGGCACGAGCATGGCATGTGCGGCGGTTCCGCGGCCATATAGGAGTATCTTGGCACTTTCTTTGCACAGTAATTCCTATCTGTTAGTGCTGTGTTTTCTTGGAATTTTTAACTTCTACTCAAGTGTTGAGTTTTCTGGGTTGTATTGGGAGTTCGTAGATTCGATCGGATTGTCAAACTTTGTCTATGTGTTTTTCCGGATAATTTAGAATATGTTAAAAAGTTTGACCGGATATAAATACCCAATTTTTCCCATGCCGGAAAATTTCCAAGTGTTGGATTTTTCCGTGGTTTAAAGACGTTCTAAGTAGTGCAAGTAACGCGATGGACCCTCTAGAAGACAACAAACCTTAACTCGATTATGTGACCGTCTTGAACTGCCCTTTGAACCTTAGGGTTTGGGGCAGTACGGCGTGCCACATGTGAGGCGTTGGCTTGACCCTTTTACGGCTGGACCGTTGGTACTGTGGCATGAAATGGATGTTTTTGAACTTATTTCGAGTGTTGAGCTGTTTGGGAAAACTTGGGTGTTTGATTGTTCGATCGGAAAGTTTAATATTTTCTATTTATCTGGAATGTGATACAATATTTGGAATCCACAAGGAGTTATGAGATAACTGATTTGAATGTTATAAATCTAGCACTTTAATCTCGTTTGATTGGTTGCCACGGAATTTTGATGTGATCAAAAGTCCGTCGCAATCACGTAGCGTACGCAGATACTTGCTGGTAAACTTAATAGACAGCCACGCCCCATAGCCCCGACCAAGTGACTGTAGGAGAACCCCGTAGCCAAAAGCATCCGTTCGGGTGCTCGCGGCAGCGGTGTTCCGCCTTAGTGCACTTCGTCGACGGCATCCGGGGGTGCGGCCGTCTACTAAAGTTTGCGACGAGCATTCGATCAGTATGTCGGGAATCTTGTTGAATTGCCGACTTGATATATTGAAAAGAGTTTTCGATAAAGAGACTAAAATGCGGGGTTTATAATCGTTAGGCGTGCGATGTCTAAGGAATTCATTTGGTTAGGCATGCGATGTCTAAACAGGTTGTGAATTCCAACTGTTGTAGTTTTACACTTTCTTTTCTGCGACCGTAAGTGTAATATGTGATATCGCCGGTTTCGTTGCTATATGTCAACGACAATTAGGATGCGCACATTTACTTACGTTGATGACATGTGATGTTATGTGTTGCTGGATATGTTATATTGGATCGTCGCGTTTTGAATAGCCGGGGGTTTTATGTGAGACGAGTGTTTTTCATTTTCATTCATATAAAAACTTGTATGTAATATTATTTTATTGGGGCATTTCCAGGTTGCGGATGATGTCACCATTTGTATATTATTTACTTTTCCGCATTAGGATAGACCCAAGGAGGGGAGCACAAGTAACCGGGTTCTAGGGTCCAGTGGGAGACCATCTCGAGGAGTCGAGTTCGGGTCTCCTAACCCTAGAATTGGTATGGTTGCTTGCCGCTCTCGTAGGGGTCTAGAGGTGTGGGATTGGCTATTCATCGCGACCGTGGAATCCGTGTTTTATACTGGCTCGTATTAAAAACACGGACGTCCTAGTATATCCAATATTTCATATGATATTTTTTGCTGCGTTATCTGTGATGTGATCATGTGATATGTTCAGATAGATATAGTATATAGTATATATGATATATTATATAGACGTTGCTTATGTTTTACACCCGCGCTAGCCCTGCCTCGTTCTGGCGTTAGTTACCTAACCTAACGGTGCAGACGGGATATCGAGGCGAATACGGATGGCATAAGCGTACCTTATATTTATCTGTGATGTTTAGGTGGACTTAAATGATGGGACATTCATTAATGAGATTAATGAAAGAAAATAAACCTAATAGATGTTGTGGAATCGAATTTCAAAAATAAAACCAGCTAGCTACAGTTCTTGCTTTGCATCGCGGTGTTCCTTATAGAACATCCTGCACCTTATTCGATAAGGAAAGGACCGAGACCCCTTCACCGGGAGTGACTCCTTTAGCAATAACTGGCAGATGCTACAACCCTCGGTTTGTCTTTTGATTGCTTCTATAGTTTCTGCTTTGCACAGCGGTATATATGATATATCCTGCACCTTATTCGATGAGGAAAGGGCCGACGATCCCTTCACCGGGAGTGACCCCTTTATCAAAACTAGAAAAGCCTCAAAAACACTCCATTTAAAAACCATTTGATTCCGCAACGAGATCAAGTTCAAAGCGTTAAAGGTTTTATTAAAAACCATTCGCAACCCTCCGTCATTTTAGGAAGTAGAGTACTTAGTATTCGTGCTGTGTTTGTTGACCATAGTCAAGGCACAGTGTACGGTAGCTAAATGATGTCTTCCTGCACCGCATATGATGCGATTAGTTAGGACAGTCATGTGGCTTTGTTGACCTTAGCCAAGGGTCATGTGGGTGGGTCTAATTAATCACGAAATGACGGGTAGAACTTAACTAGTGCTTATGATTTGTTGACCTTAGCCAAGGTCATAGGTGCTAGGGGTAAAAACCACTATCGGGAGTTTCAAGTGTTGAAATTTGCAATGAGATTGCATACCTTCTATATGATAGTTGGATCCCGATACCCACTGCGAGTAATTGTTACACCTGGGAGAGTTTTTCACTTTACAATTAGCCGATCAAGTAGGTGTTTAGAAAGGTGTCAATGGGGTTACGCCTCTGGGAAAACGAGGTTTACTTTAATTAGGTCCGTGCGAAATCACGGGGAACCTCCCTCAAAGTACCGACACTGGCCTGGCTGAAAGATTGGCGAACTTGTAGAGTGTAATTAATCCCAGCTAGTCTTTCCTTTTAAGGTTTGAAGGAAGATTTGATAAAAACAGTGGGAGCCATCCTGATTAGATAAAATAAATAACCAATCTAATCTTGCAAGAGCGCACGCAGAGTGTTTTCTTCTCTCTCTTTCCAGGTAGCGACCATTTCACGCCTTAATCAAGATAATAATATGGATGAATTGACCGAACCCACTTGTTATACTGAGATGGGGAACGTTGGTCCCGCTCCAACTTATAATTGTTATAAGACAGAGCAGGAAATATGGGAATACCAGAATTCCTATGCCGCCCAAACGAAGAAAGTGCATATGATGCATCTCCTTCGGGAGTGTTCATTATAAAGAACTGTTTCTCGGTGTCCTCTACGTCCTGGATATTTGATACCGGATCAGGATCCCGCAAATGTAATCCGTTACATAGGGCTACAGAAAGGTAAAGAACTGAGAACGGGTGATAAGTTTCATGAGACAGAAAACGGTGCAAGTATTGCAGCCAAGTCTGTTGGTCACTGTCACCCTGTATGACCAGTACATTGATTCTGAACGAATGTTATTAGATACCGAACCTGATATACAAAATCATATCAGTCTCTTTATTAGTAAAGAAATGATAAAATTTTGTATTGTTGGATAATGTTTTGAACATTTTCTATATCAAAAGTTGATCGGTTCAGGCACGTTATCTAAAAGCATTGATGTTCTAAATCAAACTACAGTTCTTAGTATACGGAACACACACAAGTGTAAGAGTTCAGAAATGAACGGATCCCTCTTGAGGTATTGTAGACTAGGTCATATCAATGCGACCCGACTAGCTAAGTTGCACATAGATGCATATTTAAATCTGTTTGAATTTACATCTTGTGAAACTTGCCAGTCATGTCACAGAGATAAGATGACCATAGCTCTGTTTACTGGAAACAGAGAAAGAGTTAGTGAACTCTTAGGATGATACATGTTGATGTATGTAGGTCCCTTGTCTACGCATGCCAAGACCGGTTCTTTGTACTTCATTACATTCTCTGATTCAGACATATGTTCTTGTTGAAACACAAGTCCGAACCTTTTGAGATATTCACAGAATATAAGTTAGAAGTAGAGAACCAAAATACGGATATAAGTATTATGTCCTATGATGAGATCAGGGAGGAGAATACTTGTGCATGGAATTCTTGGACTATTCTAAAGGAGAATGAGATTCTCTCTCAGCATTACTCTTCCGTATGCACCACAGCATGTCGGTGTATCGGGGTGGAGCAATCACACCCTATATGATAAGGTGTGCTCTATGATGAGTACTATTGAGTTACCTATTTCCTTTTGGGAGTTATGCGCTTGAGAAGCTGCATACCTATTGAATAGGGTTCAAATCAAAACAGTTGCCTACCGCTTCATATGTGATATGGAAAGGGAAGAGCCCATATCTTAAGTTTGTTAAGATTTGGGGTTGTCCAGCCTATGTCTAAAAAGCAAAATCCGGACAAGCTCGAGACAAGATCTGTTATGTAGAACTGGAAATGTTCCAGCTATACAAACTGCAGCTAATGATTTGATGGAACCAAAGGATTCAGTAGATTCCAACGAACCTCAGCCTCTCCGCCGATCTAGTAGGGTTCCTCATCCGCCTGAGAGATACTTCGGTTTCTCTATGACAGTAGGATCGAGAATTGTATCATGAGATGATGACCCAACTAGTTTCGAGCAGGCCATCAAGAGTAGGGACTCTGTAAGAATGGCTGGATGCTTAGCGATCTGAGAGGGAATCCTTATACACCAACAAAGTATGGACTTTGGTTGCTATATCTGAAGGGTTAAATCCCCATCAGGAGCAAGTATATCTTGAGAAGATTACTTGGTGTAGATGGAAAAGTTAAGACTTTCAAAGACTAGACTTGTTAAAGGTTTTCGTTATCGACCAGGCGTGGAAAATGATGAAACCTTTTCAAGTAGCTAAGCTTAAGTCCATCCAGATCCTACTTGCCACGGCTACATACTATGACTACGATATCTGGCGGATGGGTGCCATGACTGCTTTTCTAAATGATGTTTTAGAAGAGTGCGTCTATAAGTACACAGCCAGAGGGCCTCGTAGACAGTGGGAGCAGCGAAAACGTGTGCAAGATGTTTTATGTGATAAAGCAGGCATCGCGGAGTTGGAACGTCTGTTTTGATGTGTTAGTCAAAGAATTTGACATCATCAAAATGGTAGATGAACCTTGTATATACAAAAAGTTAGTAGGGAGTATGGTGGTGATCCTCGTAGAGCACGTGGATGACATACTCTTGATAGGGAAGGAGTTTCCTGTGCTACGCTCGGTCAATCTCCGCTTATCACAATGATTCTCCATATAGGATCAAAGTGATACCTACTAAATCCTGGGTTTTGGATCTATGAGATAGATCTAATTGGATATTAGGATACTCACTAGTTGTAGTGAGAAGGTATCAATTGATCTGGGGAAAATCACTGGAAAGGTTCCAGGGTGATAAGGACAACTGAATGTCAGTCACAGGCATTGTCTTTACCCTCAGTGAAGGGACGGTATGTTGGAAGAGTTCCAAGCTAGATACCGTGGCATACTAGATGTTAAAGGCTGGATACATCGCTACTTAAGATGCTACCAAAGAGGCAGTCTGGGTGTATAATGGTTCATGAGATGAACTTAGTTCCTCCCATTGTGTGACAATGGAGTTGTGGCTTATGCCAAGGAATGTCCGTCCCATCAGTAATCCAGACATATTCTAAGGCAGTATCACCTGATCATGGAGATGGTTGATCTCCAGGCGATCGAGTTTAGGAGAGTAGACTCAGAGGACAACACGGAGGATCCACTCACAAAGGCCTTTTCCCAGAGAGAGACTTTTATGGGATGGTTGAGTATGAGATACTACAACCACTGCTATCAGATGGCCCTAGTGCAAGTGGGAGATTGTTAGTTATATGTATGCCCTAGAGGCCATTACTATACATGGGATGTATATTGTAGTGGAAGCTTGGACATATATAGGGAAGACTTTCTTGCTCGACATGATAGTATGCTATCTGGTTGCTCTTTACCTTAACGTGTATACTGATTGTCTCTCTGTTACATGTTGGTAAAGCCCTTAAGATGTGTACTTGACTACCTGGACTATGATGTGGATCATACTAGTGGGGACATGGTAGTCCATAAGTACATCCTTCAAGGTCCCTAGTCATGGGTGTATCGAGACGAGGCATCGATATACCAGTGTAGACTAGCGTATACCTTCTCGACCCATACAGATGGGCGATGGATGATCCCATATCCATTGGTGTTTGACATCAGAGATGATATACGGGTGCTCAGTGGAGACTGGGTACACTGGACGGACTCGCCGAGAACTCCCAGATGGTATTATACCTTATGTCAGATGGCAGTTCACTGGTGACACTGGTACAGGTTAGTCTGTAGACCCGAGGTCGTCATAGAGTCTTGTGTGATTCCCACTGTGCTTTGATTTCCACCTTACCACGTCCAAGAGGGCGTGTAAAATGGTGGTTTTTGGATACAGTCCCGAATCACATGGAGGCAATGAGCGATAGGAGGGGATTTGTCTCTCCCGGTATAGGGAGTTGATGTTGCGATGTGTTCGATTGGCTATAACCGGAAATCCCTGGCCAGGGTTGCTGAGATTTACTGGTAAGTGTTACCAGTAGTTTCTCGAACTGTTATAGACCTCATATCGACACGACTAATCGAGCTATTGGGGTTTGACGTTTACCACCCCTAGGCAAGATATGCGACATATCAGACGACGAGACCGGACTGTACGGTAAGTGTTGCTGGTTGGATTCACAGGAGTGTGAGCGGGCTTGCCCGTTGATCTTCTGATCGCTCAATACCCGGGTGGCCGTTACGTTTAGCAGACCGCTTGCGGCTTGTTGGTGTTTGATATTATCATCACCTGCTGCCGGCGTATTGACGAGTCTTCAGAGTCCTACACAGAGGTTTCCTGGCTCAAGCGAAACGAAATAGGAGCGCATATGAGATATGTGCGGGACCGAGATTAATACCAGTATGGGATACTGTATTCCATTCTCGCGATTTGTATCATTGGACGGTTATATATGATATAGCCGAGTTACCGAATATAGTGTTGATTCGATACATTGATACACTTGATATTAGTCGGTTATATGTGATATGACCGGATCATTAAATCAAGTGTTGATTTAATGATTTGATGTATAATTATATATTTGATATATTACTTTACATTAACTAGTATTTGTTCACTTAAGATGGATTTTCTCACTTGATTGTGCACATTGTATATATGATATATTTTTGTGTACTAGTTTGTATCATGTTTGATGATACATGCAAACTTGGGTGTATGTTTGATTTAAACCATGTTTAGGTTAATGGTTAGGGTTTTGTTATCTTTACTTATTTTCTTTATTCATTTTTGGGCAAGAAATGAAATGGTGGCTAACTTTGTTTTTTACTTGAAGCTTCATGAAGCTTTGAAAAGCTTTGACCATTTTGTTTCTTTCCTAAACCTAACCATTACCTAAACCCTAGTTTATTCTCTACATGAGTTAAACATACCCATGGTTGCATTATGATAAGATCACTTGATTTATTATTATTGATCAATTGATTTGATTATTCTTATCATATTCTTTTTCTTCTTCTTCTTCTTCTTCAAGAAGAAGAAACCTTGCTATCTCCAATGGTGCCATGATCAAAAGAGTGAGAAATCCAAATCCAAAGTGAACCCACTTCCTATTTCTTCATCCTCTACCACTTGCCATGTAGTAGAGTGTGTTATCTTCAGAAGTTCTATGACCAAGTGAAGATGGAGCTTGATCTTGAGTTGCCTCGACGTAGATCATCTTCGGCATCGAAGTCGACGACCTAGCCCGATCATTTCTCCGACGAAACCATCGCCAGAATCCGGGATCCAATGATCGCAGCGGAGGGACGTCTGTTAGTTATGTATATGCCCTAGAGGCCATTGTTGTACATATGATGTATATTATAATGGATGCTTGGTTATATATAGAGATGACTTTCTTGCTCGTCATGATAGTATGCTATTTGGTTTCACTTTATCTTAACATGTTGACTTGTATTGGTTTACTGTTTTACTCTCACATATTGATAAAGCCCTTAGGATCTGTACTCGACTACTGGGACTATGATGAGATCATACTAGTGGGGCCGCGGTAGTCGATGAGTACATCCTATAACTGTTCCTAGTCGAGGGTATATCGAGACAGGGCATCGATACACCAGAGTAGACTAGCGTATACGCATCTTGACCCATATGATGGGCGATGGATGATCCCATATCCATCGGTGTTAGACATCAAGGATGGTATACGGGTGCTCAGTGGAGACTGGGTACACTGGACGGACTCACCGAGAACTCCCAGATGGTGATATACCACACGTCAGATGGCAGTTCTCCGGTGACACTGGTACAGGGTAGTCTGTTGACCCGAGATCGTCATAGAGTCTTGTGTGATTCCCACTGTGCTTTGATTTCCACCTTACCACGTCCAAGAGGGCGTGCAAAACGGTGGCTTTTGGGTACAGTCCCGAATCACATGGAGGCAATGAGCGATAGGAGGGGATTCGTCTCTCCCGGTATAGGGAGTTGATGTTGTGCTGTGTTCGATTGGCTATAACTGGAAGTCCCTGGCCAGGGCTGATATAGAGATTTACTGGTAAGTGTTACTAGTAGTTTCCCGACCCGTTATGAGCCATACATCGACACGACTTATCGGTTACTGGGGTCTGACGTATACCACCCCTAGACTTGATATGCGACATATCAGACGAACAGACCGGACTGTACGGGAGTGTTACTGATCGGATTCGCAGGAGAACGCACAGGCTAGCTTGTTGATCTTCTGATCGCTCAATACCTGGGTGGCTGTTACGTTTAGCTGACCGCTTGCAGCTTGTGGGTGTTTGATATGATCATCACCTGCTACCGGCGTATTGACGATTCTTTAGAGTCCTACACAGAGGTTTCTTGGCTCAGGCGAAACGGAGTAGTGGCGCATATGTGATATGCGCAGGAGCGAGAATAATGCGATATGGGATACCGTATTATATTCTCGCGATATTTAGAAATGAACCGGGTCATCGGATCAAGTGTTGATTCGATGAATCGGTACATGATATATTAGTCGGTAATATTCGATATAGCCGGATCGTCGAATCAAGTGTTGATTCGATGATTTAATGTATAATAATATATATGATATATTGTATTACATTATCTAATATTGGCTCGCTTTATTATTTCATTTTCTCAGTGGATGATACATTGATATATATGCGATATATGTTAATTGTATTATTTTCTTTTGTTGCAAATATATAATATATATGTGATATATATTATTGTGACATGATATGATTAATTGTTAAACATGTTTAAGGATGATTAATTGAGGTTAAGGTTTGATTAGGGTTGGATGCTTCAAGTTCCTTCTAGAAGCTTTCTTCTTTTGTCATTCTTAAGATATTTAGAATGACACATTCTTTTAACCTAACCAAACCCTAACCCTAGTTGTTTCTCTACACATTCTTATCCATTCATCCTTGACCATGGTTTACATATCAATCATATACTTTATTATTCTATTCATCACAAAAGAAAGATAATTCATTATCTTTTCATGATCATCTTCTTCCTTCTTCAAGAAAGCTTGCTAGTTTTTCTTTAAGTGATGAAATAAAATGAGAAAATGATTTAAAAAGAAAGCAAAATTACTACTCTCTCATCCTCATCTCATCTAGCCCATGGGATTAGTGTGTTCTTCTCTTTTGAGTGAGAAAGCTTGAGTCGTAGCAACTTCAAGGTAGATCATCGGAGATTTGGAATACTTCGAGCTAGCATGGATCGTTCGAGTCGTGGAGCCTCTCATGAGTCCGGGAGATCGTGGATCGCGGCAAAGGGACTACTACTCGGAGCTTGTGAAGTGAAGGAGCGGACTACAAAGGTTGTAATCCCTTACACTTAGATAAAAGTTATCTTCTTGCATGTTAAACCCTAATAATCTAGCAAAGATCCCGGCTTTGGGTTGTTCGGCACGTCTAAAATTTAATCCGGGCATGTTTGATGCCTTTTGAACCTTCACAAGAGTGCCTAGGAACCCTACAACGTCATCACAGAGCTAAAGAGGTGGAGGACCGGATCTACAAAGGTTGTAGTCACTTTCACTTTCTAGTTAAGTTGTTAACTTGAATGTTTCGCCTTACCTCTAGTTACGATCTTGCTTAGGGTTACTTGGCACTTGATAAATTTTTTTGAATTGGACATGTTTGATCAGTTGTAAAACCTCATGGGTGTGCCCATGAACCCTACAATAATGATGTGAGCATAGCAAGTATATCATGCCAACGAGTCATATGACAGTACCGAACAATTAAGAGCAATAGCATGATGTAGCAATTCTACTGTATAAGTGACATAGCAATTATCGATGATGAAGTGTGTGAGCCGGCAAATCTGTGTGAGTGTAACATACGCATCATCGATAATGGTGTAGGTGTACTAGCACAGATATATGTAATGCAATGAGAATATCATGAACGTAGAAGAAAGCAAATCGTGAGCACAATGCTATAAGGTATACGTATCTAATCTAACATCTACGTAAAGGCTCAACTAAGCAGTGTAGACAGGGATTAAATATCTATAACATATGCGAATCGGTGAATCTAACAATCGGCATCCAGCCTCACAACATCACGTATGGTATAACCCATCATACAACGTCCTTTAGTCAAGGGTATGGATCAATCATCAGGTAAAACTCATCACGTACGGTAATCCATCGTACAACGACATTAAACAATTAAGGATCCTATGAACCTATAAGACAATGAGGGTACGGACCTAACGTCTCGTACGTCATATCACACATTATTCACATCATTATATATATATATATATATATACCTATATCTCAGGTCACATCCATATCCATCTCGTATCATGTGACCAACAAAGGTATCAATTATCTCATATCGACTCGCATCCGTATAACGCCATATCAAATCAAGTCATCATACCTCATCGTATACTCTTTTCATCACATCAATATCTCACATCAAGTCATCTTATATATATACATTCTATCTTATTAATCTCATGTCGTATTCATCGATCCGATATCATGCTACTACAAATCTCATACTTATTCTCCTGCACTACATATATATCGTGATTCACATTCACATTTCATATCATCATATATCAATTCGAGACATCTTTATCAATCATATCATTTCATACTAAAACCTTTAATCACATCTGTAAGTTCCTAGTATAGGTTTCTCCTAATATATCCTATATATCGGTTTCCATTTTATAATTGCGGGGGTGCTATACGCCATCCACCTGACTTCCCCCGTTGATATAAATCTACTCACCTGCGGAACTCCTTGTTCAGCCTTAGTCGATGTGCTTCATCGTCTCGGAATCCACATGAAGGTACCTACAATTCAACACATATTGCCATGTTATGAAAACCAAATCCGAAAAACCGATACGGCACACGATGCGCTCATAGGTTAGAAGCTATAGCCTACGCATGCAAAAACGACCAAACAACCCTCGTCATTGACGTACAAATATCCAACGACCAAATCTCATAACTAATATCAAAACCAACAATTCCAAAATACAGAAAACATAACCTAAAACCACCCCAATATACTCCCAGATTTTGGCTCAGGTAATCTGTGACAAAAAGAAAAATACAGTAGCTATGTTATAAGGCATGTGAGCTAGTGGCAAAACCCCAACACCAAATCTGCTATAGTAACTGACCTAACTGCTACAGTAACCAGCCAGGCTGGCCCCAACTTGGAGTTTGGACCTCGTCTTCTTGTGGTGGTATCCTATTGGTCTAACTAGGTTAATGTATATTTTTGATTTTTTTATAAAGGTCCCGGGTTGCTCCAGATTCCCTGTAGACCTCCAAAAAGTCACAAAACCGACACAGAAAGTTTCTAAGTTTGTATTTTGGTTTAAATCTAGGGTCTTGGCCAGTAAAACCTCACTAAGGATTAAGTAAACACCCACTACAAATCACAAGTCCACACAATTCCCCCAACCCTCTCCTGAAATTTCCAAACATCGCTAATCTATATCGATTTAACTCTAAACTACTATAGGGTGCTAGGAAACTTAAAATCTAAAATAGAAGTGTAGGAATTACTTCGTTTGGCAACTTATGAATTTTCTTAAGTTGCTCAAAGTTTTCAAAATCCAATTTTGAAAGGTCCAAAGTGTTTAGGATGAAGTTGTGCATCTTTTTAATGAAGGGAGTATAGGATTTTGGTGAAGGGTTGGAGATGAAACATGAGGGTAGAGGAGGTGGAGGAAGAGATGAAGAAGGAGATGAAGATGAAGATGATGAAGGGAAAATAATGAGGTCAAAGTCTCTCTCTCTCTCTCTCACCCTCACTCTCTTATGTGGCATGCCATGCCATCATGTGTCCCCCCCTCTCTCCTCAATTATTCTCTCTTATCTTTTCTTTTCTTTTCTTTTTCTTTTTCCCTCACTCAATTAAAACCAAACACATAGCACAAATAAAATGAAACAACATGCAACAGAATGCAACATGTCATGGTGCACTAGCCATGACTAATTAAAAATGCGGATTTGGCCTAATCGCGATTAGTAGTGTACTAATCAATTTCTTATTTAAACTTCATATAATTAATTATAAAAATGCCAAATCCAATAAATATATTTTTAAATGAATAAATCATTTTAATCTTCCATTATTTTCTAAATATTGGTATATAATTATACCAATTTACGAAAATCCTAAATTCGCAAATCGAATAGTTTCCGCGAAATATATTATTTTAATATTAAATTCCAAAAATAATATTTTATATTTTCTGAAATGTTACAACACCTTGGTTATAACCCAATTGTTGGGCAAAACGTTGCGGGTTGTACCTCATAAACAGCACTTGAAGTGTTCTGTCTAAATATTAGGAAGCCCGGCCTGATCGAATACAGATGCATAACCTCTCGAGCCCTCAATGTAGAAGCCCCGTCCTTGAAAGTATCCTTCCATTTGGACCACCTTGGAAGATTCTTTGCCGATAGTCAGGACTCTATCGACAAAGGTCATATTGTCTCCAACCATGTGTGGGCGAAGGAGCAGTCGTCGAGCTTCTCGCTGTAATGGATCTGGAGCGGAAGCGTCAACTAGATGCATGACCCGGGGGAAGTTGTAGCCTTCATAGAATCGGGGTCATTTATGAACACCAAAGGTGCCCAGTACATGCATCTCGATCCATGATGTGAAGTAATGCAATGGGAGATACACGGGCTTTACCCCCGGTTGAGTGGTATCAGCAGCTAGGCTCAAGCCATGATACAAATGAGCCAACCCTGCAATCCCAACAGTCACGCGCGTTCCCATGACGATGCGATGAGCCGGATAAAAAACAGATGGCCTCATGTAGCTAGGGTGCGCCGGAAGCGCAAACCAACTCAGCCACAAGCCAATAAATCCCAGAAAGAATGTCTCTTTGTCAACATCCGGGGCAGCAATCTCTGCAAAGGGGACGATTGGAGTATCCGGAATAAAGAATTTCTTCAAGGCTTTAGCATTCTTTTACACTTAAATTTGTACTGCACCACAGTTCAAAAAAAAAGGGACAGGGCGTCCTACAAAATCAAGGTAACTTCCCATCAATGATGGGGAAGCCACTCATTAAAAATGAAATCCAAAAGGATTCTTAATTAATGAGAAAACATCATTAAACTCTGGAGTTGAACTCCTTCGAAAACTGTGTTCTGCAAAAAGATTTCAAATCTGTCAAGAAATTATGAAGGGAATAAAATTCCTAAAAGAAATTCTTTAAGAAATTCTTTAGAGCCAAGCCCTGTAAACAATGGGATAACATCCCAGAACTTCACTCGAGAAAGGGGAATTAAATTCCAAATAAGCTTCAAAAAACAAAATTTCTAACAGGGTAAAACTCTAAAAGATCTTTAAGATCTACGATCTACTCAAGTAAAAAAAAATTTAGATCTCTAAGAGATCATTACAAAAGAAGAGCAAGAATCTGTTAATGGGTTAAAAACCCTAAGACATGAAGAGATTCCTCAAACATTAGGACATGGTCATAGTTCTTACCAAAACATTGACAGAGTTTTGACTCTAAAAGAGTTTCTTTGAACAAAGATCTGAGCTCTGAAAGGAGAATTAAATTCTCAAGATAGAAGAAGGTTAGAAAGAAGATGAACAGCAGCCACCTCAAGGGCCAAAGACCCTATTTATAAAACTTTAAGAGACGGTTCAACTCCCCAGGAGATCGAACGGTGGGGAAGGTGCCACCACTGCACTCACGTGTGAGCCACGTGAGCGCAACGGTGGGGGGAATTTGTTCCCCCAATAAAAGAGCAAAGCTCTGTTCAAAATTTAAGAGGCAGCGCCTCACATGATTTCCATAAGGGTGCCAGCGCCAGAGTTAAAAACTCTTATATTGGCGCCACACATGCTCCTTACGTGGGCGCCAATATGCAAAGCACATAAAAGAATTAAACCCTTAATTAGCGCCCATGTTCACAACACGTGAGCGCCGACGTCCAGATAGAATTAAATTCTACCCTCTGTTAAATAGAGCTGTTGGATCAAAGATCCAACGGAGATGATAAATCATCAAGACTCAGAATTAAAATTCTGTTGAGAGGAAATATTCCTCAAATCTTTCTAAAACAAGAAATATACCTTCGGTGGGATCGTAGAATAAAATTCTATGCCCTCTGTAAAACAGAGGACCCTTGGATTAAAATCCAATGGTGATTGAAAAATCACCGTTCTACAGAATAAATTCTGTATATGGGTAAATATTTTCCCAATTTTGTTAAAAACAAGAACAATATTTTCTGTAAAACAGAAGTCCTTGGATCAAATATCCAACGGTGGGTAAAATTCCCCAAATCAATTAGGGTCTCTTAATGAGAGATTTGTTCAACTAATCAACATACTTGCCTCTACTATATAAAGGACCAAAGACTTCAAAAGAAAAAAAAGAGGAAGCCCCCCATAAGCTTCTAAAAAAACAAAAACAACAAAGCAGAAAGCTCCAAAAAGGAACAAAGAAGAAGATCTTCCTTCTCAGAAAAAAACTCTAGGTAAATAAAACGAAGAGAGATCAAAAAATCTCATTTACCTATTGAAGGGTTTAACCCTTTTAAAAGAACTTAGTTCTTTCTCTGGATCTGAGATCCACAAGACAAGTCTCCCATAAATTGAGAATTTAATTCTCATCGGGAAGAACTTATTCTTGAGAATCAAAAATTCTGAAAAGAACTAGGGAATCGAACTCCTCAAAACAAAGCATATAGGGAAAAAACCTAGTGCCTAGCGCCTCACGTGGACGCCACAGAAAAAAGGAGTGCTTAGTACTCAATGAGCGGTGCTCAGCGCCTCACGTGCCCCTCACACGGGCGCCACAGAAGAAAGAGTAATTCGCACTCAATGAGCGGCGCCCAGCGCCTCACGCGCTCCTCACGTGGGCGCCACAGAATAGAGGAGTGCTTAGCACTCACTAGGCAGCGTCTATGGCTTCACGTATCCCTCACGTGGGCGCCATAAAGAGTGCCTAGTACTCCATACAAAGACAAAAAGGGGTAAAGTGTTTAACACTTATTGGGCAATCCCTATGACTAAAAGCCCACATGAGCGTCATAACTTACATAAGTGCTCAGCACTCTTTGTACAAAAAAGGGGACTGATCATACAGAGACCAAACAAGTGCTTGGCACTTTTCAAAAAAAAAACTGAATGGAACAAGCCCAATTTGGATAGGTCCCCTGAGGATAGAACCTTCCTGATTCAGACCAACCGGGCCCATGTGCTTATGATTTCCCAAACTGATCTTAGTCCCAAATACGACTATTGATCTTCCAACTGATGATATCTAAAACGATACTCATCCCACATTCTCCCGAGGAAATCTTAGTCTCAAAATATGACTAATGATTTCCGGGTTTACTACTAACTCCTTTTCCCCTCAAATATGGAAGTTGGTTTAAGGGTACATCTCTCCATACCTCTAATTCACGTCGTTGTAATTCCTCGACGTCTTTAGAGAGGTGGAGGGTCCTGACAACCAACAACCCTTTGGTGTACTTCCAGATTGACGTGCACACCTCAAATCAAAATCGTGCCTCAAATTGGGCACATTCTATATCAACATTGTTGTTCATCCCGTCACGTAACAAATACACGTGCGCGCAAGATGGATAACGGACCGAAACGTCCTTAAACTAACCGTTGCCTCCAAAATGGCAACAACAGACAGAAACGTCCTTAAACTAAAATCTCACCTCCAAAATGGTGATCAACGGACCGAGACGTCCTTAAACTAAAATCTCACCTCCAAAATGGTGATCAACAGACCGAGATGTTCTCAAACTAGAACATCGCCTCCAAAATGGCGATAATGGACCAAAACGTTCTTAAACTAAAACAATAGAGCCCAAATACTCTTCTGTTGGATCTGAAATGAAAATGATCTTGAAGCCCCGTTAAGTGGATCTTAGTCTCAAATTGGACTAATGTATCCTTAACAAATCAAGCCCCAAATGTTCACATACATTTAAGTCGATCTTAATCTCAAAATAGATTAACGGTCCTTAAATAAAAACCCCAAATCTAAGAAATACGGATTTGGACTAATCCACGCCCTATGGGCAACAATATAAATTAGTCTCCGTATACAATCCACGGGCAACCTAAACAAATAAAAACACATACGACACGAAGTGAACTTCCGGAGCACGAGAAAGTGGTTATCGCGATGTGATAACATAATTAACTGCAGAGGCTTGCGCCTACAGGGAAGAGCATCCCCACAATCAAAAACCCTTCGCAAAATGAGAGGGAATCTGATGAAGTCTGCTACAACGGCCGCATCCGTTCAAACCCCCGATATACGGTGCCATAAATCAACTTGGCATTTTCGGAGAGGTGGACGGATAAATCCAAATAGCATCTGCCCCCAAAATTCAGGCAAGACTTCCTAACGTCCTGGCCCCGTCTTTTGGTGGTGAACATCCTCTTCTCCATTTCTAATTTAAAACAATCTCTTTTCAAAACTCATCGGAAGCGGAGTTATTCCGATTTCCAATTCTCTTTTCTTTAAAAATTCAACTTTTCTTAAACAACAAATTTACCATCTTTTCATATATTGTTTAAAAAAACATAAAACAATAATTTGACCAAGTTTTAATTCAAAATTTAATGTTAAACAAATTCTATTTCACTTTTTCGGTAAAATACCATCAAGTTTACATACGACATTACTTTATCGTTTTGCTTATATTATCTTTAGAAAACACATGAGGTAATGACCTACCTCATCACAACACTCATTCTTGACATAGCATGATGGCTTTTGGAACTTTAGATTGTGGGATAATTATAAGTTTATAATAAAATACCCCAAATTATTACAAAACCGTATTCTTTAAATTGTCTTATTTAAATTCCATACGATTAAGTCCTTACAACCCATTTTGGGGAACCCGATCGGGATGGTACGGCTTATCGCACGTCCTCGGGACTAGTAGGACGAGATGCAGACCTTCTCACGGAGCATACGATCTCGATGGAATTCGTATTACAATTTTAAGAAAAACGTGATTTCTACTTAATAAATAAATTCTATTTTTAATATATATTATAAATATCATCAAAATATCTACTTTAAATATATTATATATATTCCATGTTTTCTAAATCAAAAGACTCAAAAAAGATCATGAAAACACCATCATATTCAGTACAAGTCAAATTACAAGAAAATACCATATACTATTCAATTTAGATTTATATCCACTAGAATATCTCATTTTATAAAAATTACATCTATGAAAACCTTAAAGACGATAAATAAATACTTGAGGTTTATTTTGAAAATATATCAAAAACTATTTTTCATAAACCCCCCTCAAGTTATATTAATTTACAATAAGGACCCTGGTAAACATAGGTTTATGCGGGACCAGTTCTCTTGAGTCTCAGGGAGCCGGAGAAAATAGGTGCTTGCCTATTTAATGTAGACAAACTAAAAATGGTGTTATTAATACGGTAATTGTCTTGGAAAAAGACACAAATCATGCCGTCCATGTGTAGCAGTTACCGATAGCACCAAAACTAATTCAGGGCTTCAATTATGTCTAAATTGTCTGACTCGGTCTGAGTCTCAGTCAAAACTGAAAACAATCTATACTCAAATACAATTCAAAGATAACTTCAATACAACATGAATCCATTTATACCAGATACAATCTATATCAACATGAACATGATTTTGACCGAACCATAGATATACATTTGATTGGTCTACATGACTATCCATTTATATCCTTTTCATTTACATGAACTACTGATATCATGGTTTCGGTAAGTCGTACATCTATTAAACAAAACAATATACATCAATACAAAATACATTACGGGGTTTTAAAGGGGTAAACTGGTACGAAATGTGTTAGAAGTGGCACGAGACGGTCACTTTAATATACCTAACCTGAATATCCATTGTTGTTGTTCCATGGCTTAACGGTTACTTGGGCTCCGTATACCTTAGTCTACGGAATAGTTGGACTCCTCTCGTATACACTGGCATATTTTGTACCAAGTTACAAACAACTGCGTTAACATAACAAACTCACAATACACCAGTTATATTCTTATCTGTCTATTATATTCCTACTTTTCTTTGGGACTTATCGAGTGATTGTTCGCTGATGACATTCCTTCTCTCTTCTTTCTCTGAAATGTTGTCAGGTGGATCCGACTCACTGGAGATAGAGCCCAATTCAGAGGACTTGGATTAGTTCAGCGAGGACCCCGAGCTCTAGACTCTTGCATATACTTTACTTTCATGTTCATGCCATTGTTTAGGAATTGCTTTCATCATTGTATTTACTTTTCAGTTGTATTGTAAAGAAATGTTTAATAAATAAAAGTTGTTGTTCATTTACATTTCATGTCTTCTTATGTATATTTATATTATATTGCTTAGTTACGCTTAGTGTGTTTACTTCTGAGTAAATACGTAGTGGGACAGTCGCGTCTCCTTACCCGTATTCTACGAAGCAGGGCATGACATAGGAGCTCTGCGCATATTGCTTAACCCGTATTCAAACGAAGGAGGGATGGTCTTCAATGATCGAGTCCGTTCTGCGCCAGTAGGGCCCATTCAACAGTTATTCGATTTTTTGAAGAGCGGGGCTCCGACTATAAAACACAAAGAGATCATGCATTTATATTCAATCAGGCCGGGGTGCTTAGTGTTCCGCCTAAATAACACTGTTCTCTTCATGCAGTATAATCCGCATCGCTTCACCCAGCAGCTAGGTTACAACCAGGACGTCCCCCTCGAAGCTTTTTTAGTTATGACTACTCTCTCGCTGGAGGCCGCTCGTGACGTTATCTATCATTTCATGCGGTTAAATACTGGTTCCCTCTTCATGATTCCCGAGCCCGACTATCTTCCAAGGCCCATGGGACCCTTCAAGGGCTGGTATCGTCACTAAGTTAGTCCCATCATTGCAGAGGAGAGAAGAGTGCTCTTCGAGTGTAAGGCCTCTGCTCCAGCTCAAGCCATCAGCGCCCCGTTTTGGCTACGGTCGGTTGTTCGCCCTCCTCTGAGGGATAGTGATTCAGTGTTTATTCCTAAAGTCGCTCGAGCAGAATCAGGCCCCCATGCTACTGGTATGCCAGTTCGCAGTAGAGCCGGGGAAAAGCCTCTTGATAAAGTACCAATAGCGGCGTCACCAAAGGTGGATACCAAAGGCGAGGTTGGGCAGTGCCGTGCAAAAGTGCCGAAGGGGAGGAAGTGCCCTTTTACTAGTGCTGGCTCGGGCCCTAAAAGAAGGAATAAATCGGCTGCCTGTTTACTCGATGCCTTGCTCGAGTCTTAGCCTCTTCATGATGAGCCTATATCTGCGCATGAACCAGATGCCGGTCTCCTCTTTCTTGGTACATCCGCCGAGGAAGCCGCTCAGTTGGCCGAGACTTTGAAGCGTTCACAGGATGAAGCCGAAAACGTGCGCCCCAAGAAGAGATGCTTTCCCCTGGTTGAATTCCGTGATGTTGATGTTAGTGTATATGCCCTAGAGGCCATTACTGTATCATACTAGTTTGTATATTACTTGATGGAAGCTTGGGATATTCACAGTTGTATATACAATCTTGCTCGAAATGATAGTATGCTACTTGGTTTGTCTCTGCTTTAATATATGCATGTGTTTCTTTTAGCATATCGCTGATATACATATTAGTAGAACCCTTAGGATCTTTGCTTGATTACCAGCGTTGTGATGGCGCTCACACTCGTGGGAGCTGGGTGATCTATAAGCACATCCTTATACAGGTCCCTAGTCGTTGGACTATCGAGACAGGGCATCGATACTCCGGAGTAGACTAGCGTATGCGCTTCTCATCCCAGCGTGGGAGACGGTCTGTCCCACAGCCGTCAGTACGTCGTACTTGAGATAGTATGCGGGTGCTCGTTAGGTTACGAGTACACTGGACAGGACTCGTCGGGAACTGTTGGTTGGTATTATACCTATCGTCGGTTATCAGTTCCCAGGTGACATGAGTACAGCTTAGTCCGTTGACTTGACACTGTCACTTCGCCTCGAGTGTGTTCCCACTGCTCTTTGATTACTACCCTACCACGGCTCAAAGGAGTCGTGCAAACAGGTAGTTTTTGGGTGCAGTCCCGAAGCACTTGGAGGCAGTGACGGTTAGACAGGATTCGTCTCTCCCGGTATTGGGGGTTGACATCGCGCTGTGTCTAGGAGAGCCATTGCACGAGTAGTCCCTAGCCAGGGCAAGCGAGATATACTGGTAGGCTTCCAGTGTTATCTCAGGGTGTTCTGGGCTACACTCCGACATGACTTGTACCGCTATTAGAGGACTGACGTTCACCGCCCCCCTAGGCCCGCCATGCGATGTATCAGACGAACAGACCGGACTGTACAGAGACTGTCACATTCAGACTCAGTAGGAGTTCAGATGGGGTTCACCTCGTCAGTCTTCTTGTCGACATCTACCTGGGGACCGTTACGTACAGTTAGTGCCGCTTGCGGTCTATGGTTAAACCCACTGCCAGCGTAGTGTCGAGTCTTTAGAGTCCAACACAGAGAGCTATTCGCCTTTAGGCAAAATGAATAGAGGTCGCATGGTTTTGCGACAGGGTTCGTTCACATCCGCGCACTTATGCACGTTTGCTGTCCGGACAGCTTATACTAGCGGGCTTTGGTTTAAGCCGGATCCTAGTATATGATTTGGGATTGGTTTTTCTCTTTGTATTCGTGTTCCTTGAATCACGAATACGGGTGCGTATGCACAATTGCTTGAGAAAGAGGGAGAGGACTTTGATTAGGGTTAATGACTATTGTCATTTGTATTAACCCTAATGATTATGTGTGTATTATGGTTAATTGATATTAGTTTAATAATTATGCATGGTTATGGTTGTTGACCATTTGACCCACCTTGACTTGTTGACCTTGTTGACACTTTGGCCATCATCATTTCATTTGGAAGATGCTCTTTGATCCTTACAATTTGCATTAAAAATGAAATGATAATGGTCATGTCTTGATTAACCATGACAATTATCTAGCTAATTATCTAATTACAATAATTCACACATATATGTGAGAATGGTTTATTTTATTCTCATTCTATCATTTACTTTCTCTCTCTTGTTCTTCCTCTCCCTCAAGCTCTCCCCTCTCATGTGTTGAGAAACACTTGAGCTTGAGAAAAACCCTTTCTTGATAATCTCTACTCTCATCTAGGGTTCAAGTATTAGCACTTCTTGCACCCTAGTTACTTCTAGCTTGGAGTTGAAGCCAAAGGTCGAGGCTTTCGGGTGGATCTTTCTTCGACGTGAGAAGACGACTAAGGTGACCTCCTTCCACCACTCCAAGGAGCAAGGAGAGAAGGACATAAAGCCCAAGGTATAACCTTTCTAGCACTTAGCTAGTTTCTAGTTAGCTTTAGCTTGTTTTTGTTTAGCAAAGATCCTTCATAGTGTAGTCCATGTTGCCTAAGCTCATAAAAATTCGATTTTTATTCCGTTTTCCGCCTTCCCGTAAGCACCGGGGTGGGCAACGTGGACTTACAGTGGTATCAGAGTCTAACTAAACATAAACTAGCTAGGTAGTAGAGTGTATCGAAGTTCGAATAAAAAAAATCGAAAAACCGAGTTTTCAAAACCCTAAGTTTCTGTTAAATTGTTTTCTGTTCAAAATAAAATTTGTCATACTCCAAAAATCATCTCAGGGTTTTTTAAAGAAAGCCACCAAAAACGATCCAGTGATTCGACCAAAGAGCCGCGGTTCCGCGGCAATAGCAAGCTATTGCCGCGCAACCGCGGCCGTCTTGGCTCTTCACTGGGTCGAGTTTGGTGCAGTGTATTTCTGACTTGGTTTTAGGATTTTTAAGATGGTTTATATGTGCCCAGATTTTCCAGAATAGAAATTTGTTTTTGGGGGCCTATAAATCTGTATTTTTTTTTCCGAACTTCAATACACTTTGACTAAAAGGTTATATCTGTGATGTTTATATGTATTGAACGTCGGCTAATCGCTATATGTCGATTAGTCGGGGTTGTACATATCTGTGATCTGTGATTGATGATGGTATGTGTATATGAATGGGTTGGATTGTCGCGGATGAATAGCCGGGGTGGATGTGAGATGAGTGTTGCTTTTTCTTTCATTCATTGTAACATGTAAATTGATGTAATATTATTATTTTTTTGGCCGCACAACCGGGTCGGGGTTGTAGCCGTCATTGTATAATTCTTTTTACTGTTTTTGCTCCTAGGATAGACCCATGGAAGGGGTGCACAAACTACCGGGTATCTCGAAGTGCCGAGTGGCCTACTCACGGTGGTGAGGGAGGTTGCTTCGCTTCGGGTACTTGGCGGGTAGTTTGCCGCACCCGTAGGGGTCTTGGGTGGGGTATTGGCTATTCACCGCGACCGTGTAATCCGCTTTTCGTTGCAGGCTCGAACGGATTGCGGATTCCTAGTATATCCAATGTATTCATCTGTGATCTGTAATGTCTATCATTGCTATATATTTATATATGATAACTATTTAGGCGTTGCTTATGTTTTACAGCTGCGCTAGCTCAGCTCCCGCTCTGTCGTTAGTTAAGTAACCTAACGGGTGATGACGGAGCCCCGTGGCGAATGCGAATGGCATAAGCGTACGTCATATTTTGGTTGTTTTCTGCAATGGTAGGATTAAATGATGGGACGCATTAAAAGAACTAATGCAAGAAAATAAACCAAGTAAAAGTCAATTGGAACACTTTGAAAACCACTCGGTTCTTTTCAAAACTAAACTTTTAAACGCGGAGCTTGAACCACTCCTTTTAAAAGCTATCTCGTTCCATCGATTATATCAAGTTCACTACGTTCACGGTTTCGCCAAAACCATTCGTAGCCCTCCGTCATTCCACATGAATGGTCAAAAGTATTCAAGCTATGTATTTTGGCCAAAGTCAAGGCATAGTGATTGGTAGCTATTGGGTATTCATGTGCAGCATAGATAGATGCGTTGGTTTGGGACAGTCGTGCTGCCATTTTGGCCAAAGTCAAGGGTAGGTACGGGTGGGTCCAAATTAACCAGGAGAATGACGGGTAGAACTTGACATGTGACTTATGATATTTTGGCCAAAGTCAAGGTCATAAGAGCATGGGGCAAAAATCTACATCGGGAGTTTCATAAGTACTGAAACTTGCTAGCGCTGCATACCATTTGGAGTGTGATAATTCTGGTAGGATTCCTTCGGTTTTATCACGCGATGATATTTGGATCCCGATCCTACTGTGAGTATATGCTACTCCTCGGGAAAACTCTCACTTAACGATCAATGCTATAAACTTAGTAGGTGTCTAGAAAGGTGTTAGCGGGGCTATGCCCCTAGGGAAAAGAGGTTACTTAATTAAGGAACTTCGCGAAAGCGTTGGAAAACCTCCCTCGAAGTACCGACACTGGCCTGGCTGAATGGTTAAGCAAGTATTGTACGGTGAGATTGATCCTGACTAATCCTTTCTTTACGGTTTGAGAAGGGATTCGAGAGACAGTGGGAGCCATCCAGTTTAGACAAATTAAAAACCACTCTAAACTTGCAAGAGCATCATGCTAAAGTGTTTCTTTTCTCTCTCCTAATTACAGCGACCATTCAACATGACCGGACTTAAGTTATTACTAGATAAAAACATATTGACAGGGCCAAACTACAAAGATTGGCTCAGGAATGTCAAGATGGCAATCACTTATGACAAGTTGGGTTATGTCCTTACCACCAAAGCTCCCCCTGTCCCAGGTCCCAAAACCAGTGTCGTAGATAGGGAAATCTACAAGACATGGGAAATAGATTGCGCGAAGGCCAGATGCCTCGTACTAGCCTCGATGGACAGCGAACATCAGAGGAGGCACGAGAATATGGACCTAGAGTCCATATTTCTTCATACAAAAGAACTGTATGGAGAGCAGTCTCGTATCGCAAGATACGAAGTGTCGAAGAAGTTGTTTTCGCAAGGTTGGCCGTCGGATCATCGGTAGCGGAACACGTGCTTAAGATGATTGGCTACATTGAGGAGCTCGCGGACCTTGGGACCACGTTGGAGAATGAACTCTATACTGATTTGATTCTCCAGTCCCTTCCTTCCACTTACGCCCAGTTTATTCTTAACTTCAACATGTAAGGAAAGGAGGTTGAACTTTCCGAACTTCTGAACATGTTAAGGAGTACTGAGGGCACCCTACAGAAGGGTAGGGAGACATCCACTTTGTTTGTAGGAGGATCTTCCTCTTCTCGGTCCAGGACGAAAGCCAAGGGCAAGAAGAGGAAAGCCCCCGCCAAACCAAGAGGCGGTGTCGGTAAAGTGGATACGAAGGGAAAAGGAAAAGCAACAAAGATAGCGGGAAAGCTGGTGGGGAAGGAAGAATGCTTCTATTGTCACAAAAGTGGTCACTGGAAACAGGATTGCAAGGCTTGGAAGGCCAGAACACAGGATTTGAAGCGAGTTGCAGCTTCAGCTTCAGGTGTGTATGTTATTGAAAACTGTCTATCAATAAACTCTACATCCTGGATATTGGATACCGGATCAGGATCTCATATCTGTAATTCTTTGCAGGCGTTGAGAAAGCGTAGAGTTTTGAAGGCAGGTGACATGACCCTCAGAGTTGCAAACGGTGCTAGCATGGATGCTGAGGCCGTGGGGGACTATCACCTGGGATTGTCGGATGGACACTTTTTGGTTTTACGTAGTTGTTATTATGTACCAAATGCAACCTGTAATATCATTTTTGTATCTTTATTATCTAAAGAAGGTTATGAATTTGCATTTGTAAGTAATGTAGTGAACATTCACCTTAATCAAGTTCTGATTGGATCAGGTACATTGAACAACGGTATATACGTATTAAACCAGCCACAGATTTTCAATGTCCAGAATACACACAAAAGAAAGTCTCCAGAAATCGATAAAACTTTCTTATGGCATTGTAGACTGGGTCACATCAATGAGAGAAGGTTGACTAAGTTACATGCAGAAGGATATTTGGATTCGTTCGAATATCAATCGTATGCAACTTGTCAATCCTGTCTCAAGGGAAAGATGACAAAGACTCCGTTCACTGGACACGGAGTAAGAGCGAGCGAGCTCTTGGGGCTCGTTCACAGCGACGTGTGCGGTCCAATGTCTACACATGCACGAAGCGGTTATTCTTACTTCATTACTTTTACGGATGATTTCTCAAGGTTCGGACATGTCTTCTTGATGAAACATAAATCCGAAGCTTTTGAAAAGTTCCAGGAATATAAGAATGAAGTAGAAAAACAAACAGGCAAAAGTATCAAGGCACTGAGATCTGATCGAGGTGGTGAATATTTAAGTGCCGAGTTCCTGGGTTACTTAAAAGAGAATGGAATTCTCTCTCAGCTTACTCCTCCATACACTCAGCAACATAACGGTGTATCGGAGAGACGGAACCGAACCCTATTGGATATGGTACGGTCCATGATGAGTAACGCTGAGTTACCGCGATCGTTCTGGGGATATGCGCTAGAATCAGCTGCATACCTTTTGAACCGAGTTCCAACTAAGACTGTGCCTACTACACCATATCAGATATGGTGTGGGAAGAGACCCTATCTTAATCACATTAAGACATGGGGATGTCCAGCTTTTGTAAAAAAGCAGCATGCGGACAAGCTCGAGGCATGCTCAGTACAGTGCAAGTTTGTGGGATATCCAAAGAACTACAAGGGATATTTCTTCTATTGCGAAGAGGAACAAAAGGTGTTTGTTTCTCGCCATGCCCACTTTCTAGAACACCAGTTCATAGAAAAAGAATTAAGTAGGAGCGCAATAGAACTGGAAGAAATTCCAGAACCACGAGCTATTACTGAAAGCTTAGTGGAACCAGAGGGTTCGAAAGATCAGGACATTCCCACGCCACTCCGCAGGAGTAGTAGGCAGTCTCATCCGCCCGAGAGATACGACGGTTTTCTCATTGACGGGGATAGAGAGGATTGCATCATAGACCTTGATGAGCCTACTAGCTTCCAGCAAGCCATTCAGAGCGTCGACTCGGTAAAATGGCTGGATGCGATGCGGACCGAGATGGAGTCCATGTACACCAACAAAGTATGGACGTTGGACATTGCTCCAGATGGGGTAAAACCCGTAGGATGCAAGTGGATGTTCAAAAGGAAGATTGGTGTAGATGGACAGGTTGAGACCTATAAAGCTAGACTGGTTGCAAAGGGTTTTCATCAAAGACCTGGTTTGGACTATGACGAAACCTTTTCTCCAGTAGCTATGCTGAAATCCATTCGGATCCTTCTTGCCATTGCTGCCTTCCACGATTATGAGATTTGGCAAATGGACATAAAGACAGCTTTTCTAAATGGACATTTAGAGGAGTGTGTCTATATGGACCAGCCAGAGGGTTTCATTCAGAGTGGGAGCAGCAGAAAGGTGTGCAAGTTGCTAAAGTCCATTTATGGACTAAAGCAGGCATCGCGGAGTTGGAACATCTGTTTTGATGAGACGGTCAAGGAATTTGGCTTTATCAAAAATCCAGATGAACCATGCATCTATTGTAGATTTGTAGCGAGAACTGTAGTATTCCTCGTTTTATACGTGGATGACATTTTCTTAATAGAAAATGACATTCCTATGCTACAATCTGTCAAGGGGTTCTTGTCACACAGGTTCTCCATGAAAGACCTGGGTGATGCCTCATACATTCTGGGTATCCGGATCTACCGTGACAGATCCAAGAGGATATTAGGACTTTCACAGTCCAGGTACATCGACACCATACTGAAGAGATTCAGTATGGAAGATTCCAAGCGCGGTAATCTACCGGCTTGTCACGGGATCACCCTCTCCAAAGAGATGTCTCCCAAGCCTGATTTGGAGAGGGATCGCATGTCTATTATACCCTACGCTTTTGCGGTAGGCTCAATAATGTATGCGATATTGTGTACCAGATCGGATGTGGCTTATGCACTGAGTGTGGTAAGCAGGTATCAGTCAAACCCTGGGGAGAAACATTGGATAGCAGTAAAGAACATTCTCAAGTACCTGAGAAGGACTAAGGAGATGTTCTTGGTGTATGGCGGAAAAGACCTCCAGATTGAGGCCTTTGCTGACTCCAGCTTCCAGAGTGACAAGGATGATTCCAAGTCCATGTCGGGTTTTGTCTTCACCCTCAATGGAGGGGCAGTGTGTTGGAAGAGCTCCAAACAGGAAACCGTTGCTGACTCGACTATGGAAGCGGAATACATCGCTGCATCTGATGCCGCAAAAGAAGCTGTCTGGATGAGGAAGTTCTTGAGAGAACTTCAGGTGGTTCCGTCCATTCTTGACCCAATACCTCTGTATTGTGACAACAACGGGGCTATAGCTTTAGCGAAGGAACCCAGGTCCCATCAGAAATCCAGACACATCTTAAGGCGGTATCACCTGATCAGGGAGATCGTGGATCGCCAGGAGATCGAGGTTCGGAGGGTTGCTTCAGAAGATAACATAGCAGATCCATTCACCAAGGCCTTGCCCCAGACTCAGTTCGAGCGGCTGATCGAGATGATAGGTCTTCGATACGCCAGTACGTGGCCTTAGTGCAAGTGGGAGATTGTTAGTGTATATGCCCTAGAGGCCATTACTGTATCATACTAGTTTGTATATTACTTGATGGAAGCTTGGGATATTCACAGTTGTATATACAATCTTGCTCGAAATGGTAGTATGCTACTTGGTTTGTCTCTGCTTTAATATGTGCATGTGTTTCTTTTAGCATATCGCTGATATACATATTAGTAGAGCCCTTAGGATCTTTGCTTGATTACCAGCGTTGTGATGGCGCTCACACTCGTGGGAGCTGGGTGATCTATAAGCACATCCTTATATAGGTCCCTAGTCGTTGGACTATCGAGACAGGGCATCGATACTCCGGAGTAGACTAGCGTATGCGCTTCTCATCCCAGCATGGGAGACGGTCTGTCCTACAGCCGTCAGTACGTCGTACTTGAGATAGTATGCGGGTGCTCGTTAGGTTACGAGTACACTGGACAGGACTCGTCGGGAACTGTTGGTTGGTATTATACCTATCGTCAGTTATCAGTTCCCAGGTGACATGAGTACAGCTTAGTCCGTTGACTTGACACTGTCACTTCGCCTCGAGTGTGTTCCTACTGCACTTTGATTACTACCCTACCACGGCTCAAAGGAGTCGTGCAAACAGGTAGTTTTTGGGTGCAGTCCCGAAGCACTTGGAGGTAGTGATGGTTAGACAGGATTCGTCTCTCCCGGTATTGGGGGTTGACATCTGTAACGTTTTGAAAATCGTTTCGGTGAAATTTCGAAAAATCGGTAAAATGAGGGGGTTTTCTGTAAAAAAAAAGTCAAAATAGAAATATCTTATTATAAAAATTAAATATACATATTCTAGCTATGTAATTGCTATTATTTGGTGTTTATTGAGCCGCTGGTGAAATTTCAAAATTTCTGAAAAAAATATTATTTTATTATTATTTTAAGCCGTCACTAATACATTTAATTAGGAAAAATTACAAATTGGAATGAGTTGAAACAAATTTTGTGCATCATAAAACATTAAATAAAATTTTATCATGTGCTTTTTGGAACGAAATTATTTGCCAAAACGGTTTAGAAAATATCGAAGAAAAAGGCTTAAATAGTGAATTTAGTGTAAATGGATGTTTGGGGTATAGTATTTATCATTTTCCATCACCCCACACCCATACCCACACTCACACACACCCATTTTCCTCCTCATTTCTGCTGAATTCAGTAGCCCCCCCCCCCAAAGCTTTCCCCCACTTCTTTTGGTAAAAGAAAAGAAAAGAAAAGAAAAGAATAAAGAGAGAAGGGTTGTGTGTTGACTTGGGATATCTTGCTTTGACTTAGACTTTCCTTCCCCACTCCCACACACCCCACACCCCCTTCCTATACTTGCTGGCCGAGCCCCCCCTCCTCAATCAGCCCTATTTTTTTTACCCCCTTTTCACTTCAAAAACCCTCACAAAATCCTTCCAAAATCAACACAAAAATCAAGCTAAATCAAAATCCAACTCCTACCCATTTTAGCTTGCCCTAACATGCATGGATTGGGATGACAAGAGAGCATTTTGGATGGCTAGATTTCAAATGGGATCTACAAAATTGTGGAGGTATAATGTTAACCTTGTAGCTAAATTGTTGATTAATACTTATGTTAGCTTAGTTAAGTGTTAAAGTGGTTGAATTGCTAGTTATAAATCTTCAAGTTAGGGTTTGGGAAATTCTAGAATTTAGGTTTTAAAATCAAGTTAGGGTTTTGTGAGATTGGTGTATGGTTGTGTGATGTTTTTAGGCTCTTATGACATGTTAAAACAAGATTAGTAGCTAGTTGTTATTGGTTAGTTTAAAAAATTTTGTTAATTATGCTAAATTGTAAACTAGGTTTTTAAAATAAATATATTCTTGTGAGATAAAATTCAAATTAAGGTTTCATGTCATTATAAATATTATATTGAGTGGTTTAATGCTTTTAGTTCATGAAAATCCACGCTAGATTGTAGTTTGTGCATTTTTGCTATAAAATTGTTAAAATTTAGGTATTTTGTAAACTAGAATTTTAGGGCTTTTGGAATTTAATGAGATTAAATTATGGGAATTATTTTTATGACTTATTTAAGATATTTAGTGAATATTGTGGCCGCTAGATTCATTTATACATCGAGTTTTGTACTAAAACGGTGATTTGTGCTTGCTAGATTTTCGGAAAAATGGCTTTTAAGGTGAATTTGGGGTTTTTGAGAATTTTAACCTATTTTATAGTATAATTAGTGCTTGTGATCGTGCAAATGAGTGTGTTTGGGTTTTTCTCGATGGTTTGGCGTTTGTACGCCGACGTCGAGGGTTTTTAAGTTGATTTGTGGAAGCAAATCATAGGTTTTGACCTATGTGGGATTCGTGCGTCGTTTTGGTCATGAGTCGAATTTTAATGCGATATGGTGTGTTATGATATGTAGGTACCCCATGTGGGCTTCGAGACGACAAGCAAGCGTGTGGCGACGTCGGCACCGGCTAGCGAGAACCAGGTGAGTAGATTTATATCTACGGGGAGAAGTCGGGTGGATGGCGTATAGCACCCCCGCAGTCCGTGGTGGTGTATACGGATGCGTATACACACCAATAATTATTATATGTCATTTGGGATTATTAACGATACTTAGGATGGATATTGGTGTGTTAGATTAATTTAGCGTTGCGAACCCTAGGGTAGTGTTGCACACACATACACACATACATACTTGCATACATTCCTATTGATATGTGCCCATGGGATTCTATATAGTTATGTGTTCACATAGGTATGGGACTGTGTGTTCACATACGGATTTGAGGATAGTACTTGGGATTTATGATGAGTCGATGAGATTTGATTTGAGGCCGTGAGATCGGTGATATAGCGGGGTTCGTATTTGAGATACGACATGACGTTGTAGCGGGTCCTTGACGTAGTTTTTACACACGTGCATGCATACTTAGGCGGTATCAGTATTGTACTAGATGTAGATCAGTACCCCGATTATGATAATTGATAAAGAGGATACCAGGTGAATAGTATGATGAATGTGATATTGACCCGTACCTAGATTTGGGATGCCGTACGACGGATTTACGTACGAGCTATATTGATGATTGATCCGCACTCTTGACTTGGGATGTCTGGTTATGGATATGATATTATTGAGGCGGGATCACCGACTATACATATACAGGTATGTATATGTATCGACTCAGATGATAGGCGGTTTCCTTACCTGTAGTTCAGCTTGTTAGTTCAGCCGTATAGTTTAGCGTAGTTGTTAGATTAGATTAGACCCTACCTATTTCAAAACTAACGAATCGTGGGTATTTTAAAAGACAGCCCAAGGGATCTTACGGATATTTCAAAAGACGTATCTTTTCATAAAAACACCGTAGCCCCTATTTTCAAAACCCCATGATTCGTGTTATTTCAAAAGGCACCAATTTGTAGGACTTATATTAGATTAATGCAGATTAGTTATCATTGTGTCTAGTTTCAGCTCCCGCACATTATTGCTGTTCGCTCTGCCTCGCATATTTATTTTGCTGCATATTCCATTATTGATATCATGCTGTTAGGACACTAGCACCATTACCGATGATGCGTATGTACCACGTACACCTATTTGCCGGCTCACACACATCTTCATCGGTAATTGCCATGTCACGTACACTTTAGAGAATATAATTGCTTGACTTAGATTGTTAGCTAGTAGTTTTGACATGATATTAGTGTACTTCCCTTATATGCCATATTAGACATTGTAGTTATTACCTACCACTTCATGCATACTGTTATTCAGTTGTTCATGCCTAGTTCATTATCATTGACATATGCACTTATGATGATTTCTTGAGATTTATGATATTTCTGGATTTCGGGGAAAGCCGTAAAATTTACAACTTATGATCTTTTAAAATATAAAATGTTGCGGTTTTCTAGTGATGTAAAGTGTCGTCCACCATGAGTTTGCTGTGGTTTTGGAGATCCGTGTCGAGGAGTGGAGGAACCGTCACGGGTACATGGTGGGCCCGGTATGGTACCCCGGGGCAAGAGGAATGTGGTGTTGACGTTGAGCCTGGCTGGGGAGCACTACCTACCGGTGATATTACCCGACGCGTCGGATATCCGGAGGATACCGTCGTGGTCTTGAGATGAATGGTAGGGGCCGGTCTAGACTGACGGCGCCCTAGATATTGAGATTGAGACATTGATATTTCGAGACAGTGAGATTTATGTTTTGTGTCGATGCTAGACACTGTTGATGCTGATTTCATTTATGATACCTCAGTTTAAAAATACGAAGGAAATCTCACTAATTTATGAAAACAGTTTCTTCATTTACATGTATTCTGTTTCATGCATTCATACCTCATTCATATGATATATTGCTACCTGAGGCACTGACACGGGCACATGAAATTATACTCGGGTTAGATATTACCCTAGCCATTGTTATAAGCTGCCTGTTATACTTATATTTGAGGATATATTATGATCATTGACCTAGGTTGCGTTATTTATGCGATTTCTGTGCGTAGATGTTTTTCTACTCACGAGTTGGCAACTCACCCCCGTTGTGCCACAGTTCTTGCAGGTTTCGCCGTACAGGTTTCATTACGGCTTGCTGGCACTCTTTCCATTTCCGGGTGACTTGCTAGTAGGTGGGTTTATTTGTATCGCACCCATCATTATATCTTGTATATCATTATTCTGTTGTATCTAGAAGTTCCATCAACCAAACATGTATTTATTTTGAGTTAGAGACCAGTGATGTTTTTCTTTCGACCTTAGAGTCGCGCGTTTTATTTCTGGTGGTTTTGAGTTTCCTTTTGAGTTTTGATCCTCGCCGTTGGCGTTGTATATTATATTGCTTGTGTGGTGGTGACCGTCGATTGACGAAGAGCTAGCTCCCGCTTGGGGATGCCTTTTTAGTGATTTCGTATACTATTCATGTTGTATCCCGTTTGGGAGCCAGTATTTACAAAGGAGACTCTGCCGAAATTTTCAGTAAAATTTTGATGTTTTTTAAAAAACCGCATAATTCGGCTTATGCTATTGAAACTACTTGTTTTAAATTGGTTTTCCTTCACTCTACTTCTTTTCTTGGTTTGGATTTCTGGGTTTTCGGTTTACTTAGATTACGTACGCCTCGAGACATTTCGTAGTTTAAGTGCCGGTCATGTTCCGTACTTTCGGGACGTGATAAAGTTGGTATCAGAGCGTTAGGTTTTAACCTTCGGAGCGTAGGATGACCCTTGGTTGATGGAATAGGTGACTAAAGTAGAGTGACGTACCGTTGATATGTTCCGCGGTATATTTACGACACGCCACTCCACTTAAGAAGCCTTAGGATGTACATTTCCTTGTTCAGTATTATATTCCTTACTGATCTAGCCTCGTCGGTACCAGTTTGGTTTTGCTACTACGGTTACGGGCAGGGAGAGATACGGCTAGAGTTGCGGTCAGCACGAGCTCGTCACGGATGAGGACTGACCAGGGCGAAATTCCGGCGACACACGATTACAGAGATGTGTCTTTTTACTGTGTTTCCGCGCCACGAGCGTTTGGCGGATCGCCTTTATGAGGTTACTCGGAGGTGCTGATCGACACTAGAGAATTGAGCCAATGATGGAGGCCAGCCAGATTTTGATGACCGTTGGTGTGTTGCTTACTCCTGATGATCGAGGCACTGTTCAGCGTGCAGACGAGCGAGCCAGTTATTGCTGCGAACGACGAGATATTGCCCCAGATGCTGGCGTTAGTGCAGAACGAGTTGTACTAAGAGATGATAGAAGGTCGCTAGTCATCGAGGATGAATGACTAGGACATGTGGATCGTTCGCCTACCCCGATGCGAGGTCATCAGATAGATTGATTCCAGCTAGAGACGACTTCACGCAGAGACGTGAGGGTCGACAGAGACGATCGAATGTCGGAAACCTATTATTCCAAGTTTAAAGTAGTCGGAAAGACATGCAGGCAATTCTATAGTCCCTCTAGAAGAATGAAACCCTAACTCGACATAATGACCGTATGAAAGCCTTTGAACCTTCGGGTTTGCGGCAGTTCTACGACGCCATTAGTGAGGCTTGGGTTTGCCCTTCTACGGCTGGACCACCGATGCTGTGGTATGTACTCGATACTATTAAACTATGCCCAAGAGGTTGAGCTCTTGGGGGATTATGAGGTTTTGACGACTCGATCGGATGGCTCGACTTAATTCGGATGCTAGGTGGTGAGATGCATTCTTGGGAGACTCCAGATACGAGGATAGCCGTTGGAGCTCAGTCCATGCAGCCGCGACGAGACGATTCCAAAGCAGACGACATTAGAGAAAAGTGGAGTAAGAGGTTCGCACCAGATCTAGATGAGATGACGTTCCACTCCGCCGACATCAGAGAGGCATTGCGCATGCCGAGGCATTGTACTTGGATATACCTTCCAGAAGGAGTCGCGATGAGTATGCAGTCATTCCAGAGCAAGATGCAGATATAGGAAAGGACAACGACTTCCGGACAGTTTGCAGAGACGAGGCATAGAATAGACCGTGAGCAGGATTCCTTCCAGGCCACTGATGCAATGATATTTGCACCCAGGATCAGATGTGTCACGTGCATTCAGAGAGCCAGAGGCCGACGCCAGTGATATGCTGCCTTGACAGGGCCGATGAGCCGATGGACCGAAAGATTGGTAATTCACAGTGAAGACCTTGACCCAGGAGTGGTCATGGTTACGCACACCAGCAGGCCAGAGTTCATGATAATCGACGAGACGTCCCATTAGTGACCGCGACAGTTGGCCGAGATTCTTAGAGGATGCGCTTGAGCGGTACTGTTCCGCCATTATTGATTTCGATGTTTTGGGTGATTTATTCGTATGATTTGATTTTGATGATTGAGGATTTGCGATCTTTGCACAGTGTTGCACTTGATATCGTTTTCGTGCTTTAGTTTCACATGTTTGTGATTTTACGGTTTTAAACAGTTGAGTTGATTTTGTGCGTATGCATGCACGCGATTTGGTTCCTGCACTCTGTATAGTTTATATATGCTGGCAGTGCAGTGACATGTATTTTGTGCACTTGGATACACTGGATTTCGATTTCGAGGGTGATGCTCGACATTTGTTTTGTGCATTTATGCACCGGATTGGATTTCATGATTTCGTGCACGATGGATGCACCTGATTTGGATTTTCGCGCGTGTTGGGCGCATGTTTTGAAGTGTGATTTTGGTGCACACCAGATTCACTAAATCGAGATTTTTCGTGCATGTCAGATGCACCTGATTTTGCTGTCAGGCACACATGTTGCCTACGACAGATGTTTCGTGCACACCCGATGCACTTAGATGTTGTTTCTGTGTATATGTATGGCACCTATTTGGATTTTGATTTCCGTGCGCACCAGACGCACGTAGTATTCATACGCGTATTTTGGGATTGATTTATCTTATAGTGCAGTACGTTTTTATGATATTGCCATGTGTTTTCGTACTAAGCAGGACTAGTCAGAGGACAGTACCTGAATATATTTTACATGTATAGTTTCGAGTTATATCATACTGATTTTCATTTTGGATTTGGACATTGTGCCTTCACCATGACTCCGATGATTGCGGGATGCTTGACGGAGTTTTGATTGGAGTTATATACTCATTTTTCAAGCGCATGCGCTGCGCTACAATTTGTTTTATGTATTTATGATTTCGGAGCCCCGACGACTTGATGATTTTGGTTAGATGTTTTAGTATTTGGGGGGAGTTTTAATTTAAATTCGGGGACCGAATTTCTTTAAGGGGGGAAGATTGTAACGTTTTGAAAATCGTTTCGGTGAAATTTCGAAAAATCGGTAAAATGAGGGGGTTTTCTGTAAAAAAAAGTCAAAATACAAATATCTTATTATAAAAATTAAATATACATATTCTAGCTATGTAATTGCTATTATTTGGTGTTTATTGAGCCGCTGGTGAAATTTCAAAATTTCTGAAAAAAATATTATTTTATTATTATTTTAAGTCGTCACTAATACATTTAATTAGGAAAAATTACAAATTGGAATGAGTTGAAACAAATTTTGTGCATCATAAAACATTAAATAAAATTTTATCATGTGGTTTTTGGAACGAAATTATTTGCCAAAACGGTTTAGAAAATATCGAAGAAAAAGGCTTAAATAGTGAATTTAGTGTAAATGGATGTTTGGGGTATAGTATTTATCATTTTCCATCACCCCACACCCATACCCATACTCACACACACCCATTTTCCTCCTCATTTCTGCTGAATTCAGCAGCCCCCCTCAAAGCTTTCCCCCACTTCTTTTGGTAAAAGAAAAGAAAAGAAAAGAAAAGAATAAAGAGAGAAGGGTTGTGTGTTGACTTGGGGTATCTTGCTTTGACTTAGACTTTCCTTACCCACTCCCACACACCCCACACCCCCTTCCTATACTTGCTGGCCGAGCCCCCCCTCCTCAATCAGCCCCATTTTTTTTACCCCCTTTTCACTTCAAAAACCCTCACAAAATCCTTCCAAAATCAACACAAAAATCAAGCTAAATCAAAATCCAACTCCTACCCATTTTAGCTTGCCCTAACATGCATGGATTGGGGTGACAAGAGAGCATTTTGGATGGCTAGATTTCAAATGGGATCTACAAAATTGTGGAGGTATAATGTTAACCTTGTAGCTAAATTGTTGATTAATACTTATGTTAGCTTAGTTAAGTGTTAAAGTGGTTGAATTGCTAGTTATAAATCTTCAAGTTAGGGTTTGGGAAATTCTAGAATTTAGGTTTTAAAATCAAGTTAGGGTTTTGTGAGATTGGTGTATGGTTGTGTGATGTTTTTAGGCTCTTATGACATGTAAAAACAAGATTAGTAGCTAGTTGTTATTGGTTAGTTTAAAAAATTTTGTTAATTATGCTAAATTGTAAACTAGGTTTTTAAAATAATTATATTCTTGTGAGATAAAATTCAAATTAAGGTTTCATGTCATTATAAATATTATATTGAGTGGTTTAATGCTTTTAGTTCATGAAAATCCACGCTAGATTGTAGTTTGTGCATTTTTGCTATAAAATTGTTAAAATTTAGGTATTTTGTAAACTAGAATTTTAGGGCTTTTGGAATTTAATGAGATTAAATTATGGGAATTGTTTTTATGACTTATTTAAGATATTTAGTGAATATTGTGGCCGCTAGATTCATTTATACATCGAGTTTTGTACTAAAACGGTGATTTGTGCTTGCTAGATTTTCGGAAAAATGGCTTTTAAGGTGAATTTGGGGTTTTTGAGAATTTTAACCTATTTTATAGTATAATTAGTGCTTGTGATCGTGCAAATGAGTGTGTTTGGGTTTTTCTCGATGGTTTGGCGTTTGTACGCCGACGTCGAGGGTTTTTAAGTTGATTTGTGGAAGCAAATCATAGGTTTTGACCTATGTGGGATTCGTGCGTCGTTTTGGTCATGAGTCGAATTTTAATGCGATATGGTATGTTATGATATGTAGGTACCCCATGTGGGCTTCGAGACGACAAGCAAGCGCGTGGCGACGTCGGCACCGGCTAGCGAGAACCAGGTGAGTAGATTTATATCTACGGGGAGAAGTCGGGTGGATGGCGTATAGCACCCCCGCAGTCCGTGGTGGTGTATACGGATGCGTATACACACCAATAATTATTATATGTCATTTGGGATTATTAACGATACTTAGGATGGATATTGGTGTGTTAGATTAATTTAGCGTTGCGAACCCTAGGGTAGTGTTGCACACACATACACACATACATACTTGCATACATTCCTATTGATATGTGCTCATGGGATTCTATATAGTTATGTGTTCACATAGGTATGGGACTGTGTGTTCACATACGGATTTGAGGATAGTACTTGGGATTTATGATGAGTCGATGAGATTTGATTTGAGGCCGTGAGATCGGTGATATAGCGGGGTTCGTATTTGAGATACGACATGACGTTGTAGCGGGTCCTTGACGTAGTTTTTACACACGTGCATGCATACTTAGGCGGTATCAGTATTGTACTAGATGTAGATCAGTACCCCGATCATGATAATTGATAAAGAGGATACCAGGTGAATAGTATGATGAATGTGATATTGACCCGTACCTAGATTTGGGATGCCGTACGACGGATTTACGTACGAGCTATATTGATGATTGATCCGCACTCTTGACTTGGGATGTCTGGTTATGGATATGATATTATTGAGGCGGGATCACCGACTATACATATACAGGTATGTATATGTATCGACTCAGATGATAGGCGGTTTCCTTACCTGTAGTTCAGCTTGTTAGTTCAGCCGTATAGTTTAGCGTAGTTGTTAGATTAGATTAGACCCTACCTATTTCAAAACTAACGAATCGTGGGTATTTTAAAAGACAGCCCAAGGGATCTTACGGATATTTCAAAAGACGTATCTTTTCATAAAAACACCGTAGCCCCTATTTTCAAAACCCCATGATTAGTGTTATTTCAAAAGGCACCAATTTGTAGGACTTATATTAGATTAATGCAGATTAGTTATCGTTGTGTCTAGTTTCAGCTCCAGCACATTATTGCTGTTCGCTCTGCCTCGCATATTTATTTTGCTGCATATTCCATTATTGATATCATGCTGTTAGGACACTAGCACCATTACCGATGATGCGTATGTACCACGTACACCTATTTGCCGGCTCACACACATCTTCATCGGTAATTGCCATTTCACGTACACTTTAGAGAATATAATTGCTTGACTTAGATTGTTAGCTAGTAGTTTTGACATGATATTAGTGTACTTCCCTTATATGCCATATTAGACATTGTAGTTATTACCTACCACTTCATGCATACTGTTATTCAGTTGTTCATGCCTAGTTCATTATCATTGACATATGCACTTATGATGATTTCTTGAGATTTATGATATTTCTGGATTTCGGGGAAAGCCGCAAAATTTACAACTTATGATCTTTTAAAATATAAAATGTTGCGGTTTTCTAGTGATGTAAAGTGTCGTCCACCATGAGTTTGCTGTGGTTTTGGAGATCCGTGTCGAGGAGTGGAGGAACCGTCACGGGTACATGGTGGGCCCGGTATGGTACCCCGGGGCAAGAGGAATGTGGTGTTGACGTTGAGCCTGGCTGGGGAGCACTACCTACCGGTGATATTACCCGACGCGTCGGATATCCGGAGGATACCGTCGTGGTCTTGAGATGAATGGTAGGGGCCGGTCTGGACTGACGGCGCCCTAGATATTGAGATTGAGACATTGATATTTCGAGACAGTGAGATTTATGTTTTGTGTCGATGCTAGACACTGTTGATGCTGATTTCATTTATGATACCTCAGTTTAAAAATACGAAGGAAATCTCACTAATTTATGAAAACAGTTTCTTCATTTACATGTATTCTGTTTCATGCATTCATACCTCATTCATATGATATATTTCTACCTGAGGCACTGACACGGGCACATGAAATTATACTCGGGTTAGATATTACCCTAGCCATTGTTATAGGCTGCCTGTTATACTTATATTTGAGGATATATTATGATCATTGACCTAGGTTGCGTTATTTATGCGATTTCTGTGCGTAGATGTTTTTCTACTCACGAGTTGGCAACTCACCCCCGTTGTGCCACAGTTCTTGCAGGTTTCGCCGTACAGGTTTCATTACGGCTTGCTGGCACTCTTTCCATTTCCGGATGACTTGCTAGTAGGTGGGTTTATTTGTATCGCACCCATCATTATATCTTGTATATCATTATTCTGTTGTATCTAGAAGTTCCATCAACCAAACATGTATTTATTTTGAGTTAGAGACCAGTGATGTTTTTCTTTCGACCTTAGAGTCGCGCGTTTTATTTCTGGTGGTTTTGAGTTTCCTTTTGAGTTTTGATCCTCGCCGTTGGCGTTGTATATTATATTGCTTGTGTGGTGGTGATCGTCGATTGACGAAGAGCTAGCTCCCGCTTGGGGATGCCTTTTTAGTGATTTCGTATACTATTCATGTTGTATCCCGTTTGGGAGCCAGTATTTACAAAGGAGACTTTGCCGAAATTTTCAGTAAAATTTTGATGTTTTTTAAAAAACCGCATAATTCGGCTTATGCTATTGAAACTACTTGTTTTAAATTGGTTTTCCTTCACTCTACTTCTTTTCTTGGTTTGGATTTCTGGGTTTTCGGTTTACTTAGATTACGTACGCCTCGAGACGTTTCGTAGTTTAAGTGCCGGTCATGTTCCGTACTTTCGGGACGTGACAACATCGCGCTGTCCAGGAGAGCCATTACACGAGTAGTCCCTGGCCAGGGCAAGAGAGATATACTGGTAGGTTTCCAGTGTTATCTCAGGGTGTTCTGGGCTACACTCCGACACGACTTGTACCGCTATTAGGGGACTGACGTTCACCGTCCCCCTAGGCTCGCCATGCGATGTATCAGACGAACAGACCGGACTGTACAGAGATTGTCACATACTGGCTCAGTAGGAGTTCAGATGGGGTTCACCTCGTCAGTCTTCTTGTCGACATCTACCTGGGGACCGTTACGTACAGCTAGTGCCGTTTGCGGTCTGTGGTTAAACCCACTGCCAGCGTAGTGTCGAGTCTTTAGAGTCCCACACAGAGAGCTATTCGCCTTTAGGCAAAATGAGTAGAGGTCGCATGGTTTTACGACAGGGTTCGTTCACATCCGCGCACTTGTGCACGTTTGCTGTCCGGACAGCTTATACTAGCGGGCTTTGGTTTAAGTCGGATCCTAGTATATTTGGGATTGGTTTTTCTCTTTGTATTCGTGTTCCTCGGATCACGAATACGGGTGCGTATGCATAATTTCTTGAGACAGAGGGAGAGGACTTTGATTAGGGTTAATGACTATTGTCATTTGTATTAACCCTAATGATTATGTGTGTATTATGGTTAATTGATATTAGTTTAATAATTGTGCATGGTTATGGTTGTTGACCATTTGACCCACCTTGACTTGTTGACCTTGTTGACACTTTGACCATCATCATTTCATTTGGAAGATACTCTTTGATCCTTGCAATTTGCATTAAAAATGAAATGATAATGGTCATGTCTTGATTAACCATGACAATTATCTAGCTAATTATCTAATTACAATAATTCACACATATATGTGAGAATGGTTTATTTTATTCTCATTCTATCATTTACTTTCTCTCTCTTGTTCTTCCTCTCCCTCAAGCTCTCCCCTCTCATGTGTTGAGAAACACTTGAGCTTGAGAAAAACCCTTTCTTGATAATCTCTACTCTCATCTAGGGTTCAAGTATTAGCACTTCTTGCACCCTAGTTACTTCTAGCTTGGAGTTGAAGCCAAAGGTCGAGGCTTTCGGGTGGATCTTTCTTCGACGTGAGAAGACGACTAAGGTGACCTCCTTCCACCACTCCAAGGAGTAAGGAGAGAAGGACATAAAGCCCAAGGTATAACCTTTCTAGCACTTAGCTAGTTTCTAGTTAGCTTTAGCTTGTTTTTGTTTAGCAAAGATCCTTCATAGTGTGGTCCATGTTGCCTAAGCTCATAAAAATTCGATTTTTATTCCGTTTTCCGCCTCCCCGTAAGCACCGGGGTGGGCAACGTGGACTTACAGTTGATCCGGCCCTGACTATGTTACTAGTGGTTCCTCTGACGCTGGAAGAAAAACGGGGTCTCAAACAGCCAATCTCAGCAGCTTCTGAAGACGAGATTGCTCTAAAGGCGGGCAGGGATTTATCTTCGATCGAAGCCCGACGAGCGTGATTGAACAGAAAAGAGTAACGGCTCAAAAAGGCCATACTTCTGGCTCCCTGGCGTATCGGTATGTAACTTTTACGTTCTTCTTAGTAGATAATTTATATTACTTTCATATCGTATTCGTCTTTATATATTTTTCCTTTGTAGGGACTTCTATGGCGAGCGCAGCTTCGAGTCCAAATCGTGCCTTATAGCTTCGGTGACGGCCTTTATTCCTCCAGCGGAGGTCACCGAACCAGCCAATACTCTGTAAATATTTCCAGTGATGGACCGGAGGGTGTAGAGGAGATTATTGAAGCTGCTATCCCTCCAGTTCAGAATGGACGAAGTATCGAAGGTAATCCTATATATATATATATATATATTTTTTGTTTAACAATCCTTCCATATGTCTGACCCTTTCTTTCTCTCAGAACTGCGGGAGTTGGCGTCTTCTATTGTAGATCGTTCTCCGGAAGAAACCTTCCTGTGTCTACTTAATATGGCGACCCTGAATGCGGTACCCCCCCAGAGCATTGTCCTTTCCTTCAGCCAAGGTTGGTATTCCTTTGCCTTCTGTATCATATTTTCATAATGATGTTGATGTGCCCCTTTTTTCATTTTAAACCACAGTCCTACAGGCTGATGAAAAATTTGAAGTTCATAATGAGCCTGAGGGCTTCTCAGATCCGCCTTCTGTGGCCATGGGTAAGTGACGCTTTAACCCTAGTATTTTTCTACTTATTCTCTGTTCGGAAAAGCGACTAACTATACATGTATCTTCACAGTTTTTCCGACCTTGACTCCACTAGAATCCCATACTTGCATGCCGCCGGGCACTTATGCCAGACGTGTGTCTGAGAGGATGGAAAAACAGAGCATTCATTCACTGGTAACTCTTATTGAAGATCTTCGCGCTGGCACTTCTGTCATGGCTGAGGAATTTTCTGTTGAAGCCAATGCTTCTTTGTCCGTTCTTGCCACCTACCATGACAAGGCGCCAGTGCGCACTTGGGTTGAATATTTCCATCAAGTGGAGGCTTCCCTACATAGAGTTGAATGCATGCACCTTCCCTCTGATATCCTATCTGTAAAGGCCAGCTTGCGTGGATGGATCGATCGCTGTGCGGCCAATCTCCAGTCTTGTGAGAAAAGGCTCAATGGAAGTTTTCGGAAAGGGAGTTGGCTTCGAAGGTTTTAGGGGAACTTCAAGCCCAACTCATAACTAAGACTACTAGGGCCTATGAAATATGGAGGGTCCTTCAGGAGGCAATTACGGAGGTGGTAGCTCTTGATAAAGCTGTCATTTTCATACGCGAAATGATCAAGACCCACAAGACTGCCGAGAAAGAGCTTGAGAATCGGTTTTCTTCATACCAACAACAACAAGCACAGACAGGGACTCAACTTGCGGCGTTGCTAGAGCTTGAGGGGGAAGTCCGGCAGAAAAATGACGATCTAGTTGTCCTATTGAACCGCCCGCTGTCTTAAAAATTTTTGTCGATGTATATCTTTCTTTCTTCTTTTTTTTGTATCTTATATTCATTTTGATTTATGAATAAAAAGCATATTTTATTGCATGTTTGCACCTCTCTATCCTTTGATATCTTGATTTGGCGTAAAGTAGTTTATATACTCATTTCGGAGTTCAGAGTTTATTCACTCATTTCGGAGTTTGTAGTTTATTCACTCGTTTCGGAGTTTCTAGTTTATGTACTCATTTCGGAGTTTGTAATTTATTCACTCGTTTCAGAGTTTCTAGTTTATGTACTCATTTCAGAGTATTTTTAGTTTACCTCCCTTGGGTTTACAGGCAAACTTGTCATAACGTTATATGCATTTAACCCCCATTCTTTACGACAGAGATCCGTTATGTTTGTGGTACATGGGTTTTAGTCCGTGGTACCGTCATGTTGGCTGATGTATTCCTCGATATGCAGTCTTTAAGCCGCTGTCCGAGTAGTCCCACGACTGTCGTGTCTCTGATCCCTTCGGGGGCTGGACAAGACATCTTTAAGTAATCTCCTTAGGTCATATTACCGTCGGAAGAGTCAACGTTAATAATTTTCCATGGCATTTTTTTTACTTGAGGTTAGGCTCAATTTGGAGCCCCGATGATTCATAATCACTCAGCTCTGGTGTGGGATGATCTCCGATTGTCTTTTAGGATATATATGAGTTGCCGTCCAGATCCGAAGCTGGGAATATACCGTCACTTCATATTTTCTTTGACGATGCCGTGCCGTTCCTTTGCTGAAGTAGGGTAGATATCTGTAGGACCTCTATGCTATATGTATTGCAGTTGAAGTCCAGAGCTAGGAATATGCCATTTCTCCAATTTCATTTGATAGTCGTGTCTGCATCCTGCTGAAATGAGAGTGAATGCTGTGATAGTCTCTAGGTTGTATATGTACTGTCGAGACTTGGAGTTAGGATTTTGCCGTTACTCCACTTTTGCTTTGACCCTTAGGTCTTTGTTGACGTTGTGTCTGCATCCTGCTGGCATGAGAAATACGCCGAGCTAATCTCTAGGTTGTAGATGTTGCCATTAAGATCCGAAGCTAGGATTTTGCCGTCACTTCATTTTTATTTGATTGTCGTGTCTGCCCCTATTGGAATGATGAGGGGGACACAAAGATAGTCTCTAGGTTATATATGAACCGTCAAGATTTAGTTCTTCTTTTGACGAATCGTGGTGGGAAGTGTGGTTCCCCTTTTTTTGTGCCCATAGATTGTATACAAAGGTCATTGTGAACCTACCTGCAGGGCAGATGAAATTTCATTTTATATATTTTTTTTATTTCCGTGATACTCTATCTTTTCAGCTTTTCATATCGAGAAAATCGCGATTGCCCAATCATTTCGGCTATTTTTATTTACTCGCTGCTTTTTATTGGGAATTGCCCAAACATTTCGGCTTTTTTTATACATAATTTTTGACTCGCTGATTTTTGTCACGAGTTGGGGACTTGGTCCTTATACCCATTGTTGCATCAGCATCGCTGCCACTAGAATATTGCCAGGAGCAAATCATCATTTGCCATGAGAGGACTTAAAATTTGATACCAATTTAGGCATCAGTGTCGCTACCACTGGGATATTACCAGGAGCGAATCATCATTTACCTTTGTCGATTTGAACAAAGATGGCTTAGTAGACAGGGTTAGGATCCTATTGACTAAGGCTTTTGACTTTATGAGCCGTAAAGGTCACATAAAGGTATTTCTCCCTACAAGTCGTGAGGATCTCGTAGGTGTATTTTCTCCTTAGGAATCGTGGGGATTCCTAAGTGATTTTTTCTCTTGTAAATCATAAGGATCTTCCAAGAGTGTTTTCTCCTTATAAGTTGAGAGGACTTATAAGTGTCGTTCACTATACGGGGACATTTCTCGTCGTTGGTGGAACTTGGTGGGGGATATATTTATTGATGCCCGTGGATTGTATAGAAGGGTCAATATAGGACCGCCTGTAGGGAAATCTGGGGGATATGACGGCTTAAGAATAGGTTCAGATTCCTGTAGCTTAAGGCTTTTGAATCTCATGAGCCATGAGGTTCTCATAAGTGGAATTCTCCTTACGAGTCGTGGGGATCTCGCAAATGCAGTTCTTTCTTAGGAATCGTAGAGATTCCTAAGTATTTTGCTCCTTTGTGAGTCGTAAGGATCTCACGGAGGTATTTTCTCCTCACAAGGTCGAGAGGACCTTGAAAGTTTTTTTTAAAAACGAGATTCCTCTCTTCTAGGTTTTCACAATCTCGCTAGTAGCCCCACTGTTTTTACTCACGGTGCCTTTTCGGGTTTTCATCCGTACCCATTTCGCTTGTGGATATACCCCTTTTTTTGAAGAAACTCTCGAAAGTGGCTTCGTTGTAGGTGACCCATCTGTTTGCCGGTAGGATTTGGGGGTGGCTTCATCGCTGGAGTTGCTGTGTAGCCAATGGGACTTGAATTGCAACCTTCGCCGTTAGGACTTTGATTGCAATATAGATCTCAAGGGAACATATCACCGTATTTGGGGCAATGTGCTAGTTTAGGGACCTTTAGGTCGATATCACCACTTTCGAAGCGAGTTGTTAGTTTAAGGACATCTCGGTCCATTGTTGCCATTTTTTGAGGCGGATAATTAGTTTAAGGACTTCTCGGTCCGTTATCGCTATGTTTGAGGCGACAGAGCATTTTTTTGCGTATACTACTCTTAGAGTTCTGACTCGGAAAGATAGCGAGCGGACACAAGCGTCGTCATCTATCATTGACCTAGGTCGTGACTCGTCAAGCGTAGTATTTTTTGAGGAATCAACTATTTATCGACCGGAAGGGTCTTTCGCCATGCATATCCATGAGCAGGTAGGCTCCACCTTGATAGACCTTGTCTATGATGTACGGGCCTTCATAGTTTGGCTCGAAATTTCCCCGTTTTGCACGATTGGGAATCATCGGTCTTTTGACGACTAGCACAAGTTCGCCTTGGCGGAATGTTCTCGTCCTGGTCAGACTTTCGTATGACCGCGTCATTTTTGCCTTATAAGCTTCCAGATTTTGCTGTGCTATAAGGCGAGTTTCGTCGAGTGCGTCGAGCTCCTCAAGCCGAAGATGAGATTTTCTTCATCTGCCAGCTCGTACCGAACCGGTACTCGTAGAGGGGGGGCTCTATTTCTAGGGAAAGCACTGCTTCCGTGCCGAATACCAACGCATATGGTGTTGTATTCGTAGCCGTTTTGAACGTTGTTTGGTATGCTTAGAGGGTTTCGTGCAACCTTTTGTGCCAGTCTTTTTTGTTTCTGGACATTGTTTTCTTTATAATCTTTGTCAAAGTCTTATTGAAAGCTTTAGCTAGACCGTTGACCTGAAGATTATAGACTGAAGAGTATCTCAATGTATTTTATGTTGTTGTGCGAAGCGGCTGATTTTATGACTCCTATAGGCTGGCCCATTATTCGAGATGATTCTTCGCGGAGTGCCGAACCGATAGAGGATATTCTCCGTCTTCACCTCCCTTAGTGGTACTTCTTCTGCCCATTTGGAGAAGTAGTCGGTCGTTGCCAATATGAACCGATGTCCTTGGGACGATACCGGTTCAATGGGGCCAATTATGTAGGCTCCCCACATTTCGAACGGCCAGCTAGCCATTGTTGGGTATAGCGGATTTGGATGCTGGAGGATGAAATCCCCGTGAATTTTGCACGAGTGAAACTGCTTCGCATATTCGAGGCAGTCCTGAATCATCATGGGCCAATAGTAATCCATTCTTTTTATCTTCGGTTTTATCTTTGGTCAAGCTTGATGAGATCCGTAGAGTCCGTCGTAAGTTTCTTGGACAACTCTCTTCGCTTCTTCTGGTCCCAGGTATCTTAGCCACAGACAGTCAAACTGTTACGACCCGAAATTTAGTTAGTGACCGACACTTAAATCACGCCACGTCTAAAGGCCTAATGTAAATTAAGTAAGCCGAAGCCCAGATATCTAAACCTTTTAAAGAAAATAAAAGAGGAGAAGTTTTGAAATAAAGGTATGATGAAATCAAATGTTTTCTTAAATGCAAAGATTGTGGAACATGAAAAATGCAAGTAGATTTTATTAGTTGAAAAACATGTTTCGTCTTATTAAAAAGTTGGGCAGCACCTCCCTTGTATATTTTGATCCAAAACCACATATACAAGATAATATAAGAGGCATCCCCAAGCGGGAGCTAGCTCTTCGCCAATCGGCGGAATCATAACCACGCAAGTCAGCAATATATGTATTCGACGCACCAACAGTGAAGATCAACACAAGAATAATGAATAATCAAGACATCAAACCCACCAAGCGAACATATAACCCATCGCTCTAAGTCTCGCAACTACAAGTCTTGCTAAGTCTTACTACTTATACAAATACTAGTTTCTGATTGATGGAGTTGACTAGATATAACAGGAATAATAATACAAGAGTGGTACGATCCAATATGTCCCACCTACCAAAGAAAATCATCCGAATGCAAGCTGTGTGCCAGCGATACCGCTACTGATCCAGGAGGTCAACCAGCAAGAACTGTGGCACAACAGGGGTGAGTTGCCAACTCGTGAGTAGAAAACATCAGCAGGTAGAAATCGAATAAAACAACTACTCCTAGGTCAACTATATCATAAAGGTAATACTATGTATCTAGGGTGACCGTATCTGCCTATATACCAACAATATAATCAATGCCTGTATGCAAGTAGATATCATCTACGTGTCCATCAATGACACAACAACATCATGGAACCTGAGTGTCCAACATCGACACTCGAAACATCATGAAAGCATATGCATGTAAATATGAGGATATCAATCAACATGTGTCAATCAACGAAAAATCAAAATCATGGAACCTGAGTGTCCAACATCGACACTCGAAACATCATGAAACTCGTTTCCAACATCGACATATAAACCCTCATATCTTGGGCTCCGTCAATCCGGATCGGCCCATATCATCTCACGACTCCGGTCGGTATCCTCCGGATAACCGCCGAGCCTAATACTATCGCCGGTAGGTAGTGTTACCTCTGCCAGGCTCATCGGATACTCCTCGACAATCATTTCTTGCCCCGGGGTACCTTACCGGGTCCACCATATACCCGCAGACGGTGTCTATCGCTTCTCGAATCGGGTATCACATAGCTCATAACCGATAAAACACATGGTGGACGTCTCGAAATATCATATCAAGAGAAATTGGGTTTTTAAAACAATACATACTTTCTTTTGAAATATAACCACGGTTCTCATATCCAGAATCTCATGAAAACAGCATCTCAATGCATATAATTGTAAAGCATGATGTATGCAAATATAGAACAGAAATGTGAGCATATCAAGTATATCATGCGACATAGTATTATATCATGCTAACGAGTCATGTGACAGTACTGAACAATTAAGAGTAATAGCATGATGTAGCAATTCTACTTTGTAAGTGACATAGCAATTATCGATGATGAAAGTGTATGAGCCGGCAATCTGTGTGAGTGTAACATACGCATCATCGATAATTGTGTAGGTGTACTGGCACAGGTATATGTAATACAATGAGAATATCATGAACGAACCATAAAGTACATCGTACGCAAAATATTATAGGGTATACGTATCTAATCTAATATCTACGTAAAGGCTAAACTAAGCGGTGTAGACAGGGATTAGATATCTATAACATCTTTGAGTCGGTGAATCTATCAATCGGCATCCAGCCTCCAACATCACGTACGGTATAATCCATCGTACGACATCCTCTAATCAAGGGTATGAATCAATCATCCGGTAAAGCATCGCGTGCGGCGACAACAAACAGAATAGGGATTCTATCGACCTATACAACAATGAGGGTACGAATCTAAAATCTCGTACGACATCTCACTCATCATTCACATTATTATATATATATGTACCTATATCTCAGGTCACATCCATATCAATCTCATATCATGAGACCGACAAAGGTATCAATTATCTCATATAGCCTCACATCCGTATAACGACATATCAAACCAAGTCATCATATCTCATCATATACTCTTTTCATCACATCAATATCTCACATCAAGTAATCTTATATATATATATATATATATATCATTTTACCGGTCTCAGAACACATCTATCTCAATCTTATCATATTCATCGATCTCATGTCATATCCTTATACATCTCGTTTCATATCTTATATCAATCATATCCGCTCGTATTATCTTATCTCATCGCTTTCTAACTCTTTTAACCATATCCATAAGTTTCTCACATGGTTTCCCCAACCATACTATCTATATATTGGTTTCCAATTATAATTTGCGGGGGTACTATACGCCATCCACCCGACTGTAGGGTTACTAGGCACACTAACAAGGCTCTACAAGGCATCGACCATGCCAAAATTAAATTTTTATGTGCCGAACAACCCTAAGTAAGATCGTATACTAGAGTTTAGGGTTTCAAATGCAAGTAAACTATGTTTACAACTAAGTGAATACAATATACAACCTTTGTAGATCGGTCCTTCACTTCATTTGATCCTTGTTGAAGTCCCTTCGCTGCGATCAAGGTTCTCCCGGGCTCTTGCATGGCTTCACGAGGCGAAAGATGCATCCTTGCTTGAAGTCTTCGAGGCCGAAGATGATCTACGTCGAGGGAATTCCGACTCAAGCTACTACTTCACTAATTTGAGAATTAGTGAAGCAAACACCCTATACTAAAGTGTTAGTCTAGTAGAGGATGGAGAAATAGGAAGTGGGTTCTCTTTGGATTTTTATTTCTCACTTTAGATCAAACCCTAGCAAGCTTTTTCTTTTTAGCAACGAAGAAGAAGAAGAAGTGAAAGAGATGAGGATAATGATCAAGTGAGAAGTCTAACCATGGTGAGTGAGTATCATATACTAACTCTTGTAGAGCCATAACCATAGCTAACACTTATGGTTGGGTTAAGAAATATCCATGGTAAAAACAAACTCAAGTGGACTTAGTCAATGCATCCACAAGCTTCCACAAGCTTCATGCATTGATCTAATCCTCCACTTAATTTTGTAATTACATAAAATATAAAAACCCAACATAATAGATAGCATGGTGTAAGTCTCATACATCCAAGTCATGTGTATCATCAACCATGATACATTAAGAAAACACAATTTTAATATATATCATATATACATTAAAATTGTGCTCATGTGAGAAAAACCCTAAAGCGAACAAGTGTTAGTAAATGTAAACTAGTATAACTAATATACAATTATACACATAATTATTAAATCAACACTTGATTTAATAATCCGGTCATATCTCATATAACCGACTAACATCCATTGTATCGACTTATCGAATCAACACTTGATTCGATAACCCAGCTATATCATATATAACCGACCGATACAAAAAGTCGCGAGAATAGAATACGGTATCACATACACGCATTATTCTCGGTCTCGCACATATCACATACGTGCTCCTATTTCGTTTTGCCTGAGCCAGTAAAACCTCTATGTAGGACTCTAAAGACTCGTCAGTACGCCGGCAGTAGGTGATGATCACATCAAGCACCCACAAGCCGTCAGCGGTACTAGCTAGACGTAACGGCTATCCGGGTATTGAGCGATCAGAAGATCAGCAAGCAAGCCCGCTCCAACTCCTTTGAAAGCCTACCAGTAACACTTCCCATACAGTCCGGTCTCCTCGTCTGATATGTCGCATATCAAGTCTAGGGATGGTAAACGTCAGACCCCAATAACCGATAAGTCATGCCGATGTGAAGCTCATAACGGGTCGAGAAACTACTGGTAACACTTACCAGTATATCTCTAAATCAGCCCTGGCCAGGGACTTCCCTGTTACGGCCAATCGAGCACAGCGCAACATCAACCCCCAATACCGGGAGAGACGAAACCCCTCCTATCGCTCATTGCCTCCATGTGACTCGAGCCTGTACCCAAAAACCACCGTTTTGCACGACCGCATGGATGTGGTAAGGTGGAAATCAAAGCACAGTGGGAATCACACAAGACTCTATGACGATCTCGGGTCTACAGACTAACCTGCACAAGTGTCACCAGAGAACTGCCATCTGACGTGAGCTATAATACCATCTGGGAGTTCTCAGCGAGTCCGTCCAGTGTACCCAGTCTCCACTGAGCACCCGTATACTATCTCTGATGTCAAACACTAATGGATATGGGATCATCCATCGCCCATCTCATGAGTCGAGAAGCGTATACGCTAGTCTACACTGGTATATCGATGCCTCGTCTCGATACACCCACGACTAGGGACCTTGAAGGATGTACTTATGGACTACCATGTCCCCACTAGTATGATCCGCATCATAGTCCAGGTAGTCAAGTACACATGCTAAGGGCTTTACCAACATGTAACTATAAGACAGTATAAAGAGACAAGTATACATGTTAAAGTAAAGTGCAACCAGATACCATACTATCATATCGAGAAAGAAAGTCCTCTCTATATATGTCCAAGCATCCAATATAATATACATCATCCGTACAATACTGGCCTCCAGGGCATACAAACAACTAACAATCTCCCACTTGCACTAGGGCCAGCTTCTGTAGTATCGCATACCAAGCATTCCGAAGAGTCTCTCAAACTGTATCTGGGGAATGGCCTTCGTGAGTGGATTCGCAGTGTCGTTCTTCGTGTCAACCCTCCTGACCTCGATCTCCCGGCGATTAACTATCTCCCGGATCAGGTGATACCGCCTCAGAATATGCCTGGATCGCTGATGGGACCTGGGTTCCTTGGCCCGCTCCATTGTTATCGCAATACAAAGGTATTGGATGCTCAATGGATAGAACCACTCCAAGTTCAGTAATGAACTTCTTGATCCAGACATCCTCTTTGGCAGCATCGTTGACAGCGATGTATTCAGCCTCCATCGTCGAGTCTGCCACGGTTTCCTGCTTGGAACTCTTCCAGCTAACCGCCCCTCCGTAAAGGGTAAAGACAAATCCCGACTACGACTTAGAGTCGTCCTTATCACTCTGGAAGCTCGAATTGGTAAAGGACTCCACTTGGAGTTCTCCGTTACCATACACCAAGAGCATCTCTTTAGTCCTTCGCAAGTACTTAAGAATGCTCTTCACAGCTGTCCAGTGACTCTCTCCAGGATCAGCTTGATACCTGCTCACTACACTTAGTGAGTATGCTACATCGGGTCTGGTATATAGCATCGCGTACATGATAGAGCCTACTGCCGAAGCATAGGGTATCCCTTGCATGCGAGCTTTCTCCAAATCAGTCTTGGGAGACATCTCTTTGGAGAGAGTGAGCCCTGAGATCGTGGGTAAAAACCCACGTTTGGACTCTTCCATACTAAACCTCTTTAGTATGGTGTCAATGTACCTGGATTGGGACAATCCCAATATCCTTTTAGATCTATCTCTATAGATCATAATTCCCAATATGCAGGAGGCATCACCAAGATCTTTCATTGAGAATCTTTGTGATAAGAAGAGCTTGACCGATTGCAGCATAGGAATGTCATTTCCTATCAAGAGTATGTCGTCCACATACAATACGAGGAAGACAACCTTACTCTCTACCACCTTCTTGTAGATACAAGGTTCATCTACGTTTTTGACGAAATCAAACTCTTTGATAACGACGTCAAAGCAGATGTTCCAACTCCGCGATGCTTGCTTTAATCCATAAATGGATTTAAGCAGCTTGCACACCTTCCCGCTGCTCCCACTATCTACGAAGCCCTCTGGCTGAGTCATGTACACGCACTCTTCTAAATCACCGTTTAGAAAGGCGGTCTTAATATCCATTTGCCAGATTTCGTAGTCATGATATGCAGCGATGGCAAGCATGATCCGGATGGATTTAAGCATAGCCATTGGAGAAAAGGTTTCGTCATAGTCCACACCTGGTCTTTGACGAAAACCTTTTGCAACAAGTCTAGCTTTGAAAGTCTCTACTTTCCCATCTACACCAAGTTTTTTCTTGAAGATCCACTTGCTCCCAATGGGTTTTACCCCTTCAGTAGCAACTTCCAAAGTCCATACTTTATTGGTGTACATGGATTCCATCTCGGACCGCATTGCATCCAGCCATTTCACCGAGTCCCCACTCGTGATGGCCTGCTCGAAGCTAGTTGGGTCATCATCAATCATGATGCAATCTTCGCTCCCACCATCCATGAGAAAACCGTAGTATCTTTCAGGTGGGTGAGGAACCCTACTAGATCGGTGGAGTGGCTGGGGTTCATCGGGAACTACCGAATCCTCTGGTTCTACCAAATCTTCTGTTGTGGTTTGTACAGCTGGAACCTCTTCCAGTTCTACCTCAGAGCCACTAATCTCTTTTGTAAGAAATTCCTTTTCTAAAAATGTGGCGTGTTGAGCAACAAACACCCTTTGTTCCTCATTATGGCAGAAGATATACCCTCGCGAATGCTTGGGATATCCAACAAACTTATACAAAATAGATCTTGCCTCGAGTTTGTCCGGTTTTTGTCTTTTGTTATAGGCCGGGCAACCCCATATCTTAATAAAATTAAGATATTGTCTCTTCCCCTCCCATATCTCATATGGGGTGGTAGGCACAGATTTGGTAGGAACCCTATTCAGTAGGTATGCTGCTGTTTCCAGTGCATATCCCCAGAAGGAAATAGGTAACTCAGCTATACTCATCATAGAGCGCACCATATCTAATAGGGTGCGGTTCCTCCGTTCCGATACACCGTTGTGCTGTGGTGTATATGGGGGAGTTAGCTGAGAGAGAATCCCATTCTCTTTTAGGAAGTCCAGGAATTCATTGCTCAAGTATTCACCTCCTCGATTAGATCGAAGGATTTTAATACTTTTCCCGGTTTGGTTCTCGACTTCTTGTTTATATTCTCTAAATTTCTCAAAAGCTTCTGATTTGTGTTTCATCAGGAACACATATCCGAATCTAGAGAGATCGTCAGTGAATGTAATGAAGTACGAAGAACTATCCCTGGCATGTGTAGACATGGGACCGCATACATCACTATGTATCAGTCCCAAGAGTTCGGTAACTCTTTCTCCGTGTCTTGTAAATGGAGTTTTGGTCATCTTGCCTTTGAGACATGACTGGCAAGTGTCATAAGATGAAAATTCAAACGAATTTAAATATCCATCTTTATGTAACTTAGCTAGTCGTGTCGCATTGATGTGACCCAATCTACAATGCCACAAGAAGGATTCGTTCAGTTCTGAACTTTTCCTCCTGTGTGTGTTTGTTATGCTTAGAACTGTTGATTGATTTAGAACATAAATGCCATTGCACAACGTGCCTGATCCAACCAACTTTTGGTTAAGGAAAATGTTCATAACATTATCCTGTAATACAAAATTATATCCCTCTTTACTCAACAAGGAAACCGATATAATATTGCATATCAGGTTCGGCATGAAATAGCATTCGTTCAGAATCAATGTATTACCAGTTGGCAATACAAGGTGATATTCCCCGACGGTTTTAGCTGTAACAATTGCACCATTTCCAACCCTTATGTCTTTATCACCTTCTCCAAGTTCTCTAACTTTCCTAAGCCCATGTAACTGATTACATATATGGGATCCAGACCCGGTATCTAATACCCAGGACGTAGAGCAAATGGAGAAACAGTTCTCTACAACGAACACACCCGAAGAAAATGCATCAACATGTAGTTTCTTCATTCGGGTGGCATGGGAATCCTGGTATTCCCCTATATCATGTTCAGTCCTATAACTCTTATAAGAAAGAACGGAACCAACGTTCCCCAGCACAGTATAACATGCGGGTTTGGTCAATACATCCATATTATTATCTTGATTAAGGCATGATATGGTCGCTACCTGGAGAGAGAGAGAGAAGAAAACACTTTAGCGTATGCTCTTGCAAGATCAGATTGGTTATTATTTTATCTAATCAGGATGGCTCCCACTGTTTTCATCAAATCTTCCTTCAAACCCTAAAAGGAAAGACTAGCCGGGATTAATTACACCCTACAACTTCGCCAATCTTTCAGCCAGGCCAGTGTCGGTACTTTGAGGGAGGTTCCCCGTGCTTTTGCACGGACCTAATTAAAGTAAACCTCATTTTCCCAGAGGCGTATCCCCGTTGACACCTTTCTAGACACCTACTTGATCGGCTAATTGTCCTGTGTAAAACTCTCCCGGGAGTAACAATTACTCGCAGTGGGTATCGGGATCCAACTATCTCATAGAAGGTATGCAATCTCATTGCAAATCTCAACACTTGAAATTCCCGATAATATTTTGCCCCAAGCATCCCATGACCTTGACGGAGGTCAACAAACCACAGGGTGCAAGTCAAGTTCAACCCATCATTTCTTGATTGAAACAAACCCACCCGCACAACCCTTGACGGAGGTCAACAAGGTCGTACGACTACCCTAATCCAATCTGCATCATATGCATAAGCAGATAAATACTAGTTAGCTACCGCACACTACGCCTTGACGGAGGTCAACAAACGTAGCACGAATACTAAGTAGGACTTATCTGAAATGACGGAGGGCTACGACAGGTTTTTCTGAAAACCTATTGCGTAATGAACTTGATATCGTTGTAGAATCATGTGAATTTTTTTGAAATGGAATGATTTTGAGGCTTTCATTAGTTTTGCTAAAGAGGTCACTCCCGGTGAAGGGATCTCGGCTCTTTCCTCATCGAATAAGGTGCGGGATATATCATATATATCACTATTCAAAGCAAAACTCCAAAAGCAATCAAAAGCAAACCGAGTGTTGTAGCATCTGCCAGTTTTGCTAAAGAGGTCACTCCCGGTGAAAGGATCTCGGCTCTTTCCTCATCGAATAAGGTGCAGGATATATCATATATATCGCTATGCAAAGCAAAACTGTAGCTACTTTTTTTTTTTATTAAAATTTGATTCTACAACATCTTTTAGGTTTCTTTTCTTTCATTAATCACATTAATGAATTCCCATCATTTAAGTCACCTAAACATCACAGATAAATACGACGTAGACTTGCCATCCGCATTCGTCTCGATGTCCCCTCGTACACCGTTAGGTTAGGTAACTAACGGCAGAGTAGGGCAGGGCTAGCGCGGGTGTAAAATATAAGTAACGTCTATATAATATATCATATATACTATATACAGTATTTATCACAGAACATCAAATGATCACATCACAGATATCGCAGCAGAAGAAACATATGAAACATTGGATATATTAGGACGTCCGTGTTTTATTTTGAGCCTCAATAAAACACGGATTCCACGGTCGCGACGAATAGCCAAACCCACACCCCTAGATCCCTACGAGGGCGGCAAGCAACCCTACCAATTCTAGAGTTAGGAGACCCGGACTCGACTCCTCGAGTTGGTCTCCCACTGGACTCTAGAACCCGGTTACTTGTGCTCTCCTCCTTGGGTCTATCCTAGTGCGGAAAAGTAAATAATATACAAATGGTGACATCGACCTCATCTCGGAAGTGCCCCAATAAAAGAATATTACATACATTTAATTTTACATGAATGAAAATAAAAAAACTCTCAACTCACATAAAACCCCCGGCTATTCAGAACGCGACGATCCAATATAACATATCCAGCAACATATAACATCACATGTCATCAACGTAAGTAAATATGCGCATCCCAATTGTCGTTGACATATAGCAACGAAACCGGCGATATCACATATTACACTTACGGTCGCAGAAAAGAAAGTGTAAAACTACAACATTTGGAATCCACAATCTCTTTAGACATCGTAAATCCGAAATATCACATATTTCGCATTTCATGCCTAACTGTATGAATTCCACATATTGTATCACATTCCAGATAAATAGACAGTATTAAACTTTCCGATCGAATAATCAAATACCCAAGATTTCCATAATAGCTCAACACTTGAGCGGAGTTCAAAAATTCCAGAATACGTCACAGTAGCAACGGTCCAGCCGTAGAAGGGTCAAGCCAACGCCTCACATGTGGCACGCCGTACTGCCCCAAACCCTAAGGTTCAAAAGGCAGTTCAAGACGGCCACATAATCGAGTTAAGGTTTGTTGTCTTCTAGAGGGTCCATCGCGTCACATGCACGTTTTTCCGAAAGATTTAAACCCGAGAAAAATTCAACACTTGAATGTTTTTCGTGTCGGGAAAAATTGAGTTAATGATATTCGTTCGAACATTTTAGTACTTTCTAAATTATCCGGAATACCAAAACAAAATCAAATTCTCCGATCGAATCAACGATTACAAAATAAACCCCAAAATACTCAACACTTGAGTCATAATAAAAATACCCAGAAAGATGCAGCAATGGTAGTGGATATTACTGCACAAAGATCTGGCCCCAATTCATTTTATCTGCCGCGGAACTGCCGCATGAAGTGGGGTGGGACGGCGGTTCCGCGGCGGCCGTACGGAATTGGATTCTCGAACTTTGTGTTAATTCTTAGAAAACCCTGCTTATTTTTTTTGGTATTTTTAATTCATAAAAAACACAGTTTTGAAAAAATGTCCAGTGAGGGGTTAATTTTGACGTATTCGGGTTCTTTCGGAGTTTTAATTTCGTTAACACATCGTCTAATGCTCTAGCTAGGCTCTGATACCACTGTAGGGTTACTAGGCACACTAACAATGCTCTACAAGGCATCGACCATGCCAAAATTAAATTTTTATGTGCCGAACAACCCTAAGCAAGATCGTATACTAGAGTTTAGGGTTTCAAATGCAAGTAAACTATGTTTACAACTAAGTGAATACGATATACAACCTTTGTAGATCGGTCCTTCACTTCATTTGCTCCTTGTTGAAGTCCCTTCGCTGCGATCAAGGTTCTCCCGGGCTCTTGCATGGCTTCACGAGGCGAAAGATGCGACCTTGCTTGAAGTCTCCGAGGCCGAAGATGATCTACGTCGAGGGAATTCCGACTCAAGCTACTACTTCACTAAATTGAGAATTAGTGAAGCAAACACCCTATACTAAAGTGCTAGTCTAGTAGATGATGGAGAAATAGGAAGTGGGTTCTCTTTGGATTTTTATTTCTCACTTTCTTTCTCACTTTAGATCAAACCCTAGCAAGCTTTTTCTTTTTAGCAATGAAGAAGAAGAAGAAGTGAAAGAGATGAGGATAATGATCAAGTGAGAAGTCTAACCATGGTGAGTGAGTATCATATACTAACTCTTGAAGAGCCATAACCATAGCTAACACTTATGGTTGGGTTAAGAAATATCCAAGGTAAAAACAAACTCAAGTGGACTTAGTCAATGCATCCACAAGCTTCCACAAGCTTCATGCATTGATCTAATCCTCCACTTAATTTTGTAATTACTTAAAATATAAAAACCCAACATAATAGATAGCATGGTGTAAGTCTCATACATCCAAGTCATGTGTATCATCAACCATGATACATTAAGAAAACACAATTTTAATATATATCATATATACATTAAAATTATGCTCATGTGAGAAAAACCCTAAAGTGAACAAGTGTTAGTAAATGTAAACTAGTATAACTAATATACAATTATACACATAATTATTAAATCAACACTTGACTTAATAATCCGTTCATATCTCATATAACCGACTAACATCCATTGTATCGACTTATTGAATCAACACTTGATTCGATAACCCAGCTATATCATATATAACCGACCGATACAAAAAGTCGCGAGAATAGAATACGGTATCACATATACGCATTATTCTCGGTCCCGCACATATCACATACGTGCTCCTATTTCGTTTTGCCTGAGCCAGTAAAACCTCTATGTAGGACTCTAAACACTCGTCAGTACGCCGGCAGTAGGTGATGATCACATCAAGCACCCACAAGACGTCAGCGGTACTAGCTGGACGTAACGGCTACCCGGGTATTGAGTGATCAGAAGATCAGCAAGCAAGCCCGCTCCAACTCCTGTAAAAGCCTGCCGGTAACAATTCCCGTACAGTCCGGTCTCCTCGTCTGATATGTCGCATATCAAGTCTAGGGGTGGTAAACGTCAGACCCCAATAACCGATAAGTCGTGCCGATGTGAGGCTTATAACGGGTCGAGAAACTACTGGTAACACTTACCAGTATATCTCTAAATCAGCCCTGGCCAGGGACTTCCCTGTTACGGCCAATCGAGCACAGCGCAACATCAACCCCTAATACCGGGAGAGACGAAACCCCTCCTATCGCTCATTGCCTCCATGTGACTCAGGACTGTACCCAAAAACCACCGTTTTCCACGCCCTCATGGACGTGGTAAGGTGGAAATCAAAGCACAGTGGGAATCACACAAGACTCTATGACGATCTCGGGTCTACAGACTAACCTGCACAAGTGTCACCAGAGAACTGCCATCTGACGTGAGGTATAATACCATCTGGGAGTTCTCGGCGAGTCCATCCAGTGTACCCAGTCTCCACTGAGCACCCGTATACCATCTCTGATGTTAAACACCAATGGATATGGGATCATCCATCGCCCATCTCATGGGTCGAGAAGCGTATACGCTAGTCTACACTGGTATATCGATGCCCTGTCTCGATACACCCACGACTAGGGACCTTGAAGGATTACTTATGGACTACCATGTCCCCACTAGTATGATCCGCATCATAGTCCAGGTAGTCAAGTACACATCCTAAGGGCTTTACAAACATGTAACTATAAGACAGTATAAAGAGACAAGTATACATGTTAAAGTAAAGTGCAACCAGATAGCATACTATCATATCGAGCAAGAAAGTCCTCTCTATATATGTCCAAGCATCCAATATAATATACATCATCTGTACAAATACTGGCCTCTAGGGCATACAAACAACTAACACCGACTTCCCCCGTAGATATAAATCTAATCACCTGCGGAACTCCTTATTCAGCCGTAGTCGATGTGCTTCGTCGTCTCGGAATCCACGCGAGGGTACCTACAAATCAACACATATCGCAATGTTATGAAAAGCAAGTCTGAAAATCGATACGGCACACGAATTGCCTATACGTTAGTGTAAGTCCATGCTACCCTTCCTCGGTACTTACGGGGTTGCGGAATTGGTGAAAAATGATTTTCAAGAGGGTGGTAACATGGACTACGAATACGGATCTTTGTTAAACTACTAACTAACAACCTAACAAGAGTTTACCTACTCGGTTAGGGGGCTATACCTTTCTTGAACTCCTTCGTCTTTGACTCCTCCCGGTGTACGGTTCGGCCTCACCTCGTCGTCTCCTAGCGCCGAAGATGGATCCACTCGAAAGCTTCTACCTTTGGCTTCTTCTTCGAACTTTGAAGAAACTAGATCACTTGGCTTGCTAGGCCTTGTGAACTAGAATGAGTAGAGGAATGTTTTGGTGTCTTTTTATCTCTAAGGCAATGAGTCTCAACACATGAGAATGGTTTGCCTTGAGGTAGAGAGAGCAAAAGGAAGAGGGAGAGCTTGAGAATGCGAGAACTCAAGAGAGAGAAAGCAAAATGATAGAATGAACCATACTCTTCTCATTCTCACCTCTCATAATCCAAAAGCCATCATAACAAAAATAGTAATCAAGTATTGTGTAAATGGTTTAAGTCAAAATGGCTATATCATTTCATGCACTCATTTTGCATAAATAAACAAGCAAGCAAAAGTCTTTGCCATGGAATGATAGCCATTGTCATGATGATGGTCAACTAGTCCAACCTAGTCAACCGATCAACAAAGTCAACAAGTCAACAAAGTCAACCCCTCAACAACCATGTCACTATAATACTTAATTAATATTAATGTTAATCATATATCTTATTCTCATTAGGGTTTAGCAAAAAGTCAATGGTCAACAGTCAACAGTCAACAACCCTAATGAGAATACTCTGCCTCTGTCTCTCTGTCAACTGTGCATACACACCCGCATCCGCGTTCCGAGGAACACGAATACAAATGAGATAAAACCAATCCCAAAACGTACACTAGGATCTGGCTTAAACCAAAGCCCGCTAGTGTTAACTGTCCGGACACTGTACGTGCACAAGTGCACGGATGTGACCGAACCCTGTCGCAAAACCATGCGACCTGTCGCAAAACCATGCGACCTCTACTCTTTTGCCTAAAGGCGAATAGCTTTCTGTGTGGGACTCTAAAGACTCGACACTACGCTGGCAGTGGGTTTAACCACAGACCGCAAGCGGCACTAGCTGTGCGTAACGGTCCCCAGGTAGATGCCGATAAGAAGACTGATGAGGTGAAACCCATCTGAACTCCTACTGAGCCTAAATGTGACAGTCTCCGTACAGTCCGGTCTATTCGTCTGATACATCGCATAGCAGGCCTAGGGGGGCGGTAAACGTCAGTCCCCTAATAGCGGTACAAGTCGTGCCGGAGTGAATCCCAAAACACCCTGAGATAACACTGGAAGCCTACCAGTATATCTCGCTTGCCCTGGCCAGGGACTACTCGTGTAATGGCTCTCCTAGACACAGCGCGATGTCAACCCCTAATACCGGGAGAGACGAATCCTGTCTAATCGTCACTGCCTCCAAGTGCTTCGGGACTGCACCCAACTACTACGTGTTTGCACGACTCCTTTGAGCCGTGGTAGGGTAGTAATCAAAGTACAGTGGGAATACATTCGAGGCGAAGTGACAGTGTCAAGTCAGCGGACTAAGCTGTACTCATGTCACCTGGGAACTGATAACTGATGATAGGTATAATACCAACCAATCAGTTCCCGACGAGTCCTGTCCAGTGTACTCGTAACCCAATGAGCACCCGCATACTATCTCCAGTACGACGTACTGATGGCTGTGGGACAGACCATCTCGTACACTGGGATGAGAAGCGCATACGCTAGTCTACTCCGGAGTATCGATGCCCTGTCTCGATAGTCCTGCGACTATGGACCTGCATAAGGATGTGCTTATAGATTACCCAGCCCCCACTAGTGTGACTGCCATCACAACGCTGGTAATCAAGCAATGATCCTAAAGGCTCCACTAATATGTATAGGTGATATACTAAAATAAACACATGTACACATTGAAGTAGAAACAAACCAAGTAGCATACTACTATATTGAGCAAGATAGTTTATACAAGGTGAATATCCCAAGCTTCCATTAAGTAATATACAAACTAGTATGATACAGTAATGGCCTCTAGGGTATATACACTAACAATCTCCCACTTGCACTAAGGCCATGTACTGGCGTATCGAAGACCTATCATCTCGATCAGCCGCTCGAACTGAGTCTGGGGTAAGGCCTTTGTGAGTGGATCAGCAGTGTTATCTTCCGTAGAAACTCCCCGAACCTCAATCTCCTGGCGACCCACGATCTCCCTGATCAGGTGATACTGCCTCAAGATGTGTCTGGACTTCTGATGGGACCTTGGTTCCTTCGCTAAAGCTATAGCCCCGTTGTTGTCGCAATACAGAGGTATTGGATCAACAATGGACGGAACCACCTGAAGTTCAGTTAAGAACTTCCTTACCCAGACAGCTTCTTTTGCGGCATCTGCAGCAGCGATATATTTCGCTTCCATCGTCGAGTCAGCAACGGTTTCCTGTTTGGAACTCTTCCAATACACCGCCCCTCCATTGAGGGTAAAGACATAACCCGACATGGACTTGGAATCATCCTTGTCACTTTGGAAGCTGGAGTCAGCAAAGGCCTCGATCTGGAGGTCTTTTCCGCCATACACCAAGAACATCTCCTTAGTCCTTCTCAGGTACTTGAGAATGTTCTTAACTGCTATCTAATGTTTCTCCCCAGGGTTTGACTGATACCGGCTTACCACACTCAGTGCATAAGCTACATCTGGTCTGGTAAACAACATCGCATACATTATAGAGCTACCGCAGAAGCGTAGGGTATAATAGACATGCGATCCCTCTCCAAATCAGTCTTGGGAGACATCTCTTTAGAGAGGGTGATCCCGTGACAAGCCGGTAGGTTACCGCGCTTGGAATCTTCCATACTGAATCTTTTCAGTATGGTGTCGATGTACCGGGACTGTGAAAGTCCTAATATCCTCTTGGATCTATCACGATGGATCCGGATCCCCAGGATGTATGAGGCATCACCCAGGTCTTTCATGGAGAACCTGTGTGACAAGAACCCCTTGACAGATTATAGCATAGGAATGTCATTTCCTATCAGAAGAATGTCATCCACGTATAAAACGAGGAATATGACAGTTCTTGCTACAAATCTACTATAGATGCATGGTTCATCTGGATTTTTGATAAAGCCAAATTCTTTGACCGTCTGATCAAAACAGATGTTCCAACTCCGCGATGCCTGCTTTAGTCCATAGATGGACTTAAGCAACTTGCACACCTTTCCGCTGCTCCCACTCTGAATGAAACCCTCTGGCTGGTCCATATAGACACACTCCTTTAAATTTCCATTTAGAAAAGCGGTCTTTACGTCCATCTGCCAAATCTCATAATCGTGGAAGGCAGCAATGGCAAGAAGGATCCGAATGGATTTCAGCATAGCCACTGGAGAAAAGGTTTCGTCATAGTCCAAACCAGGTCTTTGACGAAAACCCTTTGCAACAAGTCTAGCTTTATAGGTCTCAACCTGTCCATCTACACCAATCTTCCTTTTGAAGATCCACTTGCATCCTACGGGTTTTACCCCGTCTGGAGCAATGTCCAACGTCCATACTTTGTTGGTGTACATGGACTCCATTTCGGTCCGCATTGCATCCAGCCATTTTACCGAGTCAACGCTCTAAACGGCCTGCTGGAAGCTAGTAGGCTCATCATAATCTATGATGCAATCCTCTCTATCCCCGTCTATGAGAAAACCGTAGTATCTCTCGGGCGGATGAGACTGCCTACTACTCCTGCGGAGCGGCGTAGGAATGTCCTGTTCTTTTGAACCCTCTGGTTCTACTAAGCTTACAGTAATAGCTCGTGGTTCTGGAATTTCTTCCAGTTCTACTACGCTCCCACTTATCTGGTTTTCCAAAAACTCAGTTTCCAAGAAGTAGGCATGACGAGAAACAAAAACCTTTTGTTCCTCTTCGCAGTAGAAGAAATATCCCTTGGAGTTCTTTGGATATCCCACGAACTTGCACTGTACTGAGCGTGCCTCGAGTTTGTCCGCATGCTGCTTTTTAACAAAAGCTGGACATCCCCATGTCTTAATGTGATTAAGATGGGGCCTCTTCCCACACCACATCTCATATGGTGTGGTAGGCACAGTCTTAGTGGGAACTCGGTTCAAAAGGTATGCAGCTGATTCTAGCGTATACCCCCAGAATGATCGCGGTAACTCAGCGTTACTCATCATGGACCGTACCATATCCAATAGGGTTCGGTTCCGTCTCTCCGATACACCGTTATGTTGCGGAGTGTATGGAGGAGTAAGCTGAGAGAGAATTCCATTCTCTTTTAAGTAATCCAGGAACTCGGCACTTAAGTATTCTCCACCTCGATCAGATCTTAGTGTTTTGATACTTTTGCTGGTTTGCTTTTCTACTTCATTCTTATATTCCTGGAACATTCCAAAGGCTTCGGATTTATGTTTCATTAAGAAGACATATCCGTACTTTGAAAAGTCATCCGTAAAAGTAATGAAGTAAGAAAAACCGCTTCGCGCATGTATAGATATTGGACCACACACGTCGCTGTGTACGAGTCCCAAGAGCTCGCTCGCTATTACTCCGTGTCCAGTGAACGGAGTCTGTCATCTTTCCTTTGAGACAGGATTGACAAGTGGCATACGATTGATATTCGAACGGATCCAAATATCCTTCTGTATGTAACTTAGTCAACCTTCTCTTATTGATGTGACCCAGTCTACAATGCCAAAAAAAGTCTGATTGATTTCTGGAGACTTTCTTTTGTGTATATTCTGGACATTGAAAATCTGTGGTTGGTTTAATACGTATATACCATTGCTCAATGTACCTGACCCAATCAGAACTTGATTAAGGTGAATGTTTACAACATTGCTTACAAACGCAAATTCATAATCTTCTTTAGAAACCAAAGATACAGAAATGATATTACAAGTTGCGTTGGGTACAAAAAAACAATTACGCAAAACCAAAACATGTCCATCTGACATTCCCAGGTGATAGTCCCCCACGGCCTTAGCATCCATGCTAGCTCCGTTTGCAACTTTGAGGGTCATGTCACCTGCCTTCAAAAACCTACGGTTTCTCAACGCCTGCAAAGAATTACAGATATGAGATCCTGATCCGGTATCCAATACCCAGGAAGTAGAGTTTATTGAAAGACAGTTATCAATAACATACACACCTGAAGCTGAAGCCGCAACTTGCTTCAGATCCTGTGTTCTGGCTTTCCAAGCCCTGCAATCATTCTTCCAGTGTCCACTTTTATGACAGTAGAAGCATCTTTCCTTATCCACAAGCTTCCCTACTTTCTTTGTTGCCTTTGCCTTTCCCTTCGTATCCACTTTACTAACACCACCCCTTGGTTTGGCGGGGGCTTTCTTCTTCTTTCCCTTGTATTTCGCCTTGGACCTAAAAAAGGAAGATCCTGTTACAAACAAAGTGGATTTTTCCCTACCTTTCTGTAGGGTGCCCTCTGCACTTCTCAGCATGTTGAGGAGTTCTGAAAGTTCAACTTCCTTTTCTTGTAAGTTGAAGTTCAGGATAAACTGGGCGTAAGTGGAAGGAAGGGACTGGAGAATCAAGTCCGTATAGAGCTCATTCTCCAACGTGGTCCCAAGGTCCGCGAGCTCTTCTATGTAGCCAATCATCTTAAGCACGTGTTCCGCTACCGATGATCCGATGGCCAACCTTGCCGAAAATAACTTCTTCGACACTTCGTATCTTGCGATACGAGATTGCTCTCCATACAGTTCTTTTGTATGGAGAAATATGGATTCGAGGTCCATATTCTCGTGCCTCCTCTGATGTTCGTTATACATAGAGGCAAGCACGAGGCACCTGGCCTTCGCGCAATCGATCTCCCAAGTCTTACGGATTTCCTTATCCGCGACGCTGGAGGTGGGACATGGGACAGGGGGAGCTTTTGTGGTAAGAAGATACCCCAGCTTGTCGTAAGTGATTGCCATTTTGACATTCCTGAGCCAATCTTTGTAGTTTGGCCTTGTCAGTATGTTTTTATCTAGAAGTAACTTAAGTCCAGTCATGTCGATTGGTCGCTGCAATTAGGAGAGAGAGAAGAAACACTCAGCATGATGCTCTTGCCAGTTTAGAGTGGTTTTTAGTTTGTCTAAACAGGATGGCTCCCGCTGTTTCTCGAATCCCTCCTCAAACCAAAATGGAAGAATTAGTCGGGATCAATCTCACCGCACAATACTTGCTTAACCGTTCAGCCAGGCCAGTGTCGGTACTTCGAGAGAGGTTTTCCAACGCTTTCGCGAAGTTCCTTAATTTAAGAACCTCTTTTCCCTGGGGGCGTAGCCCCGCTAACACCTTTCTGAACACCTACTAGGTTTATAGCATTGATCGTTTAGTGAGAAATTTCCCGAGGAGTAGCATATACTCACAGTAGGATCGGGATCCAAATATCATCGCGTGACGAAACTGAAGGAATCCTACCAGAATCATCACACTCCAAATGGTATGCAACTCTAGCAAGTTTCAGTACTTATGAAACTCCCGATGTGGATTTATGCCCCATGCTCTTATGACCTTGACTTTGGCCAACAAATCATAAGTCACATGTCAAGTTCTACCCGTCGTTCTCCAGGTTAATTTGAATCCACCCGTACCTACCCTTGACTTTGGCCAACAAGGCAGTACGACTGTTCCAAACCAACGCATCTATCTATGCTGCACATGAATACCCAATAGCTACCAATCACTATGCCTTGACTTTGGCCAATAAACATAGCTTGAATACTATTGACTATTCATGTGAAACGACGGAGGGCTACGAATGGTTTTGGCGAAACCTTGAACGTAGTGAACTTGATATAATCGATAGAACGAGATAGCTTTTAAAAGGAGTGGCTCAAGCTCCGCATTTAAAAGTTGGTTTTGAAAAGAACCGAGTGGTTTTTCGAAAGTGTTCCAACGACTTTTACTTGGTTTATTTTCTTGCATTAGTTCTTTTAATGCGTCCCATCATTTAATCCTACCATTGCAGAAAACAACCAAAATATGACGTACGCTTATGCCATTCGCATTCGCCACGGGGCCCCGTCATTACCCGTTAGGTTACTTAACTAACGACAGAGCGAGGGCTGGGCTAGCGCGGCTGTAAAACATAGGAAACGCCTAAATAATATCATATATAGATATATTGCAATGATAGCCATTTCAGATCACAGATGAACACATTGGATATACTAGGAATCCGCAATTCGTACGAGCCTGTAACGAAAAGCAGATTACACGGTCGCGGTGAATAGCCAATACCCCACCCAAGACCCCTACGGGTGCGGCAAACTACCCGCCAAGTACCCGAAGCGGAGCAACCTCCCTCAACACCGTAAGTAGGCCACTCGGCACTTCGAGATACCCGGTAGTTTGTGCACCCCTCCATGGGTCTATCCTAGGAGCAAAAACAGTAAAAAGAAATTATACAATGATGGCTACAACCTCGACCCGGTTGTGCGGTCATACAAATAATTATTACATCAATTTACAAATTTACATAAATTGAAAGAAAAGAAAACTCTCGTCTCACAACCCCCGGCTATTCACCCGCGACAATCCAATGAATTCATATACACATACCAGCAGCATTACAGATCACAGATTTGTATAACCCCCACTAATCGACATATGTAACATTTCCAAATAATAAAATATTATTTTTGGGAATTTTTATATTTTAATATTATTTTAATGAATATTTTAATATTCCGGTATAATTAAATACAAATAAATGGGGAAAATTATGGAAAATTCTAAAATAGGGTATTTTATGGAATTATGCCATTTTAAAGTATTCTTGATTAGTTTTACACTAATTTAGTGCTAATTGCGATTAAAAATCGCTAATCGGATTTTTAGCAAATTTTATGCAAAACATGCACATATCTTTTTGTACACTTGTGTTACATTTTCTTGCCATGGTTTTACTTTGGGGTTACTATTCTAGTGAGAAGGATTTAAAAAGGAAAAGGAAAATGAAAAGTAATATAATATGAGAGTTGGTGAGAGAGAGAGAGGTATGGGTTATTTTGACCAAGACTTAGTCATTTCCTCTTCAACCTTCACTCATTTCTCTCCCTCTCCCTCTTGTTGCTGCTGAGCTGCTGCTCCCCCTTCTCCCTCCCCTTTCAAGCCCCAAAATCACCATGAAATCAACTCCAAAACCCTACTCCCATTTCACTAAAAAGGTGCACGAGCTCAAGATCTACACATTGGACCATGGAAGCAAGGAATTTGGCCACTTGGGGCAACTCAAGAATTTTCTTGAGTTGCCAAATGAGGTATTTACTGAACCATTAGATTAGTTTTTGCATTACTTATACCCCTATGTCAAAATTGAATCGATATCGGGTGATGTTGTGGACTTAAGGAAGACCTAGTTAGGGTTTGAGGGAATTGAGAGTTGTATTATGAAATTGAGATCAGTAGAGGCCACCCAACACCCTAGTGCTTGAATTATGACCCAAAACAGAGACTTGAAACCCGGAATACGGATTTAGAAACCCCGACATCGGATAAATGTGTGATTTGTGAGGGTATTTTGGAATCTGGAGCAACCCAGGGCCAGTAGAATTGATTTTGCGATTACTGGGAGTCGTGCAGGCATCTAGGAAGCTACCACAGAGACCTGAGCCCCTAACTCCAACTCTGGGCCGCAGATATATTCATTCTGGCCGCAATTTGCAGCCAGATCAGGGAAATTGGGTCCCAGATTTGGTTCATGGCTCCTTTTGCACTAAAATAGACCCCTCCTATATGTAGTTTTGGTTAATTGTCACCTGGGGAAAATCTGGGAGCATTTTGGAGTGTTTTAGGCTATGTTTTCCGTATTTTAAAATGCACTTTCTTGATAATTGGATTTGTATTTTGTTGTCGGGTGTTCGTACATCGACAACAGGGATTGTTTGATTGATTTGCACGTTTAGGCCATAGGTTCCAACCTATGAGCACACTGTGCGCTGTATCGGTTTTCTGCCTCGATTTTAATACGTATTGCGACTGTTTATTATTATAGGTACCCTCGCAAGGATTCCGAGGCGAAGAAGCGTGGTGTCATCGATTTCGGCGAGCGAAGATCAGGTGAGTAGATTATATCTACGGGGGAAGTCGGGTGGATGGCGTATAGCACCCCCGCAGTCCGTGGTGATGTATACGAATACGTATACACACATATATTTATTGTGTGATGGTTAAGATTATTGATGGTAATAATGGATTATTGATGACAAGGATGTATTGGTTTAGTAGTGCGAAACCCTAGAGTAGGGGTTGCACACCCACACATACACGTACACATATACTTGCATACATCCTTTCATTTATCTGTGCGCCTATGGAGGTGTGTATATCTACACATGGGTATGGGACTATGTGTTCATATACGGGATTGAGGCCGTGAGATTCGGCGATATGACAGAGTTCGTAATTGAGATGCGACATGATTGTTTTAGCGGGCCTTTGGGCATGTGTTTTACCCCGCATTCATACTTATATAGATGGCATCGTTGGTACTAGACATAGAGTTGTACCCTAAATTATGTGATACGATGGTAGTGATACCTGTTATGTGATGAGATAATATGATATTGACTCAGATTTAGGTGGTTTCCATACCCCTGCCGATTGACTTGATAGTTGGGTCCGTAGTTCGCATAGTAGGCGTTAGACTAGATCCGAGTCATACCCATTTCAAAACTAACGAATCGGGGATATTTTAAAGATGGGAAAAAGGGATTCTACGGATATTTTCAAACGACGCATCTTTTCTTAAAACACCGTAGCCCTTATTCTACTAAAAACCCTGATTCGCCTTATTTCAAATGGCAAAGCTACATGATATATTTACTGTTGCATTGATTATTCGATTCCGCATATTCATGATATTTGCATTGCATTGCTTGTGTTTATTGATATATTACAGTCATGCTGCTCGGACACCAGCACCATTATCGATGATGCGTATGTTCCACGTACACTGTTTGCCGGCTCACACACTTCATCATCGATAATTGCCATGTCACTACACTGTAGTACTGTTGTATTCAATATATGATTCTTGCATGACATAATGATATGCTTACATTTCTTTTACATGTCGCATACATCATGCTTTCTGATTATACGCATTGAGAGTTGCTGTTTCCATGATATTTCTGGATTTTGGAACCGTGGGTATTTCAAAAGAGAATATGTAATTGCTTTAAAAACCCGGTTACCCTTGATATGATATTTCAGTGCGTCCACCATGTCTTTTCTCGGTGCTGAGAGCGACATGTGGAACCCGATTCGAGGAGGCGGATGAGGCCGATTGTGGGTACATGGTGGACCCGGTATGGTTCCCCTCGGCAAGATGATCGAAGGATTTTGCCGATTGAGCCTGGAGGTGGGCGAGTACCTACCGGTGATTGGTTGGACCTGGCGGTTATCCGGAGGATACCGGCCGGAGTCGATAGATGGATATGGGCGTACCGCTGGGGCCGAGGGCCGATTCCGCAGATGGAGCCCGATACATGAGGATTTACGTGCCGATGCTGGGCACAGTTTTCATGATGTTTTCGAGTGTCGATACTGGACACTCCGGTTCCATGATTTTGACGTGTCGCGAGGGACACAGGTGGTTTATATCCTCATTTTTCCATGCATATGCTGATGATATTTACATGCATGAGGGTTATTGTCATTAGGTGACGAGTGGACGGGATCCACGTACATGCAAATTTGATTACATTGATCATACCTCATATTTATGATATGCTATTACCTGAGGCACTGGCACGAGCACTTGGCACTACACTCATGTATAGAGATTACATTGCCCGTTTAGCATGCTTCAGACTTATTTATATTGAGGTTTATATATATCTGATCGTATTGACCTAGGATGGGTCATGCATTTGATCTCTGCTTGTAAATATTTTCTATTCACGAGTTGGCAACTCACCCCCGTTGTGCCACAGTTCTTGCAGGTTTTTGCCGTACAGATTCCATAGCGGCATTTCTGGCACACTGCTTCCATATGGGTGACTTGCTTTGGTAGGTGGGTTCTTTTGCATCAGAACCACCATTGTACATGTATTATTCATTGTATCTAGCAATTCCATCAACCAAAACTTGTATATTGTTTCAGACTTAGACACAGTGATGTATTATTTCGACCTTAGAGTCGTGCTTGTAGTATTATGGTTTTCTGGCTGTTTTGAGTTCTTTTTAGGTTTTGATCCTCGCCCTTTGGCGTTGTATATTATTATTGCTTGCGTGGTTGTGACCGTCGATTGACGAAGATCTAGCTCCCGCTTGGGGATGCCTTTTATCATTTCATATATATTATTCTTGTTGTACCCCGTTCAGGGTCAGTTTTTACAAAGGAAACTCTGCCGAAATTTCTAGGAAAGGTTACACATTTTAAAAATACATATTCGGCTTAGTTATTTAAAAACTTTGACTTTCAAAACATGATTTCTTTACTTCTTAAAACTAGTTTTCCTTATTTACTCCTTAAAATGGTTTTAGATTTCTGGGCTTTTGGCTTACTTGGATCAGATGGGGTCCTATAGACTTCATATGGTTCAAGGGCCAGTCACGTGCTCTTTCGGGTCGTGACAAAATTGGTATCAGAGCGCTAGGTTAACCTTGGTTCGAGTATAAGTTTGACTATGTGGAGCCTAGGGCGTTTATCTATATACGGAACTTAGGCTTGACGTTACGGAACTTAGACTTAGTCGAGGGGGTATTGTACCCGAACTTTCGTCGCATAGGATGACCCTTGGTTGATAGAGTAGGTAGCTTGAGTAGAGGGACGTACCGTACGTATGTTCCGCGGCATACTTACGACACGCCACTCCGCTTAAGAAACCTTAGGATGTACATTTCCTTGCACAGTATTATATTCCTTCCTATGATCTATCCTTATCGATACTGGTTATGGTTTTGCTGCCACGATTGCACGGGCAGAGTGAGCTACGGCTCGAGTTGCGTCAGCATGAGCTCGTCGTGGACGAGGGCTGACCAGGGCGTGATCCCAGAGACATACGATTGCATATTGAGGCGTCGTCTTATTGTGTTTTTGCGCCATGAGCGTTTGACAGATCGCTTTTACGAGATTTTCCAGACGTACCGATCGGTACCAGAGGATTGAGCCACTGATAGAGGCCAGCCAGGATGTGATGACCATTGATATATCACTTATCCAGGACGATTGAGGCGCTGTTTAGCGTATAGATGAATGAGCCAGTTGTTGCTGCGAATGATGAGATATCGCCCAGATGATTGGAGCTACTGCAGCATGAGCATATACTTAGAGATATGATGGTGAGTCGCTAGTCACCGAGGATGAATGACTAGGACATGTGGTTCGTTCGCTTACCCCAACGCGAGGTCAGCAGATAGATTATTTCTAGCTAGAGGCGACTTCACACAAATTCGTTGAGAGTTGATTGAGACGATCGAAGGTCAGGAACCCATTTTCCAAGTTTAAAGTATTCGGAAAAACGTGCAAGCAATTCTATGGACCCTCTAGAAGAATGAAACCCTAACTCGACATAATGACCGTGTGAAAGCCTTTGAACCTTAGGGTTTACGGCAGTTCCGTGGCGCCATTAGTGAGGCTTGGGTTTGCCCTTCTACGGCTGGACCACCGATGCTGGGGTATGTACTCGATACTATTAAACTGTACTCAAGATGTTGATCTCTTGGGGGATTACGAGGTTCTGACGAGTCGATCGGACGATTCGACATCATTCGGATATCATGTGATGGGACACTGCTTGGGAGACTCCGAATACGAGCGTAGCCGTTGGAGCGCAGTCCGTGCAGCCACGATGAGATGAATCCGAATCAGTCGATATTGAAGCAGAGGGAAGTAAAGAGTCCGCATGAGATTTCGACGAGATGACATTCCACTCCGCTGACATCAGAGATGCGATATGCACGCTGAGGACGTGTTCGGCTAAATATCTTCTATTGAGTGATGAAGATACCGAGTTCGTGATTTCGAGTCCGTGTGAGGGACTTCGGATGGACCGTAGCCGAGGACATTGCAGTGCGCAGATAGAGACGCGACGTAGAAATGGATGATGATACAGACAAGCGGGACAAGAAGTTCGTGCGAGATGCAGGCGAGCTATTACTACTCCCCGTTAAGATTAAAGGTCGGATATGCATACAGAGGCGCAGGGATGCGACCAGCTTCCGAGTAGATGTTGTACTGAGGACGCAGATGTCCAGAGAGCGAAGAAAGATTACGCCAGAGTTCCAGCCTCCGTACAGTTTGGCTTAGGCGAGATCAGAAGAGACCTTGAGCAGGATTCCTTCCAGTACACTGCTGCAATAAGATTTGCACCACGAGCCGATGTGTGATGTGCATTCAGAGGACCAGAGGTCGGCGCCAGAGATGTGCTGCTTTACGAGCGGTCGTGAGGATTGACCGAGAGATGACCAGAGAAGCGACAGAACGGAATCGTTTCCGTTAGCACACCTGACAGGGCCGATGAGCCGATGGATTGCGAGATTGGTAATCCACAGGGAAGATAAGGAACCAGAGGCAGAGGACGCCAGCCGCGAGCAAGAGGCAAGTAGATATCTTGCGCCGCTAGCATTGGATGTACCGGTACCTTCTCGACTTTGAAGGAGGTTATACCGACGACGGTAATTGTGATTTATGATTTATGATTTTGTGATTTGACTATCACGTATCCGTCACTTTGGATTTCGGTATTTTGGGTGTTCTGTTTGCATGATTTAGTCTTGATGACCGAGTTCCATGATATTTGATTTTGTGCACCATGGTTGCACTTACTGGGTATTTATACCTTGCGCGTAGTTATTATTCTTGAGGCATTGATTGTGATTTCATGCCTACTTTATGCCGGTGATTTGATTTACGCTTCCAGCATAGTTTTCATGCACTTTTAGTGTTTTGATTCGATTTGTGCACGCTGATGCACATGGTTATGAGATTTTCCATCGCGATACACCTGATTTTGATTGAGCCGCATCGTATATCGTCGATTTTGACCCTGATATTGATGATTGATTCTTGCACTCCGTGCATTTGATTGGACTTACGCATGTTCAGCATTGCTATTGGATTTCGTGATTCCGTGCATGTTGAGCGCACATGATTTAGCTTTTATTCATGCATGATGGATGCACCGATTTGGACCTTCGCGCATGTTGGGCGTGTGTTTTGAGATACGATTTTGGTGCACACCAGATGCACTAAATCGAGATTCTTCGTGCATGTCAGATGCACCTGTTTTGGCTGTCAGGCACACACGTTGCCTATGACAGATGTTTCGTGCACACCCGTTGCACCAAGAGGTTGTTTTGTGCACCTGTATGGCACATATATGGATTTTGATTTCCGTGCGCACCAGACGCACAGGGTGGCGTTATGTGCATTTTTGGGATTTATTCCTTTTGGAGCAGTACATTTTTATGATATACGATATTCGTTTCGTACTGAGCAGGACTAGTCAGAGGACAGTACCTGGATATATTTTGCATGCATTGATAGTTATCGAAGGGATTTCCAAAAAGCGAGCTATAGTCTCAGCATATATACCTACATGTCCGATATGACACGAAACGTTTTAAAAACAAGGAAACCCTTCCGAATTGTTTTCAAAACGGTGGAACGTACATAGTAAACAAAAGATATATACATATGGGGTTATTTTCAAATGAAAAACGTCCGCCACTGTGCAGTGTTATGCGCATCGTACAGCGACTTAAAAAGATTTGGCATGCATTTACTTCATCTATTCACATGTATAGATTGGATGTCTACATGTATAGTTCTGATTATATCATATTGGGTTTATTTTGGACTTGACATTTGTGTCTTTACCATGACTCCGATGATTGCGGGATGCTTGACGGAGTTTCGTTTTTGAGTTATCTGCTCATTACTCATGCGCATGCATTGCGCTATGATATTTATGTATTGATGATTTCGGAGCTCCGACGACTTAGATTTGTATCGAAATGTTTTAGTATTTGGGGGTTTAAATTTAAATTCGGGGACCGAATTTCTTTAAGGTGGGTAGATTATAACATTTCCAAATAATAAAATGTTATTTTTGGGAATTTTTATATTTTAATATTATTTTAATGAATATTTTAATATACCGGTATAATTAAATACAAATAAATGGGGGGAAATTATGGAAAATTCTAAAATAGGGTATTTTATGGAATTATGCCATTTTAAAGTATTCTTGATTAGTTTTACACTAATTTAGTGCTAATCGCGATTAAAAATCGCTAATCGGATTTTTAGCAAATTTTGTGCAAAACATGCACATATCTTTTTGTACACTTGTGTTACATTTTCTTGCCATGGTTTTACTTTGGGGTTACTATTCTAGTGAGAAGGATTTAAAAAGGAAAAGGATAATGGAAAGTAATATAATATGAGGGTTGGTGAGAGAGAGAGAGGTATGGGTTATTTTGACCAAGACTTAGTCATTTTCTCTTCAACCTTCACCCATTTCTCTCCCTCTCCCTCTTGTTGCTGCTGAGCTGCTGCTCCCCCTTCTCCCTCCCCTTTCAAGCCCCAAAATCACCATGAAATCAACTCCAAAACCCTACTCCCATTTCACTAAAAAGGTGCACGAGCTCAAGATCTACACATTGGACCAAGGAAGCAAGGAATTTGGCCACTTGGGGAAACTCAAGAATTTTCTTGAGTTGCCAAATGAGGTATTTATTGAACCATTAGATTAGTTTTTGCATTACTTATACCCCTATGTCAAAATTGAATCGATATCGGGTGATGTTGTGAACTTAAGGAAGACCTAGTTAGAGTTTGAGGGAATTGAGAGTTGTATTATGAAATTGAGATCAGTAGAGGCCACCCCAACACCCTAGTGCTTGAATTATGACCCAAAACAGAGACTTGAAACCCGGAATATGGATTTTGAAACCCCGACATCGGATAAATATGTGATTTGTGAGGGTATTTTGGAATCTGGAGCAACCCGGGGCCACTAGAATTGATTTTGGGATTACTGGGAGTCGTGCAGGCACCTAGGAAGCTACCACAGAGACCCGAGCCCCTAACTCCAACTCTGGGCCGCAGATATATTCATTCTGGCCGCAATTTGCGGCCAGATCAGGGAAATTAGGTCCCAGATTTGGTTCATGGCTCCTTTTGCACTAAAATAGACCCCTCCTATATGTAGTTTTGGTTAATTGTCACCTGGGGAAAATCTGGGAGCATTTTGGATTGTTTTAGGCTATGTTTTCCGTATTTTAAAATGCACTTTCTTGATAATTGGATTTGTATTTTGTTGTCGGGCGTTCGTACATCGACAACAGGGATTGTTTGATTGATTTACACGTTTAGGCCATAGGTTCCAACCTATGAGCACACTGTGCGCTGTATCGGTTTTCTGCCTCGATTTTAATACGTATTGTGACTGTTTATTATTATAGGTACCCTCGCAAGGATTCCGAGGCGAAGAAGCGTGGCGTCATCGATTTCGGCGAGCGAAGATCAGGTGAGTAGATTATATCTACGGGGGAAGTCGGGTGGATGGCGTATAGCAACCCCGCAGTCCGTGGTGATGTATACGAATACGTATACACACATATATTTCTTGTGTGATGGTTAAGATTATTGATGGTAATAATGGATTATTGATGACAAGGATGTATTGGTTTAGTAGTGCAAAACCCTAGAGTAGGGGTTGCACACCCACACATACACGTACACATATACTTGCATACATCCTTTCATTTATTTGTGCGCCTATGGAGGTGTGTATATCTACACATGGGTATGGGACATGTGTTCATATACGGGATTGAGGCCATGAGATTCGGCGATATGACAGAGTTCGTAATTGAGATGCGACATGATGGTTTTAGCGGGCCTTTGGGCATGTGTTTTACCCCGCATTCATACTTATATAGATGGCATCGTTGGTACTAGACTTAGAGTTGTACCCTAAATTATGTGATACGATGGTAGTGATACCTGTTATGTGATGAGATAATATGATATTGACTCAGATTTAGGTGGTTTCCATACCCCTGCCGATTGACTTGATAGTTGGGTCCATAGTTCGCATAGTAGGCGTTAGACTAGACCCGAGTCATACCCATTTCAAAACTAACGAATCGGGGATATTTTAAAGATGGGCAAAAGGGATTCTACGGATATTTTCAAACGACGCATCTTTTCTTCAAACACTGTAGCCCTTATTCTACTAAAAACCCTGATTCGTCTTATTTCAAATGGCAAAGCTACATGATATATTTACTGTTGCATTGATTATTCGATTCCGCATATTCATGCTATTTGCATTGCATTGCTTGTGTTTATTGATATATTACAGTCATGCTGCTCGGACACCAGCACCATTATCGATGATGCGTATGTTCCACGTACACTGTTTGCCGGCTCACAAACTTCATCATCGATAATTGCCATGTCACTACACTGTAGTACTGTTGTATTCAATATATGATTCTTGCATGACATAATGATATGCTTACATTTCTTTTACATGTCGCATACATCATGCTTTCTGATTATACGCATTGAGAGTTGCTGTTTCCATGATATTTCTGGATTTGGGAACCGTGGGTATTTCAAAAGAGAATATGTAATTGCTTTAAAAACCCGGTTACCCTTGATATGATATTTCAGTGCGTCCACCATGTCTTTTCTCGGTGCTGAGAGCGACATGTGGAACCCGATTCGAGGAGGCGGATGGGGCCGATTGCGGGTATATGGTGGACCCGGTACGGTTCCCCTCGGCAAGATGATCGAAGGATTTTGCCGATTGAGCCTGGAGGTGGGCGAGTACCCACTGGTGATTGGTTGGACCTGGCGGTTATCCGGAGGATACCGGCCGGAGTCGATAGATGGATATGGGCATACCGCTGGGGCCGAGGGCCGATTCGACAGATGGAGCCCGATACATGAGGATTTACGTGCCGATGCTGGGCATAGTTTTCATGATGTTTTCGAGTGTCGATGCTGGACACTCCGGTTCCATGATTTTGACGTGTCGCGAGGGACACAGGTGGTTTATCTCCTCATTTTTCCATGCATATGCTGATGATATTTACATGCATGAGGGTTATTGTCATTGGGTGACGAGTGGACGGGATCCACGTACATGCAGATTTGATTACATTGATCATACCTCATATTTATGATATGCTATTACCTGAGGCACTGGCACGAGCACTTGGCACTATACTCATGTATAGAGATTACATTGCCAGTTTAGCATGCTTCAGACTTATTCATATTGAGGTTTATATATATCTGATCGTATTGACCTAGGATGGGTCATACATTCGATCTCTGCTTGTAGGTATTTTCTATTCACGAGTTGGCAACTCACCCCCGTTGTGCCACAGTTCTTGCAGGTTTTTGCCGTACAGATTCCATAGCGGCATTTCTGGCACACTGCTTCCATATGGGTGACTTGCTTTGGTAGGTGGGTTCTTTTGCATCAGAACCACCATTGTACATGTATTATTCATTGTATCTAGTAATTCTATCAACCAAAACTTGTATATTGTTTCAGACTTAGACACAGTGATGTATTATTTCGACCTTAGAGTCGCGCTTGTAGTATTATGGTTTTCTGGCTGTTTTGAGTTCTTTTTGGGTTTTGATCCTCGCCCTTTGGCGTTGTATATTATTATTGCTTGCGTGGTTGTGACCGTCGATTGACGAAGAGCTAGAACCCGCTTGGGGATGCCTTTTATCATTTCATATATATTATTCTTGTTGTACCCCGTTCAGGGCCAGTTTTTACAAAGGAAACTCTGCCGAAATTTTTAGGAAAGGTTACACATTTTAAAAATACATATTCGGCTTAGTTATTTAAAAAAATTGACTTTCAAAACATGATTTCTTTACTTCTTAAAACTAGTTTTCCTTATTTACTCCTTAAAATGGTTTTAGATTTCTGGGCTTTTGGCTTACTTGGATCAGATGGGGTCCTATAGACTTCATATGGTTCAAGGGCCAGTCACGTGCTCTTTCGGGTCGTGACAACATATAATGATTAGCAGACGTTCAATACAAATATCACATCACAGATAAATACCCGTCAGCATAAGTCTTTAGAAACTCGATCAAAATACGGTTTTTAAAGCCCCAAAAACAAAATTTTCTTTCTGGAAAATCTGGGCTGAAAAAACATATACCAAAATTCCCAAAATACTCCACTGAGTATTCTGCAGACAAGACGATCTACAGCCGAGTTAAATCGGCCGCGGAACCGCGGCAATAGCAAGCTAATGACGCGTTTCCGCGGCGGTTTGATGGGTTCTCTGGACCGTTTTTCCACAGTAGGCTATAAAAACCCTGAGTCGATTTTTAAAGCATGATTTATTATTTTTATAGAACTTAAAAAATCGACAGCAAGTTTGATTTCGGGGTGTATTTCGCGACTTTTTCTCCGATCGAATTTCTAGTTACTATGCTAACATGTTAGGTAGTGTTTAACTAGGCTCTGATACCACTGTAAGTCCATGCTACCCTTCCCCGGTACTTACGGAGTTGCGGAATTGGTGAAAAACGATTTTCAAGAGGGTGTTAACATGGACTACCAATACGGATCTTTGTTAAACTACTAACTAACAACCTAACAAGAGTTTACCTACTCGGTTAAGGGGCTATACCTTTCTTGAACTCCTTCATCTTCGACTCCTCCCGGTGTACGGATCGGCCTCACCTCGTCGTCTCCTTACGCCGAAGATGGATCCACCCGAAAGCTTCTACCTTTGGCTTCTTCTTCGAACTTTGAAGAAACTAGATCACTTGGCTTGCTAGGCCTTGTGAACTAGAATGAGCAGAGGAATGTTTTGGTGTCTTTTTATCTCTAAGGCAATGAGCCTCAACACATGAGAATGATTTGCCTTGAGGTAGAGAGAGCAAGAGGAAGAGGGAGAGCTTGAGAATGAGAGAGCTCAAGAGAGAGAAAGCAAAATGATAAAATGAACCATACTCTTCTCATTCTCACCTCTCATAATCCAAAAACCATCATAACAAAAATAGTAATCAAGTATTGTGTAAATGGTTTAAGTCAAAATGGCTATATCATTTCATGCACTCATTTTGCATAAATAAACAAGCAAGCAAAAGTCTTTGCTATGGAATGATAGCCATTGTCATGATGATGGTCAACTAGTCCAACCTAGTCAACCGGTCAACAAAGTCAACAAAGTCAACCCCTCAACAACCATGTCACTATAATACTTAATTAATATTAATGTTAATCATATATCTTATTCTCATTAGGGTTTAGCAAAAAGTCAATGGTCAACAGTCAACAATCCTAATGAGAATACTCTGCCTCTGTCTCTCTGTCAACTGTGCATACACACCCGCATCCGCGTTCCGAGGAACACGAATACAAACGAGATAAAACCAATCCCAAAATGTACACTAGGATCTGGCTTAAACCAAAGCCCTCTAGTGTTAACTGTCCGGACATTGTACGTGCACAAGTGCACGGATGTGACCGAACCCTGTCGCAAAACCATGCGACCTGTCGCAAAACCATGCGAGCTCTACTCTTTTCCCTAAAGGCGAATAGCTTTCTGTGTGGGACTCTAAAGACTCGACACTACGCTGGCAGTGGGTTTAACCACAGACCGCAAGCGGCACTAGCTGTGCGTAACGGTCCCTAGGTAGATGCCGACAAGAAGACTGACGAGGTGAAACCCATCTGAACTCCTACTGAGCCTGAATGTCACAGTCTCCGTACAGTCCGGTCTGTTCGTCTGATACATCGCATGGCGGGCCTAGGAGGGCGGTAAACGTCAGTTCCCTAATAGCGGTACAAGTCGTGCCGGAGTAAAGCCCAAAACACCCTGAGATAACACTGGAAGCCTACCATTATATCTCGCTTGCCCTGGCCAGGGACTACTCGTGTAATGGCTCTCCTAGACACAGCGCGATGCCAACCCCCAATACCGGGAGAGACGAATCCTGTCTAACCGTCACTGCCTCCAAGTGCTTCGGGACTGCACCCAACTACTACCTGTTTGCACGCCTCCTTTGAGCCGTGGTAGGGTAGTAATCAAAGTACAGTGGGAACACACTCGAGGCGAAGTGACAGTGTCAAGTCAGCGGACTAAGCTGTACTCATGTCACCTGCGAACTGATAACTGACGATAGGTATAATACCAACCAATCAGTTCCCGACGAGTCCTGTCCAGTGTACTCGTAACCCAACGAGCACCCGCATACTATCTCCAGTACGACGTACTGATGGCTGTGGGACAGACCATCTCCCACACTGGGATGAGAAGCGCATACGCTAGTCTACTCCGGAGTATCGATGCCCTGTCTCGATAGTCCTGCGACTAGGGACCTGCATAAGGATGTGCTTATAAATTACCCAGCCCCCACTAGTGTCACGACCCGAAAGTACGGAACGTGACCGGCACTTAGATTACGAAGCGTCTAGAGGCGCAACGTAACCTAAGTAAGCCGAAGCCCAGAAATCTAAACCATAAAAAAAAAGTAAAGGAAAACACGTAGAAAACAAGTTTAAAAGCAACATCCAATTTTCTCAAAAATTTCGGCAGAGTCTCCTTTGTAAAAACTGGCCCTAAACGGGTACAACAAGTATAATATACATAAACAATAAAAAGCATCCCCAAAAGGGAGCTAGCTCAACGCCAACAGGCGGAAACAACCACAACAATACACAATAGTATACAACGCCAAAGGGCGAGGCTAAAAACTCAAAAGAAAACAAAACCACCAGATCAGAATAATACATGCGCGACTCTAAGGTCGAAATAAATAACTGGTCCAATAAACTTATCAAGTAATACAAGTTTGGTTGATGGAGCTTACTAGATACAAATGAAAGAATAAAAGTACAATGGTGGTCCAGATACAAGTGAACCAACCTACCGTGCAAATCACCCTGAATGAAATGATATGCCAGCAACTGCCAGGGAAACCTGTACATCGAACCTGTAATAAAATTTGGCACAACGGGGGTGAGTTGCCAACTCGTGAGTAGAAGACATCTACGAAAAGAAATCGAATGCACGACGCTATCCTGGGTCATAATAATACACTACTATATCCCAATCATCTAGTAATAGCAGGGTAATACTACGTGTAAGTGCAAATACTCTGTGCTCGTGTCAGTGCCTCATATAGTACTATGTCATATGAATGGATATGCATGCACCATGAATATAAAATAACCAATCCTGAAATCCAGATATATCTGTATAAGAAATCTTTAGCTGTTATCATAGTAAAATGTGTATAGAAATCTGAAATATCAACAATAAAATCCATGGAAATCCGTGTCAAGCATCGACACAAACATGTAAATCTCAAGTCTCATAGTCTCAATATCTCGGGCTCCATCAGTCCGGATCGGCCCATATCATCAAATCTCACGACAACGGTCGGTATCCTCCGGATATCCGCCGCGCCAGACATCACCGGTAGGTAGCCTTCCCCTGCCAGGCTCATCGTCTACAACTCGATCTTCTTGCCCCGGGGTACCATACCGGGCCCACCATGTACCCGAGACGGTTCATCCACTCCTCGAATCGGGTCTCGAAATCCAACAGAAAACATGAAATCTCATGGTGGACGACACATACATCCCGAGAAAACCGCATCTTATGTTTTAAAAAGAGAGGAGGGGAGAGAAAGAAGTTTTTATATATTTTTGCGGTTTTCCCCAAAATCCAGAAATCTCATAGAAAACCAAAATCCCAAAATCATGAGTAAGTATATGATAAGTGTCGGCATATGCCCATAATACTGCATGATAACATGGAAATATGAATGCATGAAATATCTAAGTAATCAATGCCGTGTCTAGACTAACATCTGAGAGTAATCATAATGCTATATCGGTCTAGCTTTTAGCTGAATGTATCAATAAAAGATATTATGATCTAAGTGTACGTGACATAGCAATTACCGATGATGATGTGTATGAGCTGGCAAATAAGTGTGCGTGGAATATGCGCATCATCGGTAATGGTGCTGGTGTCCTAACAGGCAGAGTTTTATACTGATTACAGAAATATATGTATGAACATGCAACATTATGATTACAGTATGAATGTGAAGACAGATGTGCATTATCCACTCCTCTGCGATATACGAGTACAACTACCACTATATGAATCGAACCTAAACTAGTGTCCATCTAACCTCCTAAGGAACTAAACCTAAGAAACTAGTCAAAGAAACAAGAGTCTACCTAAGGTCTGAATCAATATCTCTAATAGTCGGCGATCCAGCCTCAATAGCGTCACATACGTAGTACGGCTTCCTCGAATCAAGAGTGCGGATCAATCATCATATCTATGCCTCGTGCGGTAAAATCCATCATACGGCATTCCAATATCGGGGTACGGGTCAAGTATCTCCTAGGTGTCTCATCATTCGTATAATGTCATCATCGACACATCTCATGATCAAGGTGTTAAACTGTAATCGCATACATCAATCATATATCATTGCCATCATAATATGCACCATTAGTTTATCCTCAAAAATATCATGTCATATGTATCATATTGTGATTAAGTCATACTGATATCATATCGTCATCAAGTCACACCTATATGATATCGACGTCAGGTCACACCTATATGATGTCGTAATCAAGTCATACATATATCATATCGTGATCAGTCACAAGTTACAGTCCGGGTAACCACCCATTATAATTTATGTATACATGTTCATTATCTCATTCTCTAATGATCCGCTAACACTTAATACGACTGTATAGCCAAGAATCACGGCATCAAGCCCAGTTATACTGTTTCATCATACCTCGGATATCATATCACATCAATGTATCCCATACACGTGTTGTATATATATATATATATACCTATACCTAGTCCTATATGTATATATACATGCACGTACACACCATGTCGAGTTTCAGTGTGTGCGTGTGTGTGTTTCTATCTGAAACCTACGAACCTCTTCCAAGGTATTCATCCTCTGGTGTGGTTTTCCTAAATCAGTCTAGTCCAGCCAAGGGTCATTACTAGGGTCCTACTCATTAAGAATCTAGGGTCACATCTGGTTTCCTAATGACAATAAGTACTATTCCTATTCTACGTTGCGGGGGTGCTAAACGCCATCCACCCGACTTTCCCCCGTAGATATGCATCTACTCACCTGGTCCATGTCTGCCGAAGACGGTGTCGCCATCCTCCTCTTCATCGCCCGCAGTCCACGTGAGGGGTACCTAAACGCAAACATATAAATAGCATCGTAAACTAAATCACATACAAAAGTCAAAAAGACGCAAGGAACAAGCATAGGTTAAAATCTATGTCCCGTCCACGCAAAAGCACCAAATATCGCTCGATATCGGCGTACAAACTCCGATGGATCGAGATAACATCAACAAATAACTCATAGTTTTAAAACTCGTTACTTATAATATATAACATGATTAAATCCATCGAAACCCTAAAATCCATCAAATCGCCCGATTTCGTAAAACCCGAAAATGCCAATTTACCGTTTTTCTTCAAAACTTGACATTTAAATGAAACCAATGGTCATAAAACTCATTAAAAAGCATAACTAGACTATACAAACCATTACTATATTTTTATTACACAAATTTGTATTAATTTGAAATTTCTAGTTTGCAACCTTTAACAATTTTCAACATTTTTCAAGCAAAATACCACAATTCCACCACAAAACATGATTTTGCATGAATTAATATACTAAACTACAATTCATGATGATAATGATATAATGAAACCATAATTATATTTTTAATCTCATTTATTTAGGAATTTCCAAAATCTAGTTTGCAAAAACTAGCATAATTAGCATATTTATCACACTTTATTAACTAACAATTGAAACTAATAACTAGATTAGGTTTTGCATTCCACTAACATTTTAATATCCCAATTAAAACCATAATATAATGATAAAAATATTAATTAGAATTTTATCTCACCCACATATACATTTATAAAAAACTAGTTAGCTAAATAGCATAATTAAATAAATTTTGGATTAACAAATTATTATACCACAACCATGCAAGAATTTTCCACTCTAAAAGATGTTAAACTAGCTATTATAACCTTATTTAATTAATAAAAACCACAACTTGAATTTACAAACCTAACTTGAATTTTAGAATTTGCAACTAGAATTAATCTAATAAATCTAATTATGCTTTAAAAGAAACATCTAATAGAAATAAAACAAAAGAGAAAGATTTATACCTCCACAACCTCAAGTCCAAACATGAAAATGAGCCTAAAAAATGCATGCTTTCCCACTCAAAAATCCATGTAAAGAAGAGTAGAGAATAAAGGGTAGGAAATAAATAGGATTTTGTGGATTTTTAATTGAATTTTTGATGGATTTTTGATGAATTTTGAACAAAAAATGAAGTGGAAATGGGGGGGGGGGGGCTGCCATGGGGGTGTTGAGGCCGGCCACAATTAGGAGGAGGGGGTGGAGAGTGAGAAAAGTGAAGAAAAGTGTAGAAGGTCTCACTAAAATATCATAGAATTAAGTCTTTTCATGAAATTAATAAAAATTCTTTATTTTCCTCACTTAATTTAACCTAGAATGGTCTAGAACCATGGATAAATTTAAAAATAAATTTTGCAATAAACACACAAGATTCTAATATGCAATGGTTCATTTTTACAAATTAAAACCATTCAAATTTGTAATTTACACTAATTTAGTGTAAAAATAAAGCCTATGTTAATATTTAAAATAATTAATTTAGGAAAAATATTTAATTAAACTAAAAATTTATAAGTGGCTAAATAAACACCATTTACTAGTAATTACATAATTAAAATAGGTATTTTTGAAATTATAATGAAAAACAATCACGGTTTGGTTTTACGAAAAATACATTTTGCTTTACCGAAAATCATAAAATTAACTTAAACAATTTTATTCATTTAATTATTTATTAAATTATTTTTAAAACATTACAACTAGTGTGACTGCCATCACAACGCTGGTAATCAAGCAAAGATCCTAAGGGCTCCACTAATGTGTATATGTGATATACTAAAATAAACACATGTACACATTGAAGTAGAAACAAACCAAGTAGTATACTACTATATTGAGCAAGATAGTTTATACAAGGTGAATATCCCAAGCTTCCATTAAGTAATATACAAACTAATATGATACAGTAATGGCCTCTAGGGCATATACACTAACAGTTAGAACCAATAGCCTACGTATGCAAAAACAACCAAACAACCCTCGTCGTTGACGTAAAAACGTCCAACGACCAAATCCAAATTCAAATATCAAAACCAACTTTCAAATACCAGAAAACATAATACGGCAACTGAGGGAATCACTCTCATATTCTTGCTCAGGTAATCTGGGACAAAACAAAAAATACAGTAGCTATGTTATAAGGTATGTGAGCTACAGGCAAAACCCCAACACAAATGCCCAAATTTTGGCCGGCCTAACTGCTACAGTAACCGCCCCTGCCGGCCCCATCTTAGAATCTGGGCCTCGTCTTTTCGTGGTGGTCTCCTATTGGTCTAACTAGGTTAATATAAATGTTTGATTTTTTTTATAAAGGTCCCGGGTTGCTCCAGATTCCCTGTAAACCTCCAAAAATATCACAAAACCGTCACGGAAAGTTTCTAAGTTCGTGTATTGGGTTCGATTCTATGCCCCAAGTAAGGAAATCATCACTAAGGTTCTACAACACTCACTACACCTCCATTACCTCTTTACAAGTCCACAAAACCGCTAAACATCAACTTGGAAATTTCCAAGATCATCAAATCATATCGGTTTAACTCTAAACTAACAATAGGATAAACTAAACACAATAACTTAACTATAGTCTAGAATTATACCTCATTTGGTAACTCAAGAATTTTCTTGAGTTTCTCAAAGTCGTCAAAATCCAACTTTGAAAGGTCCAATGGGTTTGTAGAGAGGTTGTGCATCTTTTGAATGAAGAGGTTGTTGGGTTTTGGCAAGGTTTTTGAGGTGATCCATGGAGGTAGAGGAGGTGGAGGAAGTGAAGAAGAAGATGAAGAAGAGAAGTGAAGGAAGAAAGGAAATGAAATAAAGAATTGGTCAAGGGGCTCTCTCTCTTTCTCATATGACATGCCATGCCTCATGACATCATTATGTCCCTTCTCTCTCTCTCCTCAATCATGCCATCTCTTTTTCTCACACAAATAAAACCAAAAATCAACAATGCAAATGAAGCCAACATGTAACAAAAATGCAACATGTCATGGTGCACTAACCATGGAAAATGTAGAAACACGGATTTGGCTTAATCGTGATTAGTAGTGCAATAATCAATTTTTATTTAAACTGCATATAATTAATTATAAAAATACCAAATCCAATAAATATATTTTATTTTAATATTAAATTCCAAAAATAATATTTTATATTTTCTGAAATGTTACAATCTTCCCCCTTAAATAAATTTGGTCCCCGAATTTAAATTTAAACCCCCAAATGCTAAAACATTTCAATAATCAGCTCAAATCAATGGGGCTCCGAAATCACGGAAGATACAGAAATACCACAGGGCATCGTGTGTGTCTGGAAACGAGTATGAAACTCAAAATCGAACTCCGTCAAGCGTCACGCAATCATCGGAGTTACAATGGAGATACAGATCTCGAAATCCACTACTGAAATCCAATATACACTAGTCGAATACTATCATACATGTATAGTATCCATCCTTGAAAAATCTCCTAAAACTGAATAAAACATATGCAAAATATTTTCTGAATCGCCGTGTGATGCGTAACTCACGGCACAAGTGACGGACGCTCATTTTTAAAGTAATAAATATACGTTCATATATGTTTTGCTCAAATATACGTTCCGCCCTTTTGAAATAACCCAAAAGGTTTTTCGTTGTAAACGTTCGTGTCGCTCACGGACACGTAGGAAATAGCGAGACCATAGCTCCTTTTTTAAAACCTCTTGTTTAAACTTTTAATGCATGCAAAGTACTCAGGTACTGTCCTCAGATTAATCCTGTTCGGCTACTATATAATATAGTGCCCATCATGAAAACAAAGTGCTCAAGCGCAAAATCAGCCTCGAAAGGCGTATCCAACAATCACGTGCTTCTGGTGCGCACGGAAATCAAAGCCAAATACAAGTGCTAGGAATGTGCACAAAACCAAACTAAGTGCAACGGGTGTGCACGAAAGCATCTGTCCAGTGCAACGGATGTGCACGACAATAATATCAAGTGCATCTATAGTGCATGAAAATCTCAACCCAGTGCAACTAACATGTACGAATGAAAATCCTAATCGAGTGCATCCGTGTGCACAAAATCACATCTCATATCATGCGTCCAACATGCGCGAAAATCAAAATCAAGTGCATCCGTCATGTACGAATGAAATCTAAATCAAGTGCATCCGACATGCACGAAAAAAATCTAAATTAAGTGCATCTGGTGCGCACAAAATCCTGCACCATGCGCCTAATATGCGTAAAAATCCAACCCAAGCGCGTCAGGTCCGTATAAACCATCTAGTGTAGTAGCATGCACGAAAACGAACGTCAAGTGCAAACGCGCACAAAACATAAATCTGGTGAAACAAATGCTCAAGACATAAATCGGGTGCAACCAAGGTACGGAATACAAATCCGGTGCAACCAATGCACGAAATACAAATCCGGTGCAACCAATGCACGAAATATAACTCAAGTGCAACAAATGCACAAATTACAAATCGGGTGCTACAAGTGAACGAAAACTCATCAATAACTCAACCGCGTATAAAAATAACACCGAGGGTACCAAGGTGTATAAAATCATAAACGTGTGCAACTTTGTGCACAAAATCCATCCCAATGCACTTCAAGCACATGTAAGCTATACCAAGTGCATAAACCAAATCGAGTGCGTACCACATGCATAAAATCAAATCAACCGTATGAAATCCATGAAATCATAAACACGTGCAGCTAAGGTAAAAAATGAATATTAAGTGCAATTGATATGCATAATTCATAATCCAACACAACGGTGTATAAAACATATATCAAGTGCAATAACTATGCATAAAATGTTGATACCCGGTAGGTGCATCCATGGTGCACGAAAACAATATCATGAAACTCAATCATCAAAACTCAAATACAAGCGATATAAGCGTGATACTCGGATCAAAAACGCAAATCGCAACAAATGACATTGAGGTACACCTCCTATAATGTCGAAAAAAATGTCGGTGCGCCCAAAACTGGCAGAGCAAGAACATTCGCTTGCCTCCTGCTCACGGTCTGGCATCCTCTGTCTCTGGGTCCTCATTTCTCTGTGGATTACCAATCTCGCAATCCATCGGCTCGTTGGCCCGGTCAGGTGTTCTAACGGAAACGATTCCGCTCTGGCACTCTTCTGGTCATCTTTCGGCAAATTAGAATGACCACTCGTAAAGCAGTACGTCACTAGCGTCGGCCTCTGGCCCTCTGAATACACATTACACAACTGATCCTCTGTGCAAATTTTATCGCAGCAGTGTCCTGGAAAGCACCTGGTCAATGTCTCTTCCGATCTCGCCTATGCCGAACTATACGGAGGCCGGTACTCTTACATAATCTTTTCTCGTTTTTTGGACATCTGCGTTTTAAGCACAGCATTTCCTCGGGAACTGGCCGTATCCCAACGCCTCTGTATACACATCAGATCTCTAATCTCAACGGGGAGTAACAACAGCTTGTTAACATCTCGCACGAACCTCTTGTTCCACTCGTCTTTATTATCGTTCACTTCGACGTCACGTCTTGCTATCTGCGTACTGCAATTGTTCTCGGCTACAGTCAATTCGGAGTCTCTCACACGGACTCGAAATTACGAACTCGGTATCTTCATCACTCTGTAGAAGATATCTAGTCGAACAGGTCCTCAGGAACTCGTCCCAACCATCGGAGGAATGTACTTATTCATCCGCTTTCGATCAACTCACAAAGCACCTGGGTGAGGTCCTCTATCCGAAACTGGTCAACTTACTGATCTCCTATCAGATCATCCAACGAACAACGTCATCTCTGGATCGATCTACCCTAGATCTGAATAAGATTCTTCACACTGGAAATCTTCAGCTCAACTGAGCCTGCGTCGGCGCATCAAACCAGACGAATTACCTTCGTCTCTCAACTCAAGATAGACTAGCTATCTCCTGTCGCATCTCTGCCTGAAAGCTCCAGCGATCTCAGCTCGTTAGCTCTGGAAGCGACATCCCATCAATCTCAGCAACAGCCGGGTCATCCGTCTGCACGGTAGACAACATCATGATCTCTGAGGTAGGCTATACATCAGCAGTCCTCTCAATCTGGCAGCCTCTATCAATGGCCCGATCATCCGGTGCAAAACCGAACACTCGCCTATAACGAGAGGTCACAACACAACACTAAACCGATACGTCCCCATGTCACCAGTAAACATGATGGTCAGTCCTTGTCCATAACGAGCTCGTCCTGACCGCATCACTAGCAGCAGCTCAATCTGCGCTCCAACCATGGTGACAGGAACCTCAAGCATGTATCAATGAAGATAGATCAAAGGAACGAAAGGAATCAACAGATCCAGAATGGATACATGATCATAAGGAGGAACGGAATAAATGAGAGTATGATCATTGGAACGAATAGAATCAAGGATCTCAAATGGACGTATAATCACGGGAACGAAGAGAATCATAGATCTCAAGGTATGTACATCCTAAGGTCACTTAAGTGGAGTATCGTATCGTAAGTATGCCGCGGAACATACGTACAGTACGTCACTCTACTTGAGTTACCTACTCCATCAATCAGAGTCAACTTATGTAACGAAAGTTTGGGTCTAATCCCCCTATTCATGTCTAAGTTCCGTAAGGTCAAGCCTAGGTTCTGAAATATTTACGCTCTAGACTCCGCATAGTCAAACCTAGAATCGAATCAAGGTTAAACCTAGCGCTCTGATACCAACTTTGTCACGACCCGAAATTTAGTTTGTGACCGGCACTTAAATCACCCCACGTCTAAAGGCGTAACATAAATTAAGTAAGCCGAAACCCAGAAATCTAAACCTTTTAAAGAAAATAAAAGAGGTGAAGTTTTGAAATAAAGGTATGATGAAATCAAATGTTTTCTTAAATGCATAGATAATGGAGCATGAAAAATGCAAGTGGATTTTACTAGTTGAAAAACATGTTTCGTCTTTTTAAAAAGTTAGGCAGCACCTCCCTTGTATATTTTGATCCAAAACCACATATACATGATAATATAAGAGGCATCCCCAAGCGGGAGCTAGCTCTTCGCCAATCGGCGGAATCACAACCACGCAAGTCAGCAAAATATGTATATGACGTACCAACGGCGAAGATCAACACAAGAATAATGAATAAGCAAGACATCAAACCCACCAAGCGAACATATAGCCCATCCCTCTAAGTCTCGCAACTACAAGTCTTTCTAAGTCTTACTACTTATACAAATACTAGTTTCTGATTGATGGAGTTGACTAGATACAACAGGAATAATAATACAAGAGCGGCACGATCCAATATGTCCCACCTACCAAAGCAAATCACCCGAATGCAAGCTGTGTGACAGCGATACCGCTACTGATCCAGACGGTCAACCTGCAAGAACTGTGGCACAACGGGGGTGAATTGCCAACTTGTGAGTAGAAAACATAAGCAGGTAGAAATCGAATAAAACAATGACTCCTAGGTCAACTATATCATAAAGGTAATACTATGATATCTAAGGTGACCGTATCTGTCTATATGCCAACAATATAATCAATTCATGTATGCATGTGGATATCATTTACGTGTCCATCAATGACACAACAACATCATGGAACCTGAGTGTCCAACATCGACACTCGAAAAATCATGAAAGCATATGCATGTAAATATGAGGATATCAATCAACGTCTGTCCATCAACGACACATCAAAATCATGACACCTGAGTGTCCAACATCGACACTCGAAATATCATGAAACCCGTGTCCAACATCGATACGTAAATCTTTATATCTCGGACTCCGTCAGTCCGGATCGGCCCACGGGCTCCGTCAGTCCGGATTGGCCCATATCATCTCACGACTCCGGTCGGTATCCTCCGAATAACCGTCGAGCCTAATACTATCACCGGTAGGTAGTGTTCCCTCTGCCAGGCTCATCGGCTACTCTACGACAATCATTTTATACCCCGGGGTACCTTACCGGGTCCACCATGTACCCGCAGACGGTGCCTACCACTCCTCGAATTGGGTATTACATAGCTCATAACCGAGAAAACACATGGTGGACGTCTCGAAATATCATATCATGAGAAACCGGGTTTTTAAAACAATACATACTTTCTTTTGAAATATAACCACGGTTCTCAAATCCAGAATCTCATGAAAACAGCGTCTCAATGTATATAATCGTAAAGAATGATGTATGCAAACATAGAACAGAAATGTGAGCATATCAAGTATATCATGCGACATAGTATAGTGATGTGAGCATAGAAATATATCATGCCAACGAGTCATGTGACAGTACTGAACAATTAAGAGTAATAACATGATGTAGCAATTCTACTGTGTAAGTGACATAGCAATTATCGATGATGAAAGTGTGTGAGCCGTCAATCTATGTAAGTGTAAGATACGCATCATCGATAATTATGTAGTGTACTGACACAGGTATATGTAATACAATGAGAATATCATGAATGAACCATAAAGTACATCGTACGCAAAATGTTATAGGGTATACGTATTTAATCTAACATCTAAGTAAAGGCTAAACTAAGCGGTGTAGACAGAGATTAGATATCTGTAACATCTCCGAGTCGGTGAATCTATCAATTGGCATCCAGCCTTATAATATCACATACAGTATAATCCATCGTACAACATCCTCAAATCAAGGGTATGGATCAATCATTCGGTAAAGCAACGCGTGCGGCGACAAGAAACAGAATAGGGATTCTATCGACGTATACAATAATGAGAGTACGGATCTAAAGTATCGTATGCCATCTCACTCATCATTCACATAATTATATATATATATATATCTTAGGTCACATCCATATCAATCTCATATCATGGGACCGACAAAGATATTAATTATCTCATATAGCCTCACATCCGTATAACGACATATCAAACCAAGTCATCATATCTCATCGTATACTCTTTTCATCACATCCATAAGTTTCTCACATGGTTTCCCCAACCATACTTTATATATATTGGTTTCCATTTATAATTTGCGGGGGTTCTATACGCCATCCACCCGACTTCCCCCGTAGATATAAATCTACTCACCTGCGGAACTTCTTGTTCCGCCATAGTCGATGTTCTTCGTCGTCTCGGAATCCATGCGAGGGTACCTACAAATCAACACATATCGCAATGTTATGAAAACCAAGTCCGAAAACCGATACGGCACACGAATTGCCTATAGGTTAGAACCTACCCTACGCATGCAAAAACAACCAAACAACCCTCATCGTTGACATACAAACGTCCAACGATAAAATCCAAATTCAAATATCAAAACCAAGTTTCAAATACCGGAAAACATAATACGGCAACTGAGGGAATCACTCCCAGATTCTTGCTCAGGTAATTTGGGACAAAACAAAAAATACAGTAGCTATGTTATAAGGTATGTGAGCTACAGGAAAAACCCCAACACAAATGCCTAAATTTTGGCTGGCCTAGCTGCTACAGCAACCGCCCCCGCCGGCCCCATCTTAGAATTTGGGTCTCGTCTTCTCGTGGTGGTCTCCTATTGGTCTAACAAGGTTAATGTATATGTTTGATTTTTTTATAAAGGTCTCGGGTTGCTCCAGATTCCCTGTAGACCTCCAAAAATATTATAAAACCGACACAGAAAGTTTTTAAGTTCGTGTATTGGGTTCGATTCTATGGCCTAGGTCAGGAAATCATCACTAAGGTTCTACAACACTCACTACACCTCCATTACCTCTTTACAAGTCCACAAAACCACTAAACATCAACTTGGAAATTTCCAAGATCTTCAAATCATATCGGTTTAATTCTAAACTAACAATAGGATAAAACTAAACACAATAACTTAACTAAAGTCTAGAATTATACCTCATTTGGCAACTCAAGAATTTTCTTGAGTTTCTCAAAGTCTTCAAAATCCAATTTTGAAAGGTCCAATGGGTTTGTAGAGAGGTTGTGCATCTTTTTAATAAAGGGGTTGTAGAGTTTTGGCAAGGTTTTTGAGGTGATCCATGGAGGTAGAGGAAGCGGAGGAAGTGAAGAAGAATATGAAGAAGAGAAGTGAAGGAAGAAAGGAAATGAAATATAGAATTGGTCAAGGCGCTCTCTCTCTCTCTCTCTTTCTCACATGACATGCAATACCTCATGACATCATTATGTCCCTTCTCTCTCTCCCCTCAATCATGCCATCTCTTTTTCTCACACAAATAAAACCAAAAATCAACAATGCAAATGAAGCCAACATGTAACAAAAATGCAACATGTCATGGTGCACTAACCATGAAAAATGTAGAAACACGGATTTGGCTTAATCGCGATTAGTAGTGCACTAATCAATTTTTATTTAAAATGCATATAATTAATTATAAAAATGCCAAATCTAATAAATATATTTTATTTTAATATTAAATTCCAAAAATAATATTTTATATTTTCTGAAATGTTACACGAATGATCTCTTATATAGAGTATCATTGACGAAGGCGAAAGACAAAGCTCGTTTCATGAGCTGATGTCTAGAAGGCGCATTTTTAGGCGTTCGTTGGGATTTGAAGTAGTCTAGGAAGACTTCCCTCCAATCTTTGACCTTTCCTTTGTCCTCTATTTGAAGGGCTACTTGTTCGGTTGCTTCTTGTCCTTCGTCTTCTATATCTATTGGCGTGAGAACCCTTCAGCTTTGCACAATGATCCTTGCGTCATCAAGGTCTTCATCGGCCAGTTCCTTAGCCAATTTGCCCAATGCATCCGCCTTGCCGTTTTCTGCACGCGGTATACTCTCCAGGATGTAGGAGGGGATTTGTGTCAGCAGTTGCTGCACTCTCTCGCCATACTTTATCAGCTCTGGATTGCATGTTTGATATGTAGGGCTACACCCGCGCCCCGGCCATCAATCCATGGCCAAACGCGGAACAAAAACTTTAAAAATCCGGCGCTAACGGAACCCGATTTCCGGATCGAACCATTAACCCTATACTAGTAAACTGTAAAAGGAGTTTAGAGAGGTTATACAGATCAATCCGTGTCCTTCGGTCTTTAACCTCCGTCCTAAGCTCATCGCGGCTTCTTCGATCAAGTTTGTTCTCTCCAGTCTTCCTCGTCGAAGATGATCCACGTCGAGGATTATAATACGGGCTCCCGCTTCAAAACCGAAGCAACTCGGGCATCCAATTTGCTAGCCTAGATACCCAAGGTGAAATAGAGATAGTGTGTCAATACTTTGTCTCAAAGCACCCAAGGATTTGGGTAGGGGTGAATGAAGTTGCCAAGTGAAAAATGTGAGCTTAATAATTTTAGCCAAGTGAAGAATTGTTGTGGCTTGGAGAAAAATGGGCTTTGCTAAAAACGAGTTTCTGTGGATGTTTTGTTGAAGTGGTGGTGTTAATCAATTTTAGGCAACACAAGAAAAAAATAGCACAAGAAATCAACAGCCACTAAATACCCTCACCAAAATATCTCATAAATATCTAACACCAAAACAAAACCCATCAAAGCCAAATGACTCACCATGACACAAGCACGAGCCATGAATTTCCCAGCCACAAAATTAAGCCAAAAAATATAATTCACAATCCAAAACTTACACTCACTCATTTCATAATTATCAAACATTTAAAACTAAATGTTTAATAAAGAAAAAGAAATGGCAACTTCAAAAATAAACTCGTAACGAATTACAAGAATACCCCTCATCCGTATATACATACCTGCATCCGTATTCCGACTGAATACGAATACAACGAGATGAAAATAATCCAACAATATAATACTAAGATCCGGCTTAAACCAAAGCCCACTAGTATTATCCGTCCGATCATGATCCGTGCACAAGTGCACGATTATGATCGAACCCTACCATAAAACCATACGGCCTCTACAGCGTTTTGCCCGAACTAGGGAAACCCTCTGTGTGGGACTCTAAAGACTCGTCAATACTCTGGCAGTAGGTTTAACCACAAGCACGTCAGTGGCACTAGATGTACGTAACGGCTACCCACGTATTGAGCGAAAGGGAGGCCGACGAGCGAACTCATCCTGAAACCCTACTGAGCCTGACAGTGACAATATCCATACATTCCAGTCCATTCGTCTATGAGTATCGCATATCGAGTCTAGGGGGTGGATAAAGTCAGACCCCTAATAACTTGACATTTAGTGTCGGCATGAAACCTATCACCAACTGAGAAACTACCGATCCTAGATCGGTAATTCTCGTCTACCCCGGCTGAGGATTTCTGGTGATGGTCATCCGTGCACTCCGCGACATCAACCCCCAATATCGGGAGAGACGAATCCCTTGAGGATCCGCTCACTGCCTCCATGTGGCTCGGTACTGTACCCAACTAAAACCTGTTTGCACGACTCCTTTGAGCCGCGGTAGGGCCGTAATCAAAGCACAGTGGGAACTCACACGAGACAAATGACGATCTCAGGTTGATAGACTAACCTGTATGCATGTCACCTGAGAACTGCTATCTGACAATAGGTATAATACCAACTAGTATATTCCCGGCGAGTCCGTCCGGTGTACTCAACCTAATGAGCACCTGTATATATCTTAGGTGAACCAACTGACACTAATAGCTTGTGAGAGCGGCAACGCCCCTCGTCGGGGTCTCTCTCTACGACCAGAACTGTCGAATTCGATCCGTATACACTAGTCTACTCTTGGAGTATCGATGCCCAGTCTCGAAACTCCCACGACTAGGGACACTTTAAGGATGTGCTTATAGACCACCCAACTCTCGCGTATATGATCGCCATCATACAGCTGGTAGTTAAGCAAGAATCCTATGGGCTTTATCAATATGTAATAGTGATCTGTAATTTCACCTGAAGCATGTACACGATGATAAAGATGAAGGGTCACGGCAGCGTCCCGGCCATCGAAACGTGGCCAAAATGCGGAACAAAAATTTCTAAACTGGCGCTACCGTTACCCGAATCCTGGATCTACCTTAAACCCTAAGCTAGCAAACTAAACTAAAAGTTAGAATCATTATACCGAGTTGATCCGTGTCCTTCGGTCTTCATTCCAAGCTCCCAGTGGCTCCTTGATGTGATTTGGTTGCCGGTCTTCCTCCATCTCCGATGATCTACCTGAGGGAAACGACGCAAGCTCCAACCTCGTCGAACGAGGAAACCGACGCTCCACAGTCGCTAGCGATGGAGAGTGGGGGTGTAGTAGTGTGTCACTATATTTTTCTCTCTACCCATGAGCTCAATGAGAAACTCAAGAAAGATGAAGAAGGAAGTGAATTTTAGCATAAGCAAAATTTGCTAAGACTTTTTGGGTGAATGAGAGAGTGGGAGTAATCAAGTATGTAATTGATTAAGAGAGGTTTTGTCGATCAAAAATATTTACCGCAATCAAGAACGGCGTCGCATGAAGCTAGCCGGTGAATACGGGTCGGTCCACAGGGATGTGTAAATCTCCTTTAAGTTCTTACGAGTTAATTCCAAATGGTGTTTGGATTTATAATTAAACCTAAAAGTTGAAGTTGTATGAGACTAGGATTAGAAACTTGCTAGGATTAGGTCTAGGGAAAATTTGGTAAACAAAAATCTTCATCTCTTTCCATTGCTATTAATTAAAGATATCATATTAGTGTTATGGTAAATCTTACCAAAGGGGATTAGGATGATTAGGAAGATTGATTCTTCCTCTAGATCCTTATCCTTCCTTTCTTAATCTTTACCCTAACCTCCATGGAAAACCTTAAAATCCGGTCCTTTAAACTACGGAATCACCGTTACCTTGAGGGTAAAAGTGCCGTAGGGAGCGGAATAAAAAGGTATGCATGGAGTTCTAATGTTCATAAAAGTTTAGCAACGAAAAGAGATACGAGATCTTCGTCTCTCAAATCCTTCCCTATTCCTAACCCTACAAGCGAGGAAACTACTCGCTCATTGAGGGGATGAAAGAAGACATGAGTTTATTAAAGAGAGAAAACATCATTGCAAATTAATAAAAGCTAAAATAAATTAAACTAAGGCGAGAAAATAAATTACCTAGGGCAGATATAAAAAACTAGAACTATTGCAAGAAAAATTACCTACTTACTTTTGATGCACTCTCTTCAAGAAAACAGAATTTTATTCATGAGAAGAGGCATAAGAAAATACAAGGTCTTGGGTTCTATTTATAGGACATAGAAACCCTAGGTTTACAATTTGCACCGCATGTCTACAATTACAAATATACCCCCAGAAAATCTTTCCATAGCTGCCACAGAGTTTTGGTAAAAATTTCTTCGCGCACGGGCACAGGACGGCCGCGGATCCGCGGCATGGGCGCGCTTGGGCCGCGGATCCGCGGCCCAATGATGGGATCATCATGTTATTTTTCTTGGGCTTGTTTTGGTTCTTCTGGGCTTCTTGTTTCTTTATTTCTTTTTCCATTTGGGCTTCTGCAGTGATTCCAGATTTTCAGTGAACACTTGTACCGATCCTTTAACCGTTTTTCTTGCAAATTTGGATCTTGAGTTGCCTTGTTGATGGTGAACCGTTCTTCTGCTGGGCTTTACTAAGATCCTCCTAATTGTTGGTCAAAAGTTCTTTTTTGTGTCGTCTTTTGTGTTTTTCACTGTTTTTGCTCCAACAACCTGTAACCTGTAACATGTAGCAGACATGGGTCAAAAGCACCTGTTTTTATTCTTAAAAGCATAAGAATGGGGCATACAAAATGCAATATTATGTTATGAACAAATACCCCCAAACTTATCTTTTGCTCGCCCTCGAGCAAACTTTTTATTTTCTTTATTCTCGATAAAAATCTAACCTAGCCGCACTTTCGCAGGGAAACGCGATTGCACTGAGCTCGTGCAACAAGCCGTTAAACCTCTAGGTGTCCCTAGTAGGAGGAGTGTTGTCTCCTGAGGGTTTTCAGCGGATTACACCCATAAAATCCTATCAATTCGGCTTTTCGACTTTTGTTCTCAATTAGGTTTTCTAACAAGGAATTCTATTATCTTCAACCCGCAAATTATCCACCCATATTCTTCACACTTTCTCATTATTTAACTTAAGATTATATATATCCTGTAGAATTACCTAGCTTTCGGCATTTCTTAAGTTTTCCTTCTAGGGTTCCATCTCTACTTAGGAATTTCTATCAACTCTATTAAAGATATAAGTTTTATTCTTCACTCCTTTCTCTCATCTAAACTCTAATCACATATCCCCACGTGTGTGTAAATATCACCCCTACACTTGGAAATTCAAATCAAGCAATCGTACTCTCGTCCATTGTCAAAAGCACTTATTAATTGGTGATCTTTCGCTTTCACATCCTTCATGCGACTGTTAATACTTCTTGAGGTACCAACAACCGATTACAAGATGCGTTAGCACTTTAAAGCGTACTTCCTAGCTTTGCAATACCCAAGGCTTTTTAGCAGTGACTCCCAAACCAGTTGGTCTAAGGCACTAGGTGATGAAGCACCCTCGCTAAATATTTTTCTATTTTTACAGCCTTAAGTAATCACAAAAACCAGTGTCCATTTTTTTCTTTATTCACTTTTTTTTTTTTTTGTGCTAAGGACTTTAGACAAGAGTATTTCAAGGTCTCTTCTACTAATCCAAGTTTCAAGGTGCGTGTTTGTGCGTTTTGTAGGGTATATGTTTTCAGAATCTAGACTTAAGCTAGAAACTATTTTTCAAACTTATTCTCTAATAAAAGTTTTAATACTTTTCCTTCGTTTCGACTTAGCCCAAGAACTGAACCCAAAATCTGCCTATTTCTAAATAATCTACCAAGACAAATACTTTCTACCGTTAAACTCTAAGAAAGGTTATTTTTAGGGTTTTTAATTTGCTAAGTCTAAGATTTAGTTTTTCCTAGCCAGTTACCCTATTTATCAAACTCAAGTCAATTAACCAGAATTGAATACATTAATTTTTATAATTTTTGAATTTTTTCAATTTTTATGAGTTTTAGGGTTTTTCTAATTTTTTTTTATTTTTCAAATTTTCAAATTTTTATGATTTTTTATATAAAGATGCAATGCAGAAATATACATATGATTTTTTATTTTTCAAATTTTCAAATTTTTATGATTTTTTATATAAAGATGCAATGCAGAAATATACATATGAATGCAAAAGGAAAAACTTACCGAACATACCCCCAAACTTACAATGGACAGTGTCCTCACTGTCATGCTGCACCAAGTGGGTTGATAATATCGGCGAGTTCCTGCTTATTATTATATTTACATATTATATACACACCCCCAAACTTATTTGAAATAATGTTTTGGAAGAAAAGAAATCTGGGGGTGAAAGTGGAGGAATATTACTCAGTGTAGATCGGCTCCTGCAAGAACAGGAGCTCCTCCGAAGGGTCCGCTGTGAGGAACGGTTTCAAACGATACCCATTTACTTTGAAAAGCGTACCGTCCTCCGGGTTTTCTAGATCAACCGCACCGTGCGGATAAACGGTGCAGACTACAAAAGGTCCCCTCCACCTAGAACGGAGCTTGCCGGGATGAAAATGTAACCGAGTATCATATAATAAAACCTGTTGACCTGGTTTAAATGTCTTGCGCAAAAGGTTTTTATCATGAAATACCTTAACTCGGTTTTTAGCAATTACGGCAATATCATATGCCTCATCCCGCAGCTCTTCTAGTTCATTTAACTGCAGCTTTCGGTTGCTGCCCGCATCTCCTAAGGATAGATTCAGCTCTTTAATGGCCCAAAATGCCTTATGCTCAATTTCTACTGGAAGGTGGCAGGCCTTCCCGTAAACAAGCCGGTATGGAGACATGCCAAGATCGGTTTTGTATGCAGTACGGAAAGCCCATAGTGCATCGATTAATTTTAGTGACCAATCTTTACGGTTTTTAGAAACCGTTTTCTCCAAGATTTGCTTAATTTGTCGATTCGAGACCTCGGCTTGCCCACATGTTTGGGGATGGTATGGCATTGACAGCTTATGGGTGATAGAGTATTTGCGCATTAAGGACTCAAAAGTCCTATTACAAAAGTGAGAACCATTATCACTTATTATCGCACGAGGGTGCCCAAATCGAGAAAAGATGTGATCTTTAAGAAATCGAACGACAACCTTGTTATCATTCGTTCGACTAGGCATCGCCTCGACCCATTTTGAAACATAATCAACAGCCAAAAGAATATACACATTTCCAAAAGAGTTGGGAAATGGTCCCATGAAGTCTATACCCCAAACATCAAAAATGTCTACAACCAAAATAGGTTGGAGCGGCATTTCGTTTCTCCGCGATATCCGGCCCAAGTGTTGGCACCGGGAGAAAGTTTTGCAGTATTCGAAAGCATCTTTGAAGAGTCGTGGCCAATAGAAACCACACTGCAAAACTTTCTCGGCTGTCTTCTTTGGGCCAAAGTGCCCGCCACATGCTTGATCGTGGCAAAAAGACAACACACTCTTGACCTCATTTTCTGGCACACACCGACGAATGATTTGGTCGGGACAATATTTAAAAAGATAAGGTTCATCCCAGTAAAAATGCTTTACTTGGGACAAAAATCGAATTTTATCTTGTTTCGACCAATCGTTAGGTATCAAGACGGTGGCTAAGTAGTTTACAATATCGACGAACCATGGTTCGCAAGAAACAGTCAAGAGTTGCTCATCGGGGAAAGCATCAGTGATAGGCAGTTCAAGTGTAGGCGACGAAGGAAGTCGTGAAAGGTGATCGGCCACTACGTTTTCACATCCCTTTTTGTCCCGTATGATAAGGTCAAATTCTTGTAGCAAGAGGATCCAACGTATGAGCCTAGACTTAGCATCCTTCTTCGCAAAAAGGTGGCGAAGAGCTGAGTGATCCGTGTACACTATAACTGGGGAGCCGATTAAATAAGGCCGAAATTTCTCAAGTGCAAACACAACCGCTAAAAACTCTTTTTCTGTTGTTGTGTAGTTTAATTGGGCCTCATTTAATGTTCGGCTAGCGTAGTAAATTACATGCGGCATCTTGTTAATGTGCTGTCCAAGAACAGCACCAATTGCAAAATCTGATGCGTCGCACATAATTTCAAAAGGGTGCGTCCAGTCTGGAGATGAAAGGATGGGCACAGAAATGAGTGAGTGTTTCAAAGACTCGAACGCTTTCATGCAAGTTGAGTCGAAAACAAAAGTAGTGTCCTTGGCCAGCAAGAGAGTCAAGGGTCTAGCAATCTTGCTAAAGTCCTTGATGAACCGTCTATAGAAACCGGCATGGCCAAGGAAAGCTCGGATATCTTTGACGCATTTAGGAGGAGGAAGATTAGAAATGACGTCGATTTTTGCTCTATCAACCTCTATGCCGTTTTGCGAGATGACATGTCCTAAGACAATGCCTTCTCGTACCATAAAGTGGCACTTCTCCCAATTCAAAGTCAGGTTCTTTTCCCTACAGCGGGTGAGAACTGCGTCAAGATGTCGTAAACACTCATCGAAGGAGTCACCAAAAATGGAGAAATCATCCATAAAGATTTCCAAAAACTTCTCCACCATGTCCGAAAAGATCCCCATCATACACCGCTGAAATGTAGCGGGTGCATTGCATAACCCAAAGGGCATGCGACGATAAGCAAAAGTGCCAAAGGGACAAGTAAATGTAGTCTTGTCTTGATCCTCTTTGGCTATGGGGACTTGATTATAACCGGAATAGCCATCTAAAAAGCAGTAGAATTCGTGCCCCGCCAATCGTTCTAGCATTTGGTCAATGAATGGTAAAGGAAAGTGGTCCTTCCTTGTCGCGGCATTGAGTTTCCGGTAGTCGATGCAAACTCGCCACCCAGTTTGGGTGCGAGTGGGAATTAACTCATTTGCCTCATTTGTGATGACCGTGATGCCCGATTTCTTTGGCACGACATGAATGGGGCTAACCCATTGGCTATCCGAGATAGGGTAAATGATACCGCTATCAAGACACTTAACAATCTCCTTCTTGACCGCCTCTTTCATGATGGGGTTGAGGCGTCTTTGTGGATCCCGTGCCGGCTTGGCATCATCCATCAAGTGTATATGATGTTCGACAATTAGGGGACTAATCCCCTTGATGTCCGCCATAGACCAGCCGAAAGCTTGCCGATTATTGTATAAGACCGTTAAAAGAGCCTTCTCTTGCTCAAGAGCTAGAGAGGCCGAGATGATAACGGGTAAGGTCTCATTTTCACCTAGATAAGCATATTTTAGGTGCGACGGAAAAAGCTTTAGTTCGAGTTTAGGTGGTGAAACAATAGATGGTAACAATGGAGTAACTGTTTCAAACTCGAAGGATTCCATCAAAGGTTCAAATTGAGTGTACACTACCGAGTCGGATGGTTCAACTAACTCATCCGCAAAAGCAAAAGACTCAAACTCGGGTGGAGAGTCTTCAAGATCATCAACAAAGGTGAAACACTCATAATCTTTGTCCGACGTGAAAGCTGTGTCGGATTCTAGGAGGAACGCACTAGTGGCGTCAATATTACTGTGATCAAACATGAAATTTTCGAACTCACAGTCCTCCTCCGCGATCTCATCGATCGAGCACACATCAAGTACGTTAGAATTAGGCTCGCAAGGCTGACTTCCTAACTTGAAAATGTTAAGTTCAACCGTCATCTTGCCAAAGGATAGATTCATTGAACCGTTACGACAGTTGATTACCGCGTTAGAAGTCGCGAGGAATGGTCGACCAAGTATCACCGGAATTTGATTACGGGGGTTAGCGACAGGCTGTGTATCCATAATAATAAAGTCCACGGGGAAAATGAAATCCCCTACTCTAATTAACACATCCTCCAACTCTCCCCTAGGGTGGGTGATTGATCGGTCGGCCATTTGGAGAGTACAATGAGTAGGCTTGAGCTCTCCAACGCCTAATTGTTCGTACACCGAATAGGGTAGCAAATTGACACTAGCACCAAGATCTAATAGTGCTCTATTGATGGTCTTGTTCCCAATTGTTATCGAAATAGTAGGACAACTGGGGTCCTTGTGCTTTGGGGGTAAAGAATTGACAAGAGCATCACTAACAGTACTAGCCACGAAAACTTTCTTTGGTACTTGCGACTTCCTCTTTTTGGTGCATAAGTCCTTTAGGATTTTTGCATATGAAGGAACTTGTTGGATTGCATCCAAAAGAGGGATATTTATGCTAACCTGCTTGAACAACTCTACAATCTTCTCCATCTGCGGAGTTAGTTTATTGGATCTCAACCGATTTGGAAAAGGAACATTTTGAAAAGTTGTTGAGTCCAATTTTTGTGGATTAGATTGTTGAGTTGGAACGGAACCCCATGTAGATGTGTTCGTGTTGTGAGAAGAGGGTCCGTTCGAGCTAGAAGAAGTAGAGGCATGTGAAGGATGGAGAATAGGCTCTAACGAAGAAGAAGAGGAAGATGAAGAAGATGAAGAACCACCGGCAGAGGTGTCATGGTGAATACCCACATTGTTTTGCAGCACTCTTCCGGATCTCAACGTAGTCACAGCATTCACGTTATGATTCTGCTGTTCATGTGCAACATGTGCGTGACCGGGATTTGGGAGTGGTTGAGACGGAAGCTTTCCTTTCTCTCGCTCTTTCAATGCTGCGTTGAGTTGTGCAATTTGTGCCTCAATAGCTTTGATGCTTTGATCATGTGAGGCACTGTTTTGCACCAAAGATTGAACAGAAGTCTCTATCCTAGCTGTGGACTGTGCAGATTGCTTTAGGAATGCTTCTAGACTTCTTTCGAGCGAGCTAACAACATTTTGAGGGGGAACAAAATTGTTGGGTACAAAATTGTTCATCTGATTAGGGTAAGGTTGCTGTTGGAGAGGCTGCTGAAATTGAGTTTGTGGAGGTGCTTGTTGTTGTGGAGGAGGAGCCCTTTGAAAATTGTTGTTTCCTTGGGATTGTTGATTGTGGTTCCAAGCGAAATTAGGGTGGCTCTTCCAACCCGGATTATATGTCGAAGAGTATGGATCATTTCTTTGTCGTTGCTGAAAGGCAGCATTGACTTGATCTTGTCCTTGAGTAGGAGCAGTGTAAGGACACTCTTCGGTGAGATGTGATGGATCCGAACAACAAGCACAAACAGTTCGTGGGGGCACAACAGGGGCAGGAGAAGGTGCTGAGATTTTGGTCTCAAGCGCTTCTAGCTTTTTCGTAAGAGCGGCCATCTCGGCCTTCATAGCAATTGACATCTCTACTTGATGTATGCCTGCCCTAGGTTGACCAATAGAAGAAGATGATGTGGTCTTGGTGCTCTCCCATTGAATTGTTTGCTCACTAAGATCCTCAAGAAACTGCCATGCTTCCTCACTAGACTTGGACAGAAAGTGACCTTGACTAATGGTTTCTAGCAACTGCTTAGTTGCCGGGTTCAATCCCTCGTAAAGTGTTTGGCAAAGTTGCCATCTTTCGATCCCATGGTGAGGGCATTGAACGAGTAGGTCCTTGAATCTTTCAAAACATTTCCAAAATGGTTCGGCAGGAAGCTGTGAAAATTGTATAATTTCATTACGGATTTTTGCAGTTTTGTGATGAGGATAGAACTTTTTAAGAAAAGCTTTCACAAACTCGTCCCAATTTCTAATTGAGTGTGATGCGGTGCTGTATAGCCACTTCTCGGCTAGGTCACATAAGGTGAAAGGAATGACCCTTAGCCTTATAGCGTCATCACTTAATTGGGTAGTTTTCATCATGGCGCAAACGTTTTGGAATTTGTTGATAAAGATATATGCATCTTCGGATTCCAAACCATGAAACTTAGGCAGCATGTTGATGAAGTGGGGTTTGATCTCAAAATTGTCCCCATTAGCCGGTGGGAGGGAAAGACAAGTAGGAAGGGCGGTGCGGACGGGGTAGAAAAGATCCTTGAGCGCGACTCGTGCGGGCGCTTCGACAGGCGGAAGATTCTGGTTATTCGCACCTAACGGAGGTGGAATCCTTCCCGTCGGTAAGGTGTTGTTAGGATCGTATCCCGACATACCTTCGGAAGAATGTGATGGTGAAAGTGAAGAAGTGGACAAGATTTCGACTTCGGAGTCGAAAGGTTCGTCGGTCGGTACCAACGAAACACGGACTAATCGGGCGCTAGGGTCCCTAGTCCAACCGAACATACACTAAAAGGGTTAGTGTAGTCGAAAGATGAAAGACAGAATGTGAAGGTAAGAAAACGTCAATGAGAAGAAGTGGTGTAAGTGAGTGCAAAGATTCTTTAGCGACAAGTTGCAAGTTTTGAAAAGATTTTCCTTTTTAAGTGAGCTTTTGCAAAAAGATTTTGAAAAGAGACTAGTGACACAAATGCAATTAACCACACATGCAGAATCAGGCCTAAGTCTAGGGTCACCTAGGTCAGCTAGACAGCTCCTAACTATTCCAAAGGGCTAGAGATAGGACCTCAAACCGCCTCTTCACGGACAAGTACGGCCAGGTAAGTGGGAAGGAACCACCACTACAGTGGGCCTAATTAAAAACCACTAGCCTAGACACCGCAATGTCGGTTAGGATAAACGGCCAATGCCTATACTAGTCCTCTGTCCTATTGAGCTCGAGGTCCTTAGGGCTGAGTCTAATATTTTTTTAAATTAAAAGTGGTCAATGCAAATGCTTTAAGTGATTTCTGGGGTCCTGGGAAGGGTGATGAAATCCCCACCCAATCTGAATTGGTCAATAGCCCCTTAAAGTCAGATTAAAGTATGCAAAGCAGTAAATCACTTGCAATCAATTTGCTTTTTAGCGCGGCGCAAAGAATCCTGCAGAAAATCAATTATTGGAAGGGGAAGAAGATTTTTAGCGCAAAGAATCCTGCAGAAGATTTGGCAAAAGATATATGGGGATTTGTAGAGGGGAGAATGAGGAAGCAAACCGAGCAAATTTCGCGCAAAGAAGACTCCAACCCGCCGCGTTTCCGCCGCAGATGACACCCCTAGGCCGCGGTTCCGAGGTGAATATGAGGGATCGTGCTCTGAAAAAATTTGTACGGCTCTTCTGTAGCAATATACCTCTGTTCTGATGTACCTTTTCCTGATTCTCCTTCTGTATTGTTTCAGATCCGTCGGTCCTGCAAAGATCCACAAAGAAACCCTTCAAACAATAAAAGATGATAAAATTTTTTGTATTTTTGGAATTTTTCAGATTTTTCAGATTTTTTTATATTTTAGATTAACCCGAAATTACAAAAAGAAAATTTTACGCCATCCCCAGCAACGGCGCCATTTGATTAAGAGAGGTTTTGTCGATCAAAAATATTTACCGCAATCAAGAACGGCGTCGCATGAAGCTAGCCGGTGAATACGGGTCGGTCCACAGGGATGTGTAAATCTCCTTTAAGTTCTTACGAGTTAATTCCAAATGGTGTTTGGATTTATAATTAAACCTAAAAATTGAAGTTGTATGAGACTAGGATTAGAAACTTGCTAGGATTAGGTCTAGGGAAAATTTGGTAAACAAAAATCTTCATCTCTTTCCATTGCTATTAATTAAAGATATCATATTAGTGTTATGGTAAATCTTAACAAAGGGGATTAGGATGATTGGGAAGATTGATTCTTCCTCTAGATCCTTATCCTTCCTTTCTTAATCTTTACCCTAACCTCCATGGAAAACCTTAAAATCCGGTCCTTTAAACTACGGAATCACCGTTACCTTGAGGGTAAAAGTGCCGTAGGGAGCGGAATAAAAAGGTATGCATGGAGTTCTAATGTTCATAAAAGTTTAGCAACGAAAAGAGATGAAAGATCTTCGTCTCTCAAATCCTTCCCTATTCCTAACCCTAACAAGCGAGGAAACTACTCGCTCATTGAGGGGATGAAAGAAGACATGAGTTTATTAAAGAGAGAAAACATCATTGCAAATTAATAAAAGCTAAAATAAATTAAACTAAGGCGAGAAAATAAATTACCTAGGGCAGATATAAAAAACTAGAACTATTGCAAGAAAAATTACCTACTTACTTTTGATGCACTCTCTTCAAGAAAACAGAATTTTATTCATGAGAAGAGTCATAAGAAAATACAAGGTCTTGGGTTCTATTTATAGGACATAGAAACCCTAGGTTTACAATTTGCACCGCATGTCTACAATTACAAATATACCCCCAGAAAATCTTTCCATAGCCGCCACAGAGTTTTGGTAAAAATTTCTTCGCGCACGGGCACAGGACGGCCGCGGATCCGCGGCATGGGCGCGCTTGGGCCGCGGATCCACGGCCCAATGATGGGATCATCATGTTATTTTTCTTGGGCTTGTTTTGGTTCTTCTGGGCTTCTTGTTTCTTTATTTCTTTTTCCATTTGGGCTTCTGCAGTGATTCCAGATTTTCAGTGAACACTTGTACCGATCCTTTAACCTTTTTTCTTGCAAATTTGGATCTTGAGTTGCCTTGTTGATGGTGAACCGTTCTTCTGCTGGGCTTTACTAAGATCCTCCTAATTGTTGGTCAAAAGTCCTTTTTTTGTGTCGTCTTTTGTGTTTTTCACTGTTTTTGCTCCAACAACCTGTAACCTGTAACATGTAGCAGACATGGGTCAAAAGCACCTGTTTTTATTCTTAAAAGCATAAGAATGGGGCATACAAAATGCAATATTATGTTATGAACAGTAATCAATCAAAATGAAATGAGCCCCCATCCAAGAGTGGCCGGCCCCCCTCTTTCCTCCACACAAAAAAACATTTTCCTTTTCAATTTCATTAAACAAATGAGACCATACCTCAAAGACCATACCATGGTCCATGCCTCATGCCACCTCACACCCTCCACTTCATTATTAAACAAATGATTTTTCCATAAATGGAAAATCAATAATGAGGTGGCAAAACAGATAGAAGCCATTCCGTATAAAATACGGAATGCTTCCCGGTACATGTACCGAAATACATATACGCGTATTCGTACAAAAATACGAATAGCCAAGAGAGAAAATAAGTAGAGAACAATAATACTAGAATACGTATATACAAATATATATATAAATTATTAAATCAAAACCTGATTTAATAAACTGGCTTAATCCTAAGCCGCTAGTATTATCAATCGTCCGATTAAAGTCTGCGCAGCATGTGCACATAATTAATCGGACACCTGTATGTATCAACATACCTCATGTACACCATATCGCCTAAGCCATGAAAACCCTCTGTGTGGGACTCTAAAGACTCGTCAGTACGCTGGCATTGAGTTTAACCACAAGCACGTCAGTGGCACTAGCAGTACGTAACGACTATCCAGGTATTGAGCGAAAGGGAGGCCGACGAGCAAACTCATCCTGAACCCCTACTGAGCCTGACAGTGAAAATATCCGTACAGTCCGGTCTGTTCGTCTAAGAGTATCGTATATCGAGTCTAGGGGGGTGGATAAAGTCAGACCCCCAACAACGCGATATTCAGTGTCGGTATGAAACCCATCACCATCTGAGAAACTATCGATCCTGGATCGATAATTGTCGTCCACCGTGGCTACGGATTTATGGTGATGGCCATCCGGACACAACGCGACATCAACCCCCAATACCGGGAGAGACGAATCCCCGATGATCCGATCACTGCCTCCATGTGGCTCGGGACTGTACCCAACTAAAATCTGTTTGCACGACTCCTTTGAGCCGTGGTAGGGTAGTAATCAAAGCACAGTGGGAACTCACACGAGACAAATGACGATCTCAGGTCGACAAACCAACCTGTACACATGTCACCTGGGAACTGTTATCTGACAATAGGTATAATACCAACTAGCAGGTTCCCGGCGAGTCCGTCCAGTGTACTTATAACCCAATGAGCACCTGTATACTATCTTAGGTGAATAAACTAACACCAATGGCTTGTGAGACCTGGCTACCTTCCCTCATCGGGGTCTCAATCAGTATACACTAGTCTACACTGGAGTATCGATGCTCGTTCTCGATACTCTTACGACTAGGGATATTTAAGGATGTGCTTATAGACCCCAGCTCTCACATATGTGATCGCCATCATAATGCTGGCAGTCAAGCAAGAATCCTATGGGCTCTATCAACATGTATATGATGATAAAGACAAACCAAATAGCATACTATCATCTTGAGTAAGACTGTTTTATCGGTATAGGTCCTCACTCAATCATCATAATCACAAGTCCGCGACTATGATAATTGCCTTAAGGGCGCTATAGCCAACAATCTCCCACTTGCACTTAAGGCCAATTATTGCGATGTCGCATACTTACAGCCCGTGTGATACCGAACACCCAACTTCTCTACTAATCAGTTTCGCAAAGCCCGTTTGCGAAAATGATTGTGTTCGAGAAATAGCCTCAGTGAGTAGATCCACCCCAGTGTTTCTTTCTGTATCTCTCTTAATCTCAATTTCGCGGAGAAAGCTATCTCCCGAAATGAGCAATACTTGACTTAGAATTTGTTCGGATATCTGATAGGACCCAGTTCACAAATGAACTCCAAATCCAGCAAACTTCTTAGACTGTATCGTCTACTGAATTTAATCAGTATCATGTGCCATGCCTTTCCTCAGTATCCGCTTGGACCACTCGTCCAACATACTATCCCTCAAAAGAGGGAAAAACTATAACTCTGACAGTCATTCTGTCATCCAGGTCACCTTGGAAGCCTGATATGATAACCGTCTCCAGAAGGAGGCTACCGTTACCATATCCCAAGAACTTTCACTTATGTTCATAAACTGCTTCCCAATGTTTGTTCAGGATTGGATATGTTTATTGCAGCTAGTGCAAAAACAACATCTGGTGCGGTACTTGACATTTCATGATTAACTCAATTTCCTAAGCAAGTGATATGCTAATCATGCAGATCCCTCTCCCCTTTAGTCTTTAAGACACCTTTAGAGAGGGTGACTCCATCATCTGCAGGTTCACTACCATGCCAGGAGTCGTCCATACTAAAATACTTTTTAGAATAATGTCAAAGTACCCAGATTAGGATACTTCCCAAATCTAGATCTAAAACCATAGATCTAGTAACCAGAAAACCTGATATTATATCCATATCCTATGTGGAGAAACAACTTTGTGACAACCACAGTATAACCGATCGTAGTATAGGAATATCTCTTCCTATCAAGTGCATGTCATCCCAATACCTGGACATCACTCTCTACTACCTTCTTACCAGATCCATTTCCTATTCTGATGAGGTCAAGACCTATGACTGTCACATCAAAAATAGATGATCTATTTCCGCTATACCTGCTTTAGTCTATAAATAGACATAAGCTGCTTGCCTACCATGCTTCCGCTGCTCCCACTGACTACAACAACCCTCTGGCAGAGTCATATACACGTGCACTTCTAAAGCTAGTTTAGAACGATGCTATACTCATCCTCCTGCCGGGTCTTATAGTCTAGAACAGCAGCAATGGCAAGTCTGGGTAAACAAGAACCTCCCTGTCACCATCTCTGAGAAGACCGAAGTACCTCTTGTTAGTGTATATGCCCTAGAGGCCATTACTGTATCATACTAGTTTGTATATTACTTAATGGAAGCTTGGGATATTCACCTTGTATTGACAATCTTGCTCAAAATGGTAGTATGCTACTTGGTTTGTTTCTACTTTAATATGTGCATGTGTTTCTTTTAGCATATTGCTTATACATATTAGTAGAGCCCTTAGGATCTTTGCTTGATTACCAGCGTTGTGATGGCAGTCACACTCATGGGGGGTAATCCACAAGCACATCCTTATACAGGTCCCTAGTCGTAGGACTATCGAGACAGGACATCGATACTCCGGAGTAGACTAGCGTATGCGCTTCTCATCCCAGCAGGGGAGACGGTCTGTCCCACAGCCGTCAGTACGTCATACTTGAGATAGTATGCGGGTGCTCGTTAGGTTACGAGTGCACTGGACAGGACTCGTCTGGAACTGATTGGTTGGTACTATACCTATCGTCAGTTATCAGTTCCCAGGTGACATGAGTACAGCTTAGTCCGCTGACTTAACACTGTCACTTCACCTCGAGTGTGTTCCCACTGTACTTTGATTACTACCCTACCACGGCTCAAAGGAGTCGTGCAAACAGGTAGTAATTAGGTACAGTCCCGAAGCACTTGGAGGCAGTGACGGTTAGACAGGATTCGTCTCTTCCGGTATCGGGGGTTGACATCGCGCTGTGTCTAGGAGAGCCATTACACAAGTAGTCCCTAGCCAAGGCAAGCGAGATATACTGGTAGGTTACCAGTGTTATCTCAGGGTGTTCTGGGCTACACTCCGACACGACTTGTACCTCTATTAGGGGACTGACGTTTACCGCCCCCCTAAGCCCGCCATGCGATGTATCAGACGAACAGACCGGACTGTACGGAGATTGTCACATTCAGGCTCAGTAGGAGTTCAGATGGGTTTCACCTCGTCCGTCTTCTTATCGGCATCTACCTGGGGGCCGTTACGCACTGCTAGTGCCGCTTGCGGTCTGTGGTTAAACCCACTGCCAGCGTAGTGTCGAGTCTTTAGAGTCCCACACAGAGAGCTATTCGCCTTTAGGCAAAAGAGTAGAGATCGCATGGTTTTGCGACAGGTCGCATGGTTTTGCGACAGGATTCGGTCACATCCGCGCACTTGTGCACGTTTAGTGACCGGGCGGTTATTACTAGTGGGCTTTGGTTTAAGCCAAATCCTAGTATACGTTTTGGAATTGGTTTTATCTCGTTTGTATTCGTGTTCCCCGGAACGCGGATACGGGTGTGTATGCAAAGTTGACAGAGACAGAGGCAGAGGATTCTCATTAGGGTTGCTGACTGTTGACTTTTGTCAAACCCTAATGAGATTAAGCATCATGATTAACAATAATATTAATTGAGTATTATAATGACATGGTTAGGGTTGAAAGGTTGACCTAGTTGACTTGTTGACTTTTGTTGACCGGTTGACTAGGTTGGACTTGTTGACCACCATCGTGACAATGGCCATCATTTGGTTGCATTGACTTATGCTTGCTTGTTTTGTTCACCATTTGCATTTAATGAAAGAAATGATAGTGTCATTTGTCATGATAATAACCTTTACAATATACTCAATTATCATTACTTGTTATGATGATTTTGGATAATGAGAGCAAGGATGGCAAAAGGCTCACTCATTCTCTCATTTCATTTCTTTCTCTTGCCATCACTTGCTCAAGCTCTCCCTCTTCCTCTTGCTCTCTCTAGCTCAAGGCAAACCATTCTCATGTGTTGAGATTCATTGCCTTAGAGATAAAAACACCAAAACAATTCTCTACTCATCCTAGTTCACAAGGCCTAGCAAGCCAAGTGTTCTAGTTTCTTCAAAGTTCGAAGAAGAAGCCAAAGGTATAAGCTTTCGGGTGGATCCATCTTCGGCGTGAGAAGACGACGAGGGGAGGCCGATCCGTACACCATAAGAGTTGATGACGAAGGAGTTCAAGAAAGGTATAACCCCCTAACCGAGTAGGTGAACAACTCCTAGTTAGGTTGTTAGGTAGATTGTTTAACAAAGATCCGTATTTGTAGTCCATGTTACCACCCTAGCAAAAATCGTTTTACACCAATTCCGCAACCCCGTAAGTACCGGGGAAGGGTAGCATGGACTTACACCTCTCGGGTGCCTGAGGTTACCCACCAAAAACTGCGGAGTGGCTAATGGAAATGTCGAAACTAATTGAATCCTTAGGTTCTATCAAATCTTCAGTGATCGTTTGTGGTTCTGGAATCACTTACAGTTCTACCATACTCCCACTTATGTTTTTCTGAAAAAATCCATTTTACAAAAACTGTGGCGAGTCAAGAGCAATATAAATATTGATCTTCCTGATGGTAGAAAGTTATCCCTCTTCAAAGCCCGGCATAACCCATAAACAGCCATTACTAAAACGTGCCTTGAGTTTATCCGGATTCTAGTTTTAAGCATTAGCCGGACAACTCCCTATACCTTAACATCGTTAAGATACAAATTGATTCTATATAAATCTAATATAGAAACAAAAGCACTAATCTAATTCGAACCAGATTCAAAATCATGCATCTGTCTCCAGTGCATATCAACCAAATGGAAAGAGGACAATCAGCATTACTCATCTGGGAGTGCATCCATATATGAGTAACCCGAAAGAGAAGCAAGTTTTCAAAACCATTACTATCAACGGAATACCAAACATAAATATCTACATCTTCGACTACTTCGAAGAATCCTGATACTTCTAATAAATGGTTCTCTGCTTTATTCTTATACCTATAACTTCTCAAAATCTGAACCTTGCACTTCAACGAAATACATGTCTAGAATCAGAGAAGTTATGAGTAAACAGAATATAGTACGAGTACCAGCCCCATTGTCCTAATGGACACTGGACAACATACAATACTTTGTATAAGTCCCCTGAGTTCAATAACTCAAACCCTGTGCGTCGTAGGATGAAAAACTATAGTATGGTTAAGAAGAATTACACCGCTGTTGAATGCACCTTACCTAATCACCAGCTGATATAGGTAAATGTCACAGACATAATATCAAAAAGTTATATCTTACTTTATAAAATAAATGTACAGATATATCAGTTTGAAATTAGTGCATAACAACGGATATTCAAAACCAAATATTTGCCATCCGGCAAAATCCAGATGATTTTCTCAAATATCACCAATGACAACGAATTCCGATATAATGAGGATCTAATCACTCAATTCTCAATATCTTACTCCCACTCACCATCCGTAATAACATGCAGATGTGAGAAACTGATCTGGTAAATACATACCCTGGAGTTAGATTCCAATTGGCAAAACAGTTTTCAATTAACATCGCACAGTCGGACTGAAACATGGAAATGTTTCAAAAGGGTTAACTGGTATTCCTAGTAATGCCTCTTCCATTATCCTGAATCATGACAGTAACCATATACTTACCTGCCCTCACTGCAATCCCTTTATTATGTCTTTACTTATTACCTTCTGTACATCTCCTTTACGCTAATTGGTTTTCTTCATTCCCTACCCTTCGGCACCAGCCTAAGATTTGGAAGAAGACTATCCAATAAGTGTAATAGGTGTACTCTCCTAATTCTAGGATCCCTCGCAACCTGAGAGAAGGTAATGGAAAAAGATATCTGAATAATCCTATTCTATTTCTCCTGAACCAGAATCCATCCTCGAAAAAATTCCTTCGAGTTCGTATGTAACTATACGATGGATTTATCCAATGGAAGTGGATATCCATAGTGATACGGAGTGTTCTAAAGAAAAGTAAAGTGGATGTAGGAGTGGCAGGGGTATACACGGTATTTGTCATGAATGATGGCGATCGCAATTTTCTTTGCCATTATTCTAATCCCTTTATATGTCTTTACTTATTACCTTCTGTACACCACAGTTAAGCTTGTTTGTTTTCTTCCTTCCCTACCGTTCGGCACCTGCCTATGGTCTGGAGGAAGACTATCCAATAAGCTCAATAGGTGTACCCTCTCCTAATCCTAGGAGCCCTCACAACCTGAGAGAAGGTAAAGAGAAAAGACAACCGAATAATCCTATTCAATCTCTCCAGAACCAGAATCCATCCTCGAAAAAGTTCCTTCGAGTTCGTATGTAACTTTACGATGGATTTATCCAATGGAAGTGGATGTTCGTAGTGATACGAGGTGCTCTGGAGAAATGTAAAGGTGATATAGAAGTGGCAATGATGTATGCGACACCGTGACATTCCAAAAGTCAAAGTGTTTTAATGAAGGTTCGGTTAACTTGGTTCATGAGTTTTAGTCAAATATCGGGTCATAGTCGCAGCCAGAGAGAGAGAGAAGAAACACTCAGCGTGCACTCTAACCTAGATCAGAATGGTTAATCACTTTATCTAATCTGGATGGCTCCCACTGTTTCCTCGAATTCTTCTCCAAACCAAAAAGGAGAATTAGTCGGAATCACCCGAGGAGTAATCCTACTCATCAGTGGGAATCGGGATCCGACTATCATTGCATGATAATTTGATGGAAGCCACTCAAGTTACCACACTCCAGAAGGTATGCGCAAGCCTGGCAAGTTTCCTGTATGTTTGAAACTCCCGATAAGATTTTTACCCCAAGCAGCTTATGACCTTGACGGATGCCAACAAATCATAAGTTGCAAGTCAAGTTCTACCCGTCATTGTCCTGATTAATTTAGACCCACCCGTACTCGCCCTTGATGGATGCCAACAAGGCTGCACGACTGTCCTAGATTAATGCATATCCATGCTACAGAGAAGTAATACACAGCTACCGCACACTATGCCTTGACGGAAGCCAAGAAACATAGCAGGAATACTAGGCGCTACTTTTCTGAAATGACGGAGGGCTACAGCTGGTTTTTTGCGAAAAACCGTTAACGTAATGAACTTGATATCGTTGAAGGAATCCAAGTTTTTATTACAAAAATTATAGTAGCGAAAACTTTTGCTAAAGAGGTCACTCCCGGTGAAGAGATCTCGGCTCTTTCCTCGTAGAATGAGGTGCAGGATATTCCTAACTGAATACCACGATGCAAAGCAAAAAATAATCGACTATAGTAAAGTTATTACGTTGACGCAAACTTCTGCCCAAGGGGTCACTCCCGATGAAGGGATCTCGGCCCTTGCCTCGTCGAATGAGGTGCAGGATATTCCAAACTGAATACCACTGTGCAAAGCAAAAGAGAACGTCTGTAATGTCAGTTTTAAAAACTTGGTTCCAACAACATCATATATAGGTTTGTTTTATCCTTGCATTGATAATAATCAACGCAGTCCCATCAATTAATCACACCAGAAAATAACGAAAATAAAATGTACGTATATGCCATCCGCATTCGCCACTGGGTCCCGTCATCACCCGTTAGGTTACTTAACTAACGACAGAGCGGGGACTGGGCTAATGCGGGTGCAAAACATATACAACATCTACTAGTATATATAAATATATATATAACATTCGTCTCAGGCATGATATAAAGCAACATCACAGAAACATCACAGAAGCAACACAGAATGGTGGATAATCTGGAGCCCCGGGTTTCAGTTGAACCGCAAGTGAGACCCGACGTTCCCTATCGTGTGGATAGCCTGTGCAATGAAACCTAGACCCCTACGAGCGCGGCAAGTTACCCGCCAAAACCAGAAGTGAGGCAGCCCCCTTCAACAACGTGAATGGGCCACCCGTCACTTCTCGGAATTCGGTAACTTGAGCACCCCTCCTGGGTCAACCTATACCCCTACGAGTGCGGCGAATAGCCCGCCAATTCTAGAGTAAGGTCCCCTCCGTCTGAATGCCTTGAGATGCGGACCAGTTGCCCTCTAGAACCCGACTATTCATGCACTCTACCTCGGGGTAATCCTAGTACAGAAAATAAAATAATATACAAGGGTGATATCGACCTCAGCCCGGTTGTGCCCCAAAAGAATAATATACAAACTGGCAGTGACGGCAGTCCACATGTCGGACGCTCGTCCCACAATATCAAATGTACAAATGAAATAAAACTGTACTATCATTGCACCACTGGCTATCCACCATGACGATCCAACCAACATCACAGCACAACAAAGAACATCAACGAGAATGTCACGTTCGTAAACCCGTCTAAAAGAACATATAGCAGTTAGACGGGTTTACCGATCAAATGACATTCACGGTCGCAGATAGAAATGTATGTACTGTTAAACGCACACTTAAAATATCGATCGACTAAGTTCCAAATTGGCCCCAATAGCAAAACCAGCACTTCACAGAAACCTGGGCCAAAATAGGATATTACAAAAATCACAATTCCAAGTCAGGGGGCTACAGGAAAAATTTTGAAGCCCATCGCTACTAAATGGCCGTGGATCCGCCGCCAATAGGGGGTAAGTGCGGCGGTTCCGCGGCGGTTTAGAGGAATCAGAAGCCCAAATTTTTTCTGTACCCCTAAAAACGCCTGCACGGATTTTTAAGATACCCGAAATAATTTTTTGAACACTTTTGAAAATCGGCAGAAACTGTGAAAATGGAATCGTGATTTCGTAAATTTCCTTCGATCGATCTATTAAGTACGTTTAAACAAGCTAGTAAGGGGTTTAAAGAGTAGCTCTGATACAATGAAGGGTCACGGCAGCGCCCCGGCCATCGAAATACGGCCAAAATGCGGAACAGAAATTTCTAAACTGGCGCTACCGTTACCCGAATCCCGGATCTACCTTAAACCCTAAGCTAGCAAACTAAACTAAGAGTTAGAATCGTTATACCGAGTTGATCCGTGACCTTCGGTCTTCATTCCAAGCTCCTAGCGGCTCCTTGATGTGGTTTGGTTGCCGGTCTTCCTCCATTTCCGATGATCCACCCGAGGGAAACGGCGCAAGTTCCAACCTCGTCGAACGAGGCAACCGACGCTCCGCAGTCGCTAGCGATGGAGAGTGGGGGTGTAGTAGTGTGTCACTATCTTTTTCTCTCTACCCATGAGCTCAATGAGAAACTCAAGAAAGATGAAGAAGGAGGTGAATTTTGGCATGAGCAAAATTTGCTAAGACTTTTTGGGTGAATGAGAGAGTGGGAGTAATCAAGTGTGTAATCAATCAAAATGAAATGAGCCCCCATCCAAGAGTGTCCGGCCCCCCCTCTTTCCTCCACACAAAAAAAAACATTTTCCTTTTCAATTTCATTAAACAAATGAGACCATACCTCAAAGACCATACCATGGTCCATGCCTCATGCCACCTCACACCCTCCACCTCATTATAAAACAAATGATTTTTCCATAAATGGAAAATCAATAATGAGGTGGCAAAACATCTAGAAGCCATTCCGTATAAAATACGGAATGCTTCCCGGTACATGTACCGAAATACATATACGCGTATTCGTACAAAAATACGAATAGCCAAGAGAGAAAATAAGTAGAGAACAATAATACTAGAATACGTATATACAAATACATATATAAATTATTAAATCAAAACCTGATTTAATAAGCTGGCTTAATCCTAAGCCGCTAGTATTATCAACCGTCCGATTAAAGTCTACGCAGCATGTGCACATATTTAATCGGAAACCTGTATGTATCAACATACCTCATGTACACCATATCGCCTGAGCCGTCAAAACCCTCCGTGTGGGACTCTAAAGACTCGTCAATACGCTGGCAGTGGGTTTAACCACAAGCACGTCAGCGGCACTAGCTGTACGTAACGGCTACCCAGGTATTGAGCGAAAGGGAGGCCGACGAGCAAACTCATCCTGAACCCCTACTGAGCCTGACAGTGACAATATCCGTACAGTCCGGTCTGTTCGTCTAAGAGTATCACATATCGAGTCTAGGGGGGTGGATAAAGTCAGACCCCTAACAACGCGATATTCAGTGTCGGTATGAAACCCATCACCACCTGAGAAACTATCGATCCTGGATCGATAATTCTCATCCACCGTGGCCACGGACTTATGGTGATGGCCATCCGGACATAACGCGACATCAACCGCCAATACCGGGAGAGACGAATCCCCGACGATCCGATCACTGCCTCCATGTGGCTCGGGACTGTACCCAACTAAAACCTGTTTGCACGACTCCTTTGAGCCCTGGTAGGGTTGTAATCAAAGCACAGTGGGAACTCACACGAGACAAATGACGATCTCAGGTCGACAAACTAACCTGTACACATGTCACCTGGGAACTGCTATCTAATAATAGGTATAATACCAACTAGCAGGTTCCCGGCGAGTCCGTCCAGTGTACTCATAACCCAATGAGCACCTGTATACTATCTTAGGTAAACAAACTAACACCAATGGCTTGTGAGACTTGGCCACCGCCCCTCGTCGGGGTCTCAATCAGTATACACTAGTCTACACTGGAGTATCGATGCCCGGTCTCGATACTCCTACGACTAGGGACATTTAAGGATGTGCTTATAGACCCCAGCTCCCACATATGTGATCGCCATCATAATGCTGGCAGTCAAGAAAGAATCCTATGGGCTCTATCAATATGTATATGATGATAAAGACAAACCAGATAGCATACTATCATCTTGAGTAAGACTGTTTTATCGGTATAGGTCCTTACTCAATTATCATAATCGCAAGTCCGCGACTATGATAATTGCCTTGAGGGCACTATAGCCAACAAAAGACAAACCGGATAGCATACTATCATCTCGAGTAAGACTGTTCTACCGGTATAGGTCCTCCCTCAATCATTGCGATCACGTGCCTGTGATCCAATAATTGACGTAGAGCACTATAGCCAACAATCTCCCACTTGCACTTAAGGCTAATTATTGCGGTGTCGTATACTCACAACCCATGTGATACCGAACACCCAATTTCCCTACTAATCAGTTTCACAAAGCTCGTTTGTATAACTATTGTGTTTGAGAAATAGCCTCAGTGAGTGGATCCGCTCCAATGTTTCTTTCTATGTCTCTCTTTATCTCAAGTTCGCGGAGAAAGCCATCTTCCGAAATGAGCAATACCTGTCTTAGAATATGTCTGGGTATCTGATGGGACCCAGTTCACAAATGAACTCCAAATCCAGTAAACTTCTTAGACAGTATCGTCAACTGAATTTAATCAGTATCCTGTGCCATGCCTCCCTTAGTATCCGCTTGGACCTGTCCAAACTACTGCCTCTCAAAAGAGGGAAAACTATAACTCTAACAGTCACTCTGTCATTCGGGTCACCTTGGAAGCCTGAAATGATAACCATCTCCCGAAGGAGGCTGTCATTACCAAATCCCTAGAACAACCACTTATGTTCAAAAACTGCTTCCTAACGTTTCTCCAGGATTGGATTAATATATATCAACTTATTGCATCTAGTGCAAAAACAACATCTGGTATGGTACTTGACATCTCATGATTGACTCAATTGCCAAATCAAGTAATATGTCAATCATGCACATCCCTCTCCCCTTTAGCCTGTAAGACACCTTTAGAGAGAGTGACTCCATCACTTGGAGGTACACTACCATGCTTGGAGTCGTCCATTCTAAAATACCTTTAGAATACTGTCTAAGTACCCAGATTGGAAAACTACCCAAATCTAGATCTAAAACCATAGATCTAGTAACCAGAATGCCAGATATAATATCCATATCCTATGTAGAGAAACCACTGTATGACAACCACAGTATAACCGATCGTAGTGTAGGAATTTCACTTCCTACAAAATGCATGTCATCCAAATACCAGGACATGACACCCTACTTCATTCTTAACAGATCCATCTCCTATTCTGATGAAGTCAAAGCCCATGACTTTCACATCAAAAATAGATGATCTATCTCCGCTATACTTGCTGTAGTCTATAAATAGACATAAGCTACTTGTCCACTATGCTTTCGCTGCTCCCACTGACTACAACAACCCTCTGGCAGAGTCATATACACGTGCACTTCTAAAGCTAGTTTAGAACGACGCTATACTCATCCTCCTGCCGGGTCTCATAGTCTAGAACAGCAGTAATGGAATGTCTGGGTAAACAACAACCTCCCTGTCACCGTCTTTGAGGATACCAAAGTACCTCTCGGGTGCCTGAGGTTACCCACCATATCTGCGGAGTGGCTAATGGAATGTCAAACCATGATTAAATCTTTAGGTTCTATTAAATTTTCAGTAATCGTTTGTGGTTCTGGAATCACTTCTAGTTCTACCATACTCCCACTGCTGTTTTCTGAAAAAGTCCATTTTACTAAAACTGTGGCGAATCAAGAACAATATCACTACTGATCTTCCATATGGTAGAAAGTTAACCCTCGTCATAGCTCGAGATAACCCATAAACTGCCATTACAGAAACGTGCATTGAGTTATCCAGAGTCTGGTTTTAAGCATAAACATAACAACTCCATATACCTTAACATCGTTAAGATATGAACCTTCTATATACAATATAGAAACAGAGGCACTGTTAAATTGGAACCAGATTCAAATCATGCAGCTGTCTCCAGTGCATATCAACTAAATGGAAGGAGGCCGATCGGCATTACTCAACTAGGAGTGTATCCAGATATGAGTAACCTAAAAGAGAAGCAAGTTCTCAAAACCATTACTATCAACTGAATACCAAACACAAGTATCTACATCTTCGATCACCTTGAAGAATCCTGATACTCGCATCACGTGGTTCTCTACTTTATTCTTATGCATATAACTTCTCAAAACATGGACCTTTTATTTCTACGAAACACTTGTCTAAAACTTGAGAAGTCGCAAGTAAACAGAATATAATACGAGTACCAACCCCTCTGTCCTAATGGACACTGGACAACATACAATACTTTGTATAAGTTCTCTGAGTCGAATAACTCAAAACCTATGCGTCGTAGGTTGAAAACTGTACCATGGTTAAGAAGAATTATACCGCTGTTGAATGCTCCTTACCTAACCATCAACTGATATAGGTAAATGTCATGGACATAATTTCAAAAAGTTAAATCTCGCTTTATGAAATAAACGTACAAATATATCATTTTGAAATTGGTGCATAACAACGGATATTCAAAACCAAATATCTGCCATCAGGCAAAACCCTAGGCGATTTCCTCAAATATCACCAATTACAACGAATTCCGATATAATGAGGATATAATCACCTAATTCCCAATAACTTACTCCCACTCATCATCTATAAAACCATACAGATGTGAGAATCACAACCTGGTAAATACATACCCTAGAGTAAGGATCTAATTGGGAAATCGGTTTTCAATTAACAACGTATAGTGAAACTGAAACATGAAAATGTTTCGAAGGGATATCCGGGTATTCCAGTAATTCCTCTTCCATTATCCAGATTCATGACTATAACCGTATATTTCTTTGCCGTCTCTCTAAATCCCTTTATTTGTCTTTACTCATTACCTTCTGTACACCACCCTTAGGCTAAATGATTTTCTTCCTTCCCTACTGTTCGGTACCAGCCTGTGGTTTGGAAGAAGACTATCCAATAAGCGTAATAGGTGTACTCTCCTAATCCTAGAAGTACTCGCAACTTGAGAGAAGGTAAAGATAAAAGACAACCTGAATAATCCTATTCTATTTCTCCTGAACCGGAGAAATGCAAAGGTGAAGTAGGAGTGGTGATGAACTAAGCGGTTTAGTCGTAAATGATAGCAGTCCCATTTTACTTTGTCCTCTTTCTAATCCCTTTATTTGTCTTTACTTATTACCTTCTGTACACCACACTTAGGCTAATTGATTTTCTTCATTCCCCACTTTTCGGCACCTGCCTATGGTTTGGAAGAAGACTATCCAAAAAACGCAATAGGTGTACCCTCTCCTTATCCTAGGAGCCCTTACAACCTGAGAGAAGGTAAAAGGAAAAGACAACTGAATAGTCCTATTCAATTTCTCCAGAACCGGAAACCATCCTCGAATTTGAAACAAGTTTCTTCGAGTTCGTATGTAACTATACGATGGTCATATCCAATAAATATGGATCTTCGTAGTGATACGGAATATTCCGGAGAAAATCAAAGGGTAAAAGTAGGAGTGGTAATGATATATGCAACTTTGACAATCCAACAGTCAATGTTTTAAGAAGGTCCGGTTAACTTGGTTACTGAGTTATAGTCTAGGGTCGGGTCAAGGTCGCTGCCAAAGAGAGAGAGAAAAGAAACACTCAGCGTGCACTCTAACCTAGATTAGAATGGTCAATCACTTTATCTAATCATGATGTCTCCCACTGTATCCTCAAATTCCTCTCCAAACCTGAAAGAAGAATTAGTCGAGATTATCTAAAATCACCCGAGGAGTGAACCAACTCATCAGTGGGTATCGGGATCCAACTATCATCGCATGATAACCTGATGGAATCCATTCAAGTTATCACACTCCAGAAGGTATGCGCATGCCTGGCAAGTCTCCTGTATGCTTAAAACTCCCGATGTGATTTCTACCCCATGCTCTTATGACCTTGATGAAGGCCAACATATCATAAGTCACATGTCAAGTTCTACCCGTCATTGTCCAGGTTAATTTGAACCCACCCGTACATTCCCTTGACGAAGGCCAAAATAGTAGTACGACTGTCCCAAACTAATGCATCTATCTATGCAACAGAAAAGTAGCAAGCAGCTACCATACATTATGCCATGACGAAGGCCAACAAATATAGCATGAATACTAAATGCTACCCGTCTGAAATGACGAAGGGATACAAATGGTTTTTGGCGAAAAACCTTTAACGTAATGAACTTGAAATCATTGAAGGAACCGAATAGCTTTTTACAAATATATAGTGGCAAAAACCTTTGTGAAAGAGTTCATTCCCGGTGAAGGGATCTCGGCTCTTTCCTCGTCGAATGAGGTGCAGGATATTCCAACTGAATACCATGACGCAAAGAAAAAAGTAATTGACTATAGTGAAGTTATTACCCTGAAGCAAACTTCTGCCTAAAGGGTCACTCCCGGTGAAGGGATCTCGGCCCTTGCCTCGTCGAATGAGGTGCTGGATATTCATAACCGAATACCTCTATGCAAAACAAAAGAAAACGTCCTTGTAAGAACAGCTTTTGAAAATTTGTTCCAACAACATTGAATAGGTTTGTTTTCCTTGCATTGATCTGAATCAATGCAGTCCCATCAATTAATCAAGCCAGAAAAAAAAGAAAATATGATGTACGTATATTCCATCCGCATTCGCCACCGGGTCCCGTCATCACCCGTTAGGTTACTTAACTAACGACAGAGCGGGGACTGGACTAGCGCGGGTGTAAAACATATACAACATCTACTAGTATATATATAACAATATATAATAATCTCTCCAGGCGTGATAAATGCAACATCACAGATAAGCAATAAGCATCACAGAACAATACAGATAATCTGGGATCCCCGGGTTTCCTTTGAGCCGCAAGTGAAACCCGACGTTCCTCCGGTCGTGTGGATAGCATGTGCAATGAAAACCTAGACCCCTACGAGTGCGGCAAGTTACCCGCCAAAACCAGAAGCGAGGCAGCCCTCTTCATCAAAGTGAATGGGCCACCCGGCACTTCACGGAATCCGGTAAATTGAGCACCCCTCCTTGGGTCAACCTGTACCCTCTACGAGTGCGGCGAATAGCCTGCCAATTCTGGAGTGAGGCCCTCTCCTTCTCAACGCCATAAGATGCGGACCCGTTGCCCTCCAGAACCCGGCTATTTGTGCACTCCACTGCGGGGTAATCCTAGTACAGAAAAGAAAAATATGTACAACGGTGACATCGATGTCAACCAGGTTGTGCCCCAAACAAATAATATACAAACAGGCAGTGATGGCAGTCCACATGTCGGACGCTCGCCCCGGATATCAAATGTTCAAATAAAACTAAACTGTACTAACATTGCACCTAAGCTATCCACCACAACGAATCCACAACAAACACACCACAACACAGAACATCAACGCGAATGTCACGTTCGCAAACCCGTCTAAAAGAACTATAGGAATTAGACAAGTTGTACCGATCTAATGACATTCACGGTCGCAGATAGTAATGCATGTACTGTAAACTTTAAACAATGTTAGAAATATCGAATTTGAAATAATCCCGAATAGCCCCCAAACAACTAGATAAAACTATATCCAAACTGAGCTAAATAAACAATACCACTGAACTAATATTCCAGAGACTAGATGCCATGCTAAAAATCAAGTCCCAACTCAACTACAAAACCGGCATGGCCAGATTTTCATCAAGTCTCGCCGGCCAAGTAGTGGAATTAGGGGCTCGTGTTTGGTGTGTCTTCTAGTTGTCACCTAAATAGTCTTCTGCAATTGCTAAAATAATTTTAGAAGACCAATAAAATTTCGACAGAGAATGGAATATCGTTGGTATTGTTTTGGGGTTGTTTTGGTTTCGATATTTTAATATTGTCTAAACCAACTAGTATGCGATTAATGGGTTGGCTCTGATACTATGTAGGGCTACGCCAGCGCCCCGGCCATCAATCCGTGGCCAAACGCGGAACAAAAACTTTTAAAACCCGGCGCTAACGGAACCCGATTCCCGGATCGAACCATTAACCCTATACTAGTAAACTGTAAAAGGAGTTTAGAGAGGTTATACTGATCGATCCGTGTCCTTCGGTCATCAACCTCCATCCCAAGATCCTCGCGGCTTTCTCGATCAAGTTTGTTCTCCGGTCTCCCTCGTCGAAGACAAACCACGTCGAGGATTAGTAGTACGGGCTCCCGCTTCAAAACCGAAGCAACTCGGGCATCCAGTTTGCTAGCCTAGATACCCAAGGTGAAGTAGAGATAGTGTGTGAATACTTTGTCTCAAAGCACCCAAGAATTTGGGTGGAGGTGAATGAAGTTGCCAAGTGAAAAATGTGAGCTTAATAATTTTGGCCAAGTGAAGAATTGTTGTGGCTTAGAGAAAAATGGGCTCTGCTAAAAACGAGAATGGTTCTCTGTGGATGTTTTGTTGAAGTGGTGGTGTTAATCAATTTTAGACAACACAAGAAAAAAATAGCATAAGAAATCAACAGCCACTAAATACCCTCACCAAAATATCTCATAAATATCTAACACCAAAACAAAATGCATCAAAGCCAAATGACTCACCATGACACAAGCATGAGCCACGAATTTCCCAGCCACAAAATTAAGCCAAAAAACACAATTCACAATCCAAAACTTACACTCACTCATTTCACAATTATCAAACATTTAAAACTAAATGTTTAATAAAGAAAAAGAAATGGCAACTTCAAAAGTAAACTCGTAACGAATTACAAGAATACCCCTCATCTGTATATACATACCTGCATCCGTATTCCGACTGAATACGAATACAACGAGAAGAAAATAATCCAACAATATAATACTAGGATCCGGCTTAAACCAAAGCCCACTAGTATTATCCGTCCGATCATGATCCGTTCACAAGTGCACGAATATGATCGAACCCTACCATAAAACCATACGGCCTCTACAGCGTTTCGCCCGAACTAGGGAAACCCTCTGTGTGGGACTCTAAAGACTCGTCAATACTCTGGCAGTAGGTTTAACCACAAGCACGTCAGTGGCACTAAATGTACATAACGGCTACCCAGGTATTAAGCGAAAGGGAGGCCGACGAGCGAACTCATCCTGAAACCCTACTGAGCCTGACAGTGACAATATCTGTACATTCCGGTCCATTCGTCTATGAGTATCGCATATCGAGTCTAGGGGGTGGATAAAGTCAGACCCCCAATAACTTGATATTTAGTGTCGGTATGAAACCCATCACCAACTGAGAAACTACCGATCCTAGATCGGTAATTCTCGTCTACCCCGGCCGAGGATTTCTGGTGATGGCCACCCGTGCACTCCGCGACATCAACCCCCAATACCGGGAGAGACGAATCCCTTGACGATCCGCTCACTGCCTCCATGTGGCTCGGTACTGTACCCAACTAAAACCTGTTTGGGAAGGCATGAAACGGGAGATTGGCCGCTTTGTGGCAAAGTGCTTAGTGTGTCAGCAAGTTAAGGCTGAACATCAAAGGGTTGCTGGTTTATTGCAACCACTTCTGATTCCTCAATGGAAGTGGGAACATATAACCATGGATTTCGTGACATCTTTACCACAGAGTCCAAAGGGTAACAATGCAGTTTGGGTGATTGTTGATCGATTGACCAAGGTAGCTCACTTCATACCGTTTCGAGTTGGTCAGTCAACGGAAGCGTTGGCAGAATGGTACATGCAGGAGATTGTGAGATTGCATGGAGTACCTGTGAGCATCGTGTCCGACCATGACACCCGATTCTTATCACACATCTGGAGGAGCTTACAGGAAAGTTTGGGGACTCGATGGAAGTTTAACACAGCTTATCATCCTCAAACAGATGACCAATCGGAGAGAACGATCCAAACACTTGAAGACATGTTGAGAGCTTGCATGTTAGACTTCAAGGGTTCATGGGAGGATCATCTACACTTGGTGGAGTTTCGTACAACAACAGCTTTCAGGCGACTATTCAGATGGCTCCATTCGAAGCATTATATGGTCGCAAGTGTCGTTCACATGTTTGCTGGGACGATGTTGGAGAACGAAGATAGTTCGGACCGGATTTTATCGTGCAGACCGTTGAGAAGGTTAATACTATCTGGAATCATATAAAAGCAACACAAGACCGACAGAAGAGTTGGGCAGATACATCGAGAAGACCTCTAGAGTTCGACGTTGGTGATTTGGTATTCTTGAAGATATCACCGACTAGAGGGGTGATTCGTTTCGGAAGTCGAGGAAAGCTCAGTCCTCGATTCGTTGGACCTTTTGAGATCTTGGAACGTGTTGGAGAAGTGGCGTATCGTTTGGCGTTACCGCAACCCTTGGCGAATGTTCATGACATGTTTCACTTATCTCAACTCCGTAAGTATGTTCGAGATGAAACATATGTGTTGGATCAATCGGAGCTAACCGTACGTGAAGATTGGACTTTTGAGGAATTACCGATGTCGATTGTGGATCGAAGGGAAAATGTTCTTAAGAACAAGGTTATCCCTCTCGTACTTGTTTCTTGGGGAAATCACTCACATGGAGAATCAACTTGGGAATGAGAAGATGAAATCCGACAGAAGTTTCCACATCTATTCTTATAGTTTGTTGATTGTTTATCCTTTCTTATTCTTGGAATTTCGAGGACGAAATTCTTTTGTAGTTGGGTATAATGTAACACCCTAGTTCATTTATACCAATTCCAGTTCTCGTATTTCCTTAATTGTGGTAATTTCCTGATTTATCGTGTTTTGGGTGCGAATAGTATTTTACATTTTACATTGCATTCGACCCGACCCGCTTGCTTGAACCTGTTTGATTCATATTTATAGATTACCCTGACTTGTTACATAGACACGTGCATCTCATGTATACTGCATACTGACATTTTACCTGGCATTGCATCTTTTACCATATAACATTTTAGGTCATGTAAAATAATTTAAAATTGCATTTCATAGCCTGCATGATACCCCTAACCCCATGGTAGCATCCGCGCATCTTGTTCTCGTCCCGTTCAGTGAAACGGACGTATTTGGATAGCTACGCGCATGTACGTGCATCCATTCTTGGGGGTATGCATTTTCGTTACCTGAGCATTCATTTTGAATTTTGAAAGTCACACATATTTTTCGTATTTTAAATCTGAATTTTTACACCCGACCCGGGTGCGTTTTGAAATATTTTTGTATCCCGCCAAAATTCAATTTATTTAATTTTAAAAATATAGTTTAAAGATTTTCATACGATTTCTTTAACAAACTGAAACCTCTTATCTAAAATTTTAAATCTAAAAAGCTTTTAAAATTTTAAATCTAATTTCCTAACAAACTAACAACTCCTTTCTCTCACTCTCCCTCTCTCTCTCCTCTGCATATATATATATATATATATATTTTATTTATTTAATTTTTCTAACCTTATTTAATACACAACCTCTTCTTCTTACTTCTTCTTCTTTCTTCTTTCTTTTTCTTGATCTTGTTTCTTGATTCCAGTGATCACCGCCGGAGCCGTGCTCGTCGCTGACGATCCGAGTGATCCAGTGAACGTACCTGACTTATGTGATCATCCTCGTGCGTTGTTTGGAACCGTTCCGTGTACCGTGCGCGCGTCACGACATTTCGCCGACGAAAGACGTTCCGTACACATCCGTTCTTGTTCCGTCTAGGCAAGTTAATCTTGCTACATGCTATATAATTCATTTTATACCTATTTAAATAAATACCATACCTATAGTTTAAATCTAGTACCCCATGTTTAATTTTATAACGTTTCGATGTTCCGTTTGCATCCGTTTATATCATTTTAAATCTAGATCATGAAAACTTATCTTGTGACATACTAGATTACATTATACTGCATCCATATCATTTAAAATATATATCGTCGTAATATTTCTTATTATTATCTTTAATTAGTTTATAATCTGCATTTTATAATATTATACATTTGAAAATATTATAGTTCATACATGAAATGTCGTTGAAAAAGCGGATACGACAAATCTGAAATTTACTGTACACCTTATCTTATAAAATTCATTATAAATCATAAAAAAAATCATTAATATACGTTCTTTAGTTCGTTACGAAGCTAACTCAGAATACTATAACTCTATTAAATATTTACTTGCAAAATAAATTGTTTAAATAACGTAAAATACAAATGAAAATGTCTCTAAACTGCTGTCCAGGGAAATTCCAGTAGCAAACTTTCAATTTCGAATGTTCATAACTTTTTGTAGGGAAAACCTGAGATGCTTATACTTATAAAAATGAAAACTTTATTGAATTATCTTTGTTTTGGTATAAGACACGTCCCTTTTGGAGAACGTTTGTTATTTTTAACCTATTTTACAAATCAGGGTGACGCTGAATTTCTGAACGGAACTTTCTTGTGCAAATCAATACCACTTTTATAGTTATTGATCGCTTTGAATATGCTATCCATATTAATATTATTATATCAATATTTATATCACATATTGCTTAATTGTACATCCCACATTACCATTTTATAGTTTTATAACTTTTCGGATACCCGTTTGCATCCATCGCATTTAAGATACATATAATTGCATCCATAGATCACATTACTACATACTACTGTGATATTAACACTCCATGTTTAATAAATTGCATCCTAATTAATATTGGAACTATAAATGTAACCCTAATCGATAATTGTGCATCCATATCCTTGAAATTATATCTATTTGCATACCATATCACATTATTCCATTTTATTGTTATATTAGTACACTTGCTTTTTCTGTATGCCCATGATTATGCTAGGTTGATTTATAAGCACCCACATGATATCTTGTACACCCTGACATGACTTGCTACACCTACTACTTGACACGACATGGTACCGTACACACTTGACATGACATGACACCTTTATACATTACCTGGCTTGACCTGATGTACCATGGCCTTACCTGTTACCTGATCTTGTGTCTAATGCCAACAAACCTGACCTGTTGTCCTTACGGACCGTTCCTGTTGTCTATCCAGACAAACCTGTACCTTCCTGATCCTGTGTTGGCATTAGCTCTAGATTATTCAATACTTGACTTGAACATATATAACTTGGGGGTATGGGGAAATCAGTATTGTAACCGAACGTAACTCAAAGGGTCATCCCATTGTTTGCCGTTTTTCTGGGCGTTACGGAATACCCATTGTTTGCCGTTTTTCCGGACGTTACGGAATACCTATTGTTTGCCGTTTTTCCAAGCGTTACGGAATACCCATTGTTTGCCGTTTTTCCGGGCGTTACGAAATAATCACCTATGGGTTACGATGAGGATTACACTATTTGGTTTCGAAGACTTTAGAACAGATAACCACGTAGCACAGTTTAGATATCTCTGCACTTCACTTATACTGACACATTCACTGTTATATATTCTCATTATATTCTTGCTCATACTCATACCTGCATGTCTTACTACCCCTGTTTATACTATTGCTTGATGTTATGACGCGCTGACGTCTGGGTTTTGCATGGCCCAGATTCCTCTACCTTTGTTGCAGACTGATCAGGAGTTTTGCCGCTGTTAGACCGAGCGGTAAGGATCCTGTTGGTATGCAGTTTTACTTTCCAGGTGTTTCATTTATTGTATTCTTTTGCTTCCGCATATTATTATTTCTTGACTCATTCATTCTGGCTCATGGACATGTACTAGATAGTTAGTTTACTTTCCTGTTCTTGATATCTCTACAGCCGTAATGTGACTGTGGAAGGATTTTTCCTATCCACAGGTAGCATGGTTGGCTATGTCACGTGCCCATCTTAGCGTACTCTGGGAAGCGGGGCGTGACATGGTTTCTTTGGTATCAGAGCCATAGGATATAGGTTAATCGGGTTGATTCTTTTGTAGTTGGGTATTAGACCCAATACATGAATCGGAATACTCGAGATTAGGAACATGTCCTGCCACCTTTGTTCTCGTGATTCTTGAATCTTATCTTTCTCTTGATCGTCGTCTTGATGATATGCAAACCGCTTTGGATCTCAACTTGAAACCTTTTGGTTCCCTGTTGTTTCTCCTTATCCCTTGGATTCTGATACTAGGATTTGGACGACTTGAGTGGAGTTATGTGATTGTAACTATGAACTGCAGCATGGTTACAATGCGGTACTCTATTTAAGTAACTTGGAGTCCTAGTCTTGTTTCATGGTCGTTATATTACCTTGCTTCCCTTGCTTTCTAGTTCATGTTTTATCGCAAGCTTGAATTCTATTTACCGTGCTTATCTTCTTCAGTGTTTGGCTTCAAGTGAAATCGTTTCAGGTATCCTACTTGATCATGTCTTCCCCGCATTAGAATTATTCAATTCTGGTGCATCCCTTTGTTTGTTGTTGTCTTGGGAATGGATTTTCTCGGCACTTTCCACGCTCATATTGATTGTAAGGAAAGTAAGGTGATTTTCCAGATTCCCGGACATCCAGAGTTTGTTTTGCTGGAGGAAGCGGTTCTGTCGGGCCAGTCGAGTTTAGGGCTAGGCCGACAAACAATGTTCTTTCGTCGATGGAAGTTGGTAAGGAAGAAGCACCGGCTATAGTTCGAGAATTCATGGACGTGTTCGAGGACATCTCGGGTTTACCACAAAATGAGATGTGGAGTTTACGATTAATCTTGTTCCTGGTGCAGCGCCAATCTCAAAGGCGTACCCGATGGCACCAGTGGAGTTGGAAGAAGTATAGAAGTTGGTTGCTGAATTACTTGAGAAGGGTTGGATTCGCAACAGTAACTCATCTTGGGGAGCTCCAGTGCTTCTAGCAAAGAAGATGATGTCACAAGTAGAATATGCATCGATTATCGAGAATTAAACCGGGTGACTATTAAGAACAAGTACCCGATCCCTCGCATTGGTGAATTATTTGAGCAGCTTAGTGGCGCGAGGGTATTCTCGAAGCTGGATTTGCGATCCGGATATCATCAGGTCCGAGTTAAATCAGAAGATATTTTCAAGACTGCGTTCCGAACTTGGTATGGACATTACAAGTATTTAGTGATGTCATTCGGAGTCACGAATGCACCGGCGATATTTATGGACTTGATGAACCGAATCTTTCGCCGATCTTGGACCAGTTTATAGTGGTGTTCATCGATGATATTCTGGTCTACTCGAGGAACATTGAAGAGCATGCGGAACACTTGAAGATCACACTACAGACATTGAGGTAAGAAAGATTATATGCAAAGATGAGCCAGTGCAAGTTTTGGCTTGAAGAAGTGAAGTTTTGGGGCACGTCGTATCCGGAGATGGAATCGCCGTTGGCCCCGAAAGATTGCAGCAGTTCGAGATTGGCCGATTCCGAAGAACGTTGCTGAGATCAGAAGCTTTCTTTGAGTTGCCGAGTATTACAGAAGGTTCGTGGAGAATTTTGCTCGTTTGGCTAAGCCTCTGACCAAGCTTACGTGCAAGGAAGTACCATTGGTGTGGACGGATAAGTGTGCGTCAGCCTTTGAGGCGTTGAGGCAAGGATGGATAACCGTTCTTATTTTTGACCGTATCAGACGGTTCCGGAGAATTGGTGTTTCATAGCGACGTATCTGGGGAAAAAAAGATTTGGATGTGTTTGATGCAGCATGGGAAGGTTATAGCCTACGTATCGAGACAGTTGAAGACCCATGAGAAGAATTACCCAATTCATGATTTGGAGCTAGCAGCTGTGATTTTCGCTTTAAAGATTTGGAGACACTACTTATTGGGCGAAAGGGTCGAAGTTTTCACTGATCACAAAACCTTGAAGTATGTGTTCATGTAGAAGGAGCTTAATATGAGGCGGCGTAGATAGTTGGAGCTGATGGCTGACTACGATCTCGATCTTAAGTACCATCCGGGGAAAGTTAATGTTGTACCGGATGCGCTTAGTCGGGTACCAACAATTCAGATGTTGACTGCACAGAAGGAGATTATGGAAGACTTTCGGAGATTCGAGTTGGAGATCATGATACCGTATTCTTCGGGAAAGTTGTTGCAACTGCAAGTACAGTCGTCGTTGATCGAGAATTTTAAGGCAGCGAAACTGCAGGACCCAAGATTGCAGAAGCTTCGAGAACAGGTTGAAGCTGGACTTCGAACGGACTTATTGATTCATGAAGATGATTCGTTGCGGTATGGTAGCCGTTTGTGTGTGCCAAAGGGAGATATCCGTGAAGAAGTTGTGAGGGAGGTACACAGTTCCGTGTATTCCGTACATCCAGGAGGCACGAAGATGTACCGAAATTTACGACGGCATTTCTGGTGGGAAGGCATGAAACGGGAGATTGGCCGCTTTGTGGCAAAGTGCTTAGTGTGTCAGCAACTTAAGGCTGAACATCAAAGGGTTGCTGGTTTATTGTAACCACTTCCGATTCCACAATGGAAGTGGGAACATATAACTATGGATTTCGTGACAGCTTTACCGCGGAGTCCAAAGGGTAACAACGCAGTTTGGGTGATTGTTGATCGATTAATCAAGGTAGCCCACTTCAAACCATTTCGAGTTGGTCAGTCAACGGAAGCGTTGGCAGAACGGTACATGCATGAGATTGTGAGATTGCATGGAGTACCAGTGAGCATCGTGTCCGACCATGACACCCGATTCTTATCACACATCTGGAGGAGCTTACAGGAATGTTTGGGGACTCGATGGAAGTTTAGCACAGCTTAACATCCTCAAACAGATGACCAGTCGGAGAGAACGATCCAAACTCTTGAAGACATGTTGAGAGCTTGCATGTTAGACTTCAAGGGTTCATGGGAGGATCATCTACACTTGGTGGAGTTTCGTACAACAACAGCTTTCAGGCGACTATTCAGATGGCTCCATTCGAAGCATTATATGGTCGCAGGTGTCGTTCACATGTTTGCTGGGACGATGTTGGAGAACAAAGATTGTTCGGACCGGATTTGATCGTGCAGACCGTTGAGAAGGTTAATACTATCCGGAATCATATAAAAGCAACACAAGACCGACAGAAGAGTTGGGCAGATACATCGAGAAGACCTCTAGAGTTCGACGTTGGTGATTTGGTATTCTTGAAGATATCACCGACTAGAGGGGTGATTCGTTTCGGAAGTTGAGGAAAGATCAGTCCTCGATTCGTTGGACCTTTTGAGATCTTGGAACGTGTTGGAGAAGTGGCGTATCGTTTGGTGTTACCGCAACCCTTGGCGAATGTTCATTACATGTTTCACGTATCTCAACTCCATAAGTATGTTCGAGATGAAACATATGTGTTGGATCAATCGGAGCTAACCGTACGTGAAGATTGGACTTTTGAGGAACGACCGATGTCGATTTTGGATCGAAGGGAAAATGTTCTTAAGAACAAGGTTATCCTTCTCGTACTTGTTTCTTGGGGAAATCGGTCGCATGGAGAATCAACTTGGGAATGGGAAGATGAAATCCGACAGAAATTTCCACATCTATTCTTATAGTTTGTTAATTGTTTATCCTTTCTTATTCTTGGAATTTTGAGGACGGAATTCTTTTGTAGTTGGATATAATGTAACACCCTAGTTCATTTATACCAATTCCAGTTCTCGTATTTCCTTAATTGTGGTATTTTCCTGATTTATCGTGTTTTGGTTGCGAATAGTATATTACATTTTACATTGCATTCGACCCGACCCGCTTGCTTGAACCTGTTTGATTCATATTTATAGATTACCCTGACTTGTTACATAGACACGTGCATCTCATGTATACCGCATACTGACATTTTACCTGGCATTGCATATTTTACCATATAACATTTTAGGTCATGTAAAATAATTTAAAATTGCATTTCATAGCCTGCATGATACCCCTAGCCCCGTGGTAGCATCCGTGCATCTTGTTCTCATCCCGTTCAGTAAAACGGACGTGTTTGGATAGCTACGCGCATGTACGTGCATCCGTTCTTGGGGGTATGCATTTTCGTTACCTGAGCATTCATTTTGAATTTTGAAAGTCGCACATATTTTTCGTATTTTAAATCTGAATTTTTACACCCGACCCGGGCGCGTTTTGAAATATTTTTGTATCCCGCCAAAATTCAATTTATTTAATTTTAAAAATTTAGTTTAAATATTTTTATACGATTTCTTTAACAAACTGAAACCTCTTATATAAAATTTTAAATCTAAAAATCTTTTAAAATTTTAAATCTAATTTCCTAACAAACTAACAACTCCTTTCTTTCTCTCTCTCTGTCTCTCCTCTGCATATATATATTTATATATTTTTTATTTATTTAATTTTTCTTTCCTTATTTAATACACAACCTCTTCTTCTTACTTCTTCTTCTTTCTTCTTTCTTTTTCTTGATCTTGTTTCTTGATTCCGGTGATCACTGCCGGAGCCGTACTCGTCGCTGACGATCCGAGTGATCCACTGAATGTACCTGAATTGCGTGATCTCCCTCTTGCTTTGTTTGGAACCGTTCCGTGTACCGTGCGCGCGTCACGACATTTCGCCGACGAAAGACATTCCGTACACATCCGTTCTTGTTCCGTCTAGGAAAGTTAATCTTGCTACATGCTATATAATTCATTTTATACCTATTTAAATAAATACCATACCTATAGTTTAAATCTAGTACCCCATGTTTAATTTTATAACGTTTCGATGTTCCGTTTGCATCCGTTTATATCATTTTAAATCTAGATCATGAAAACTTATCTTGTTACATACTAGATTACATTATACTACATCCATATCATTTAAAATATATATCGTCGTAATATTTCTTATTATTATCTTTAATTAGTTTATAATCTGCATTTTATAATATTATACATTTGAAAATATTATAGTTTATACATGAAACGTCGTTGAAAAAGCGGATACGACAAATCTGAAATTTACTGTACACCTTACCTTATAAAATTCATTATAAATCATAGAAAAATCATTAGTATACGTTCTTTAGTTCGTTACGAAGCTAACTCAGAATACTATAACTCTATGAAATATTTACTTGCAAAATAAATAGTTTAAATAACATAAAATGCAAATGAAAATGTCTCTAAACTGCTGTCCAGGGAAATTCCAGCAGCAAAATTTCAACTTCGAATGTTCATAGCATTTTGTAGGGACAACCTGAGATGCTTATACTTATAAAAATGAAAACTTTATTGAATTATCTTTGTTTTGGTATAAGACACGCCCCTTTTGGAGAACGTTTGTTATTTTTAAGCTATTTTACAAATCAGGGTGACACTGAATTTCTGAACGGAACTTTCTTGTGCAAATCAATACCACTTTTATAGTTATTAATCGCTTTGAATATGCTATCCATATTAATATTATTATATCAATATTTATATCATATATTGCTTAGTTGTACATCCCACATTGCCATTTTATAGTTTTATAACTTTTCGGATACCCGTTTGCATCCATCGCATTTAAGATACATATAATTGCATCCATAGATCACATTACTACATACTACTGTGATATTAACACTCCATGTTTAATAAATTGCATCCTAATTAATATTGGAACTATAAATGTAACCCTAATCGATAACTGTGCATCCATATCCCTTAAATTATATCTATTTGCATACCATATCACATTATTCCATTTTATTGTTATATTAGTAGACATGCTTTTTCTGTATTCCCATGATTATGCTAGGTTGATTTATAAGCACCCACATGATACCTTGTACACCCTGACATGACTTGCTACACCCACTACTTGACACGACATGGTACCGTACACACTTGACATGACATGACACCTTTATACATTACCTGGCTTGACCTGATGTTCCATGGCCTTACCTGTTACCTGATCTTGTGTCTAATGACAACAAACCTGACCTGTTGTCCTTACGGACCGTTCCTGTTGTCTATCCAGACAAACCTATACCTGCCTGATCCTGTGTTGGCATTAGCTCTAGATTATTCAATACTTGAGTTGAACATATATAACTTGGGGGTATGGGGAAATCAGTATTGTAACCGAACGTAACTCAAAGGGCCATCCTATTGTTTGCCGTTTTTCTGGGCGTTGCGGAATACCCATTGTTTGCCGTTTTTCCGGGCGTTACGGAATACCCATTGTTTGCCGTTTTTCCGGGCGTTACGGAATAATCACCGATAGGTTACGATGAGGATTACACTACTTGGTTTCGAAGACTTTAGAACAGATAACCACGTAGCACAGTTTAGATATCTCTGCACGTCACTTATACTGACACATTCACTGTTATATATTCTCATTATATTCTTGCTCATACTCATACATGCATGTCTTACTACCCCTGTTTATACTATTGCTTAATGTTATGACGCGCTGACGTCTGGGTTTTGCATGACCCAGATTCCTCTACCTTTGTTGCAGACTGATCATGAGTTTTGCCGCTGTTAGACCGAGCGGTAAGGATCCTGTTGGTATGCAGTTTTACTTTCCAGGTGTTTCATTTATTGTATTCTTTTGCTTCCGCATATTATTATTTCTTGACTCATCATTCTGGCTCATGGACATGTACTAGATAGTTAGTTTACTTTCCTGTTCTTGATATCTCTACAGCCGTAATGTGACTGTGGAAAGATTTTTCCTATCCACAGGTAGCATGGTTGGCTATGTCACGTGCCCATCTTAGCGTACTCTGGGAAGCGGGGCGTGACAGTACTCATATCACCTGGAAACTGCTATCTGACAATAGGTATAATACCAACTAGCATGTTCCCGGCGAGTCCGTCCGGTGTACTCAACTCAATGAGCACATGTATACATCTTAGGTGAACCAACTGATACCAATGGCTTGTGAGACCGTCCACCGCCCCTCGTCGGGGTCTCGATCCGTATACACTAGTCTACTCTTAGAGTATCGATGCCCAGTCTCGAAACTCCCACGACTAGGGACACTTCAAGGATGTGCTTATAGACCACCCAACTCTCACGTATATGATCGCCATCATACTGCTGGTAGTCAAACAAGAATCCTATGGGTTTTATCAACATGTAATAGTGATCTATAATGTCACCTGAAGCATGTACACGATGATAAAGACAAACCAGATAGCATACTATCATCTCGAGTAAGACTGTTCTGCCGGTATAGGTCCTCCCTCAATCATTGCAATCACGTGCTTGTGATCCAATAATTGACTTGAGTGCACTATAGCGAACATGATAGTCGCCATTTACTTGGCTAACTATCAGCTGGGAGTCTCTATATATAAGGAGGTTTTTGATTCCCATGTCGATAGCGATCTCTAGACCCGCTATCAAAGCTTCGTATTCAGCTTCGTTGTTTGTTCTTGGCTCCGTTAAGGAAAGGGAGAAATGCGTTATCCCTCCTTGTGGTGTCATGAAGATAAGGCTCACCCCGGCTTTGATTATGGGGGTGTTTTGCTTTCGCCGCTTCATGGAAGATGCTCCATCAAAGTAGAGTTCCCATTGGGAATCATTTTCTTCCTTCTCTTATTCGATTGTGTCGAACACATAGTCATCCGGCAACTCGCAATTTAAGGAAGAGTCGGCTGGTATTGGATGCTCTGCGAGAAAGTCGGCAATGGCCTGACCTTTTACTTCTTTGAGGGGTCGATACGTTATTGAGAATTCCATTAGGAGGAGGACGCATTTGGCAAGCCTTCCCGTTGGTATGACCCATGACATCAAATATTTGAGAGGATCCGCCTTTGATATAAGATGGACCTCATGTACCAAGGCGTAATGTCTGAACTTTGTTATTGCGAAGATCAGAGCCTGGCAATGTTTTTCGATGGGAGTGTAGTTGTTTTCTGCCCCCAGGAGAACTCGACTCAAATAGTACAAAAATCTCTCCTTTCCCTGATCGTTCTCTTGTGCCCATAGTGAGCCTAGAGAACCCTCAAGGGCGGTTGTATATAGGATAAGGGGTTTTCCCTTAACCGGAGCGGTCAATACCGGCAGATTTTGCAGGTATTGCTTGATTTCATCTAGTGCATTTTGGTACTATTGATTCCAGACGAACGGGGTCCTCTTCTTTTTCAGATGACTGTAGGGACGACATTTTCTGAAGAGGTTGGCAATGAACCGCTGGATATATGCGAGATTTCCTTGAAGAGATCACAACTGTTTGAGAGTTCTTAGCGTGGGCATTTCCATAATCGCCTTGATCTTTGAAGGGTCGATTTCAATACCCCGATGACGTATGATTAATCCTAGGAATTTGCCTGAGGAGACTCCAAACACGCATTTTAGAGGATTCATCTTCAGATTATACTTCCGAAAACTTCAGAACACTACTTTTAGATGTTCCCAATCTTCCTCGTGAGATTTTCTTTTTACCACAAGGTCGTCGAAATAGCATTCGACGATCTCATGGATGAGGTCATCGAAGATCTTTGTCAAGGCCCTTCGGTAAGTAGCGCCAGCGTTCTTTAGACCAAAGGGTATCACCTTATAGCAGAATATGCCCAGCAGAGTCCGGAATGCGGTATGCTTTTGGTCTTCTGGATGCATTTTTATTTGGTTGTATCCTGAAGATCCATCCATGAAGGAGAAGACTTCATGGGTAGATGTGTTATCGATCATTAGGTCAGTAATAGGTACTGGGAAATCATCCTTCAGGCAAGCTTTGTTGAAGTCCTGAAAATCCACGCAGATGCGAATCGTTCCATTTTTCTTCATCACCGGGACGATGTTGGCGATCCAGTCAGCGTATTGAACTTCTTGAATGAAGCCGGAGTCGATTAGTTTCTTAACCTCAGCATTTATACGCATCTCAAGTTCGAGCCGCATTCTTCTTGGCGCCTGTTTGACTGGCTTTATATCCAGCGATATGGCCAGTTTATGTACTGCTACCTTTGGATCTAAACCTGGCATCTCGAAATAGTTCCATGCGAAGCAGTCTTTATATTGCATGAGCACGTCCTTTAACGTAGATACCTGTTTTTCAGATAGTAGCTCACTAACGAATGTTGGGTTCGGATCATTAGTCAATTTTTCTTAGGTTGTCCACCGTGGTGTGTATCCCATCTTCCAACTCCTTTGGTGCTGGTGGAAACTTAGAGATCACCTCGTCCTCATCTTCGTTTGCGGAGCACATGTGGAGGTCATCCATAGTCTCGTGCCCTTTCTCTTTTGAGAGTGTTATCATATGGCAGGTATGAGTTCTCTTCCATTCTTGATGTTGAGCCGGTCCTAACCTCACGGTATAGCTCCTCTTTGGCTTATGCATTTGCGGAGGGGTTACCCACCAGCTGTCAGATAAAGCGAACCTACCTTGTTGGTATTGGTCTTCTACCCAGTCTTTGAAGGTGAAGCAATTTTCAAGGGGATGACCTATTACTCGGTGATAGGAGCAATAATCCGGATGATGGATCTCGTTCATTTGTTCAGGGTGCCGAGACTCCGGAACTGTCGTCATTTGATACTTCATGACAAGGTTGAATATTTTCCTCGTCTTGTCCCGAGGAAAAGAGTATTCTCAACCCATCTTTTTTATAAAGGACGGGTTCCGCTCGACTTTTTCTCGATTGCACAGCTTCTTAGACCGCCTTGTTGTTTCTGAACGTTGTTTGCGTTCTTTGCCCTGCTTTTGCCTCTATTTCGGGGTTTTCCCTTTTCTCCAGAATATACAGCGGACCGGAGATGAAGAGCATTATAATCTTGCTTTTTCGCAGACTGCTGATTGAGGTGTCGCGTCCTAGCTTTTTCATAGATAGCCATTTCGCGGCTGTAGTTGTCTCGACTCTTTTGACAAGCCACTTTTATTAGCTTGTCAATTTGTTCTTCAAGCGATGGACTCAACGTTCTTAGAGCGGGATTTCACTCTGTTTCAACGTCATGGCCATTTGGAGAGGCGTCTTCCGCTTCACTTGAGCTGTTTATGACGGAGCAGCTGTGGTACTGCTTTCATTTCCTGAACCGAACGTATCTGAGCCTGATTGTCTCCATCTTCCCGTTGGTCATCTTTCACTGAGTCCCGGGAATATCCCAAATCTTTTTGTAGAATTGGGCTTGCCGAACAGTTTGTTCGAGGGGTACACTTTGGCATCTTAACAGCCTTTTCAATCCCTCCGCGTAGTATCTTGGCAGACGGATTGGTTGAAGCATGTCAAGTGAAAAAATCTGCACCATGCCAAACTTCTTTTTCTACTTTGGTCTCCGTAGATTGGTAGAAGAGGATCGCCTTTCACCTCTTCGCCTGGGAGGAACGTAGAAAGTCTGTAGTTCTTGTACGCTGTATGTATCGAACGCATCAAGTTCTTTGTAATGACGAGGTAGAGCCATTGTGATTTGCAGACTCTGATCTACTCCAGCGAGGGTTTGCACTGACGGGCGGATGGAGAACACTGCTTTGGCATCGTCCTCAGAGTCGCTGCTAAAGACTAAAATAGGAGTAGACAGTCCGGGCTTGTTGTTTTCTTTTTGGGGTTTCCCCGAGTAGACTATTGCTTCATCTTCCTCAGTATCGCTCCTAAAGATCGGGATAATGGCGATGGACTTCTATTTATCCACCGTCTTATGACACCTTTCCCTATCTTCGAAGTCTGGTAGGAAATACTTTGTGTCTTCATATTTCTGGACCTCGTTTACTGAGAATGGATTTAGCTCCCCTGTGACGGTGCATTCCAAGCCGTCCTTGAAATATTTCATACAATAATGTTGTGTAGAAGGGATGACGTTGTACTCATGTAACCAGGGCCTGCCGAGCAAAGCGTTATAGCAAGTCTTGGCGTCAATGACATGAAATTTGATGTCAGTGATGAGCAACCCGAAGCGTAGCATCAGTATTACGGACCCGAGCGTCCGTGACGACTGTGAGTCGAACCCGGAGATGGTAATTTTGTCTCGGGCCAAGTGCTAAACGTTTATGTAAATCTTCTTCAGCACTCACACGTTGAGAAGGTTGACGGAGGATCCGTCATCGACAAGGATTTTTCCTATCTTGATGTCGTGGCAGTACCCGGTGACGTATAATAGATGATTATGTTTGCACGTAGCAAAGAGGAGATCTTCGTCCCATTGGAAGAGCTTTAGCGAACTGCTTCTCTGCCATGATCCTGCTCTTATTTGTCGCAGGTATGCCTTGGTTTGGTGGGAGTACTTTATGAATCATCCTTGCCGCAGCTTCTTCATCCTGACGCTGACGCTTAGCCTTTTCGTATGTGGTTGTTTCGCGTTCTCGGTCATCTTTGCTTTTTTGAAAGGCTTCGTTTAACAGCCTATCGATCGGGTCTTCTGGCAGTTCCGAGGATTTTAGCGTCTATCCTGCCCCCAGTTCCTCCGTGTAGTTTTCTGACGCCGAGGGAGTTTCTTCATCATTTAACAACGAATGCGAGATCATGTGGCAACTTGCTACACGGTCCCCGGTATCTCCTGATGAGTCATTATCCTCATCGTTGTCACTATCTTCGTTCTCAATAAGATGCTTGAGGAACTCTTCGAGCATGACTGGTGTCTGCGCCTTCTGGTTGTACTCCTCCAGCGCGTCAATTTACTTTTGTAGGTCTATGCGCTTATCGTCATACTCGGAAGGCTGCATAGGTTTTTTGGTCTTCTTCTTTTTCTTTGAAGACTTTGAAGGCTCAACTTGGGAGTTTTCCCTTTCTCAACAACTTTCGGTACGGGACGTGGTTTCAGCATTCCTTTGATGATTTCAGGTTCAAGTGGGCTTTTCCACCTGACTTCTAGACATGCCTATAGATCCTTCAGCATTATTTTGGTTTTAGCTGAAAAAACGACTTCCCATAGAGTTTCTTCCAAGAGTGAGCATGATGTCGCTGGCGCATCCACCTTTATGGGAGTGTGCTTCTATGGTGGGGTTACCCTCCAGTTATCAGACAACGCGAATTTCCCCTGTTGATACTGGTCTTCGACCCAGTTCTTGAAGACGTAGCAATCATCAATTGGGTGGCTCATCATTCTGTAATAGGAGCAGTAGTTAGGGTTGTTGACATCGCCGGGTTGCGGTGGATGCCGCGGGTCTGGCAATGTAATGAGTTTATTACGCACTGTCAATTCAAATAGTCTCCTCGTCTTGTCGTGGGGAAACGAGTAAGCACAACCTAGTCTTTCCTCCAAGGAAGGGCGTGGACGTGCGTTATTTTGGCAAGCAGCCAGTTTTGGGTCGCTCGGTTGTTGTTGTGTGTTGGCAATGAATGTCGCTTTCTCTTTACTCTTTCTATTTCACAGGTCCTTATTTGAGGAGGAAGGCCCGTGGCCCATCTGGTCCATTTGGGCCAGTTTATCGATCAATGCCTGGAATGGTTAGTTTGAAGAATGTCATGAACTGGAACACAGTCGTTTGAGGATCAAGAGTCCCGATGAACATACCCATGGCAGGAAATTCTTCAATGCGTTGTTCGCACTTTGACCATAGGTTCCGCCACCGAATTGCGTATTGGACCTAAGTTTCTGCTGGCTTTACCCTGGCATTGATTAATGCTGTAATCAGGGTGCGCTCTCTTGCGCTGGGGAACCAATGTGTGAACTGTAGGGTTCCTAGGCACACCCATGAGGTTCTACAAGTGATCAAACATGGCCAATTCAAATTTTTTCATGTGCCTACAAACCCTAATACGGATCGTTAACTAGATGTATAGGCAATGCAGTGCAAGTTAACAACTTTAACTAAAAGGGAAGTAACTACAACCTTTGTAGATCCAGTTCTCCACCTCCATAGCTCCGCTTTGACGTCCCTCCGCTGTAGCAATCGGAATCCTAGACTCTTGCAGTGGTTTCATTGGAGAAAGGATCGGGCTAGGTCGCCGACTTCGATGCCGAAGATGATCTACGTCGAGGCAACTCAAGATCAAACTCCAACTTCACCAAGTCATGAAACTTGTGAAGAAAACACCCTATACTACTTGGCAAGTGGTAGAGGATGAAGAAATAGGAAGTGGGTTCACTTTAGAATTGGATTTCTCACTCTTTTTCTCAAGTTGCCATTAATGGAGGCAAGGTTTCTTCTTTTGTTGAAGAAGAAGAAGAAGAAGAAAGAATATGATAAGTATATTTAAAATAGAAAACAAAATGATACTTATCATAATCTCAACCATAGTTAGGTGTAGAGAATTAACTAAGGTTAGGTTGAATGGTTAGGGTTAAGTATGAAACAAAAATGGTGGACTTATTCAAAGCTTCATAAAGCTTCAACAAGCAAACAAAGAAAGCCACCATGATTTATTTATCTTTCAAAAATGAATAAATAAATAAAAGAAAAGATAAGTAAATCAAAACCCTAACCATTAACATAACCATGGTTTAATTCTTTACAGAAACTCAAGTTTGCATGTATCATCAAACATGATACAATCATGTGCACAAAAGTATATCACATATACAACTTGCACATCAAGTGAGAAAATCCAATATAAGTGAACAAATACTAGTTAATGTAAAGTAATATATCAAATATATAATTATGCATTAAATCATCAAATCAACACTTGATTTAACGATCCGGTCATATCGCATATAACCGACTAATATCCAATGTATCGGCTTGTCGAATCAATCCTTGATTCTATAACTAGGTTATATCGCATACAACCAATCGATACATTCATCGCGAGAATAGAATATGGTATCACATACACGCATTATTCTCGGTCCCGCACATATCTCATATGCGCTCCTATTTCGTTTCGCTTGAGCCAGGAAACCTCTGTGTAGGACTCTAAAGACTCGTCAATACGCCGGCAGCAGGTGATGATCATATCAAACACACACAAGCCGCAAGCGGTCTGCTAAACGTAACGGCCACCTGGGTATTGAGCGATCAGAAGATCGACGAGTAAGCCCGCTCACACTCCTGTGAATCCAACCAGTAACACTTACCGTACAGTCCGGTCTGTTCGTCTGATATGTCGCATATCTCGCCTAGGGGTGGTAAACGTCAGACCCCAGTAGCTCAATAAGTCATGCCGACATAAGGTCCATAACAATCGTGAAACTACTAATAACTCTTACCAGTATATCACTGCAACCCTGGCCAGGGATTTCCTGTTATGGCCAGTCGTGCATAGCGCAACATCAACCCCCAATACCGGGAGAGACGAATCCCCTCCTATCGCTCATTGCCTCCATGTGAATCGGGACTATACACAAAAACTACCTGTTTGCATGACTCAGTAGAGCCGTGGTAGGGTGGAAATCAAAGCACAGTGGGAGGCACACAAGTCTCTATGACGATCTCGGGTCAAAAGACTAAGCTGTACCAATGTCACCAGAGAACTGCCATCTGACGTGAGGTATGATACCATCTGGGAGTTCTCGGCGAGTCCGTTCAGTGTACCCAGTCTCCACTGAGCACCCGCATACCATCTCTGATGTCAAACACCAATGGATCTGGTATCATCCATCGCCCATCACATGGGTCGAGAAGATATACGCTAGTCTACTCTGGAATATCAATGCCCCGTCTCGATATTCCCATGACTAGGAACATTGAAGGATGTACTCATGGACTACCCAGGCCCCACTAGTATGATCTGCATCACAGTCCTGGAAGTCGAGTACACATCCTAAGGGCTCTATCAACATGTAACAGAGAGACAGAAAGTATACATGTTAAGATAAAAAGCAACCAGATAGCGTACTATCATGTCGAGCAAGAAAATCCTACCTATATATGTCCCAGCATCCACTACAATATACATCCAATGTACAGTAATGGCTTCTAGGGCATACATATAACTAACAATCTCCCACTTGCACTAGGGCCATCTGTAGCAGTGGTTGCAGTATCACATACTCAACCATCCCATATAAGTCTCTCTCTAGGAAAAAGCCTTTGTGAGTGGATCCGCCGTGTTGTCCTCTGAGTCTACTCTCCTAACCTCGATCACCCTGGAGATCATCTTTCTCCATGATCTGGTGATACTGCCTCAGAATATGTCTGGGTCACTGATGGGACCAGGGTTCCTGGGCTGAAGCCACACTTCCACTGTCATACAATGGTTGGAACCTAGTTCATCTCATGAACCAATAAACACCCAAACTGCCTCTTTGGTAGTATCTTTAATAGCGATGTTACCAGCCTTTATCGTCTAGTTTGCCACGGTATCTAGCTTGGAACTCTTCCAACATACCGTCCCTCCACTGAGGGTGAAGACAATGCCTGTGACTGACATTCAGTCGTCCTTATCACCCTGGAACACTTCCAGTGATTCTTCCCAGGATCGATTGATACCATCTCACTACATCTAGTGAGAATCCTAGCATCCAATTACATCTATCTTATAGATGAAAACCCAGGATTTAGGAGGTATCACCTTGATCCTATTGGAGAATCCTTGTGATAAGCGGAGATTGACCGAGCGTAGCATAGGAAACTCTTTTCTTATCAAGAGTATGTTGTCCACGTACAATACGAGGATGACCACCTTACTCTCTACTACCTTTTTATATATACAAGGTTCATCTACCATTTTGATGAAGTCAAACTCTTTGACTACTACATCAAAACAGATGTTCCAACTCCGCGATGCCTGTTTCATCCTGTAAAGCAACTTGCACATGTTTCTGCTGCTCCCACTGTTTACGAAGCCCTCTGGCTGTGTTCTTATAGACGTTCTCTTCTAAATCACTATTTAGAAAAGTAGTCATGGCACCCAACCACCAGATATCGTAGTCATGGTATGTAGCAATGGCAAGTAGGATCTGGATGGACTTAAGCATAGTCCCTAGAAAAGGTTTCAACATTATCCACACCTGGTTGATGACTAAAACCTTTAACAAGTCTAGCTTTGAAAGTCTCAACCTTTCCATCTACACCAAGTAATCTTCTCAAGATATACTTGCTCCTGATAGGAATTTAACCCTTCAGATATAGCACCCAAAGTCCATACTTTGTTGGTGTACATGGATTCCATCTCAGATCGCTAAGCATCCAGCCATTCTTACAGAGTCCCTACTCTCGATGGCCTGCTCGAATCTAGTTGGGTCATCATCTCATGATGAAATCCTTGGTCCCACTGTCATCGAGAAACCGAAGTATCTCTGAAGCGGATGAAGAACCCTGCTAGTTCGGCGAAGAGGCTGAGGTTCGTCGGGGACTATTGAATCCTCTGGTTCTGTCAAATCATCAGCTGCAGTTTTGTATAGCTGGAACCTTTCCAGTTCTACAGAACTGACCTTGCCTCGATCTTGTCCAGATTTTGATTTTGACACAGGCCAGACAATCCCAAATCGTAACTTACTTAAGAGATAGGCTCTTCCCATACCATATCTTATATGGAGTGGTAGGCACTGATTTGAATCGAACCCTATTCAATAGGTATGCAACTTCATAAGTGCATAACTCCCTAAAAGGAAATAGGAAACTCAGTAGTACTTATCATAGAGCGCACCATATCGAATAGGGTGCAATTGCTCCGCCCCGATATACCATCGTGCTATGGTGTATACGGAGGAGTAATACTGAGAGAGAATCTCATTCTCCTTTAGAATAGTCCAGGAATTCCATGCACAAGTATTCTCCTCCCTGATCTCATCATAGGATATAATACTTATACCCGGTTATTGGTTCTCTACTTCTAACTTATATTCTGTGAATATCTCAAAAGCTTCGGGCCTATGTTTCAACAGGAACATATGTCTGAATCTTGAGAGATCATCAGAGAACATAATGAAGTACAAAGAACGTGTCCTGGCATGTGTAGACAGGAGACCTTACATACATCATCATGTATTAGTCCCAAGAGTTTACTAACTCTTTCTCTGTTTCCAATAAACAGAGCTATGGTCATCTAATCTTTGTGACATGACTGGCAAGTTTCACAAGATGTAAATTCAAACTGATTTAAATATGCATCTAAAATGTAACTTCAGCCAGTCGGGTCGCATTGATATGACCTAGTCTACAATGCCTCAAGAAGGATTCGTTCATTTCTGAACTCTTCCTCTTGTGTGTGTTCCGTATACTAGGAACTGTAGTTTGATTTAGAACATCAATGCTTTTAGATAACGTGCCTGAACCGATCAACTTTTGATATAGGAAATGTTCAAAACATTATCCAACAATACAAAATTTTATCATTTCTTTACTTGTAAAGAGACTGATATGATTTTGTATATCAGGTTCAGTATCTAATAACATTCGTTCGGAATCAATGTACTGGTAACACAGGGTGACAGTGACCAACAGACTTGGCTGCAACACTTGCCCCATTTTCTGTCTCATGAAACTTATCACCCGTTCTCAGTTTTCTACCTTTCTGTAGCCCGATGTAACAAATTACATATCTGGAATCCTGATCCGGTATCAAATACCCAGGATGCATCGGATACTGAGAAATGGTTCTTTGTAACGAACACACCCGAAGGAGATGCATCATTTGCACTTTCTTCGTTTGGGCGGCATAGGAATTCTGGTTTTCCCCTATTTCCTGCTCTGTCTTATAACAATTATAAGTTGGAGCGGGACCAACGTCCCCCAGCTCAGTATAACAAGCGGGTTCGGTCAATAATCCGTATTATTATCTTGATTAAGGCGTGATATGGTCGCTACCTGGAGAGAGAGAGAAGAAAACACTCTGCGTGCGCTCTTGCAAGATTAGATTGGTTATTTATTTTATCTAATCAGGATGGCTCCCACTGTTTTTATCAAATCTTCCTTCAAACCCTAAAAGGAAAGACTAGCCGGGATTAATTACACTCTACAAGTTCGCCAATCTTTCAGCCAGGCCAGTGTCGGTACTTTGAGGGTGGTTCCTCGTGCTTTCGCACGGACCTAATTACAGTAAACCTCATTTTCCCAGAGGCGTAACCCCGTTGACACCTTTCTAGACACCTAGTTGATCGGCTAATTGTAAAGTGCAAAACTCTCCCAGGAGTAACAATTACTCGCAGTGGGTATCGGGATCCAACTATCATATAGAAGGTATGCAATCTCATTGCAAATTTCAACACTTGAAACTCCCGATAAAGGTTTTTACACCTAGCACCTATGACCTTGGCTAAGGTCAACAAATCATAGGTACTAGTCAAGTTCTACCCGTCATTTCGTGATTAATTAGACCCACTCACATGACCCTTGGCTAAGGTCAACAAAGCCACATGACTGTCCTAACTAATCGCATCATATGCTGTGTAGGAAGACATCACTTAGCTACCGCACACTACGCCTCGGATATGGTCGACAAACGTAGCACGAATACTAAGTACTCTACTTCCTAAAATGACGGAGGGTTGCGAATGGTTTTTAAGAAAACCTTTAACGCTTTGAACTTGATCCCGTTGCGGAATCAAATGGTTTTTAAATGGAATGTTTTTGAGGCTTTTCTAGTTTTGCTGAAGGGGTCACTCCCGATGAAGGGATCGTCGGCCCTTTCCTCGTCAAATGAGGTGCGGGATATATCATATATATCACTGTGCAAAGCGGAAACTATAGAAGCGATCAAAAGACAAACCGAGGGTTGTAGCATCTGCCAGTTATTGCTAAAGGAATCACTTCCGGTGAAGGGATCTCGGTCCTTTCCTCATCGAATAAGGTGCAGGATGTTCTACAAGGAACACCGCGATGCAAAGCAAGAACTGTAGCTACCTGTTTTTATTTTGAAATTCGATTCCACAACATCAATTAGGTTTATTTTCTTTCATTAATCTCATTAATGAATATCCCATCATTTAAGTCCACCTAAACATCACAGATAAATATAACGTACGCTTATGCCATCCACATTCGCCTCGATGTCCCGTCTGCACCGTTAGGTTAGGTAACTAACGCCAGAGCGAGGCAGGGCTAGCGCGGGTGTAAAACATAAGCAACGTCTATATAATATATCATATATACTATATACCATATCTATCTGAACAAATCACATGATCACATCACAGATAACGCAGCAGAAAATATCATATGAAATATTGGATATACTAAGACGTCCGTGTTTTTAATACGAGCCAGTATAAAACACGGATTCTACGGTCGTGATGAATAGCCAATCCCACACCCCTAGACCCCTACGAGAGCGGCAAGCAACCCCACCAATTCTAGGGTTAGGAGACCCGGACTCGACTCCTCGAGTTGGTCTCCCACTGGACCCTAGAATTCGGTTACTTGTGCCCTCCTCCTTGGGTCTATCCTAGTGCAGAAAAGTAAATAATATACAAATGGTGACATCATCCGCAACCTGGAAGTGCCCCAATAAAAGAATATTACATACAAGTTTTTACATGAATGAAAATGAAAAACACTCATCTCACATAAAAAAAACCCGGCTATTCAAAACACGACGATCCAATATAACATATCCGGCAACACATAACATCACATGTCATCAACGTAAGTAAATATGCGCATCCCAATTGTCGTTGACATATAGCAACGAAACCGGCGATATCACATATTACACTTACGGTCACAGAAAAGAAAGTGTAAAACTACAACAGTTGGAATCCGCAACCTCCTCAGACATCGCATGTCTGACCAAATGAATTCTTTAGATATCGCACACCTAACAATTATAAACCCCACATTTTAGTCTCATTATCGAAAACTCTTTTCAATATCTAGTCGGGCAATTCAACAAGATTTCCGACATCATGATCGAATGCTCGTCGCAAACTTTAGTAGGCGGCCGCACCCCCGACGCCGTCGACGAAGTGTACCAAGGCGGAACACCGCTGCCGCGAGCACCCGAAAGGATGCTTTCGGCGACGGGGTTCTCCTACAGTCACTTGGTCTGGGCTATGGGGTGAGGCTGTCTATTAAGTTTACCCGGTGAGTATCCGCGTACGCTACGTGATTGCGACGGACTTTTAATCACATCAAAATTCCGTGGCAACCGATCAAGTGAGACTAAACCTCTATGTTTATAACATTCATTCAGTTATCTCATAACTACTTGTAGATTCCAAATATTGTATCACATTCCGGATAAATAGAAAATGTTAAACTTTCCGATCAAACAATCGAACACCCAAGTTTTCCCGATACGGCTCAACACATGATATAACTAACAATCTCCCACTTGCTGATTTTTTCGAATTAAAAATATGCAGAAAAATCAGCAAGTGGGAGATTGTTAGTTATATGTATGCCCTAGAAGCCATTACTGTACATTGGATGTATACTGTAGTGGATGCTGGGACATATATAGGTAGGACTTTCTTACTCGACATGATAGTACGCTATCTGGTTGCTCTTTATCTTAACATGTATACTTTCTGTCTCTCTGTTACATGTTGATAAAGCCCTTAGGATGTGTACTCGACTTCCAGGACTGTGATGCAGATCATACTAGTGGGGCCTGGGTAGTCCATGAGTACATCCTTCAATGTTCCTAGTCGAGACTGTACGGTCGCGGAACCGCCGCACGAGCCATGCTCGTGCCGCAGAACCGCAGCGGTTTGATGGATTTAAGCGATCGAATTTCACAGTAACTCTTACAAACTCCTGCTGATTATTCTGCATATTTTTAATTCGAAAAAATCCCCGATTTCAAAAAAAGTACAGAGAGCATTTTTGAGTTAGGGTTTCGGTTCGATCGGACTTCTAACTCCGTCTGTGCATCGCCTAAGGCTCTAGCTAGGCTCTGATACCACTGTAGGTCAGGCAGCCACCCCATCCAATGTGGTCGCCGTGGCACCAACGGGTCCCTCAGCAACTACTTTTTACGCATGCCCCCTTGCGAGGACTACAACCCGCCGGAACACCTTCCGGTCTCGGGACACCCTAGGGGTAAGAGCCTATGCTTCGCCACACTGTCACACAGTGAGAACCCCCCATAGGTCGACATCTAATGCCTAGTAGCTCTGATACCTCTGTAGGGTTCCTAGGCACAACCATGCGGTTCTACAAGTGATCAAACATGGCCAATTCAAATTTTTTCATATGCCTACAAATCCTAATACGGATCGTTAACTAGATGTATAGGCAATGCAGTGCAAGTTAACAACTTTAACTAAAAGGGAAGTGACTACAACCTTTGTAGATCCGGTTCTCCACCTCCATAGCTCCGCTTTGACGTCCCTCCGCTGTAGCAATCGGAATCCAAGACTCTTGCGGTGGTTTCATTGGAGAAAGGATCGGGCTAGGTCGCCGACTTCGATGCCGAAGATGATCTACGTCGAAGCAACTCAAGATCAAACTCCAACTTCACCAAGTCATGAAACTTGTGAAGAAAACACCCTATACTACTTGGCAAGTGGTAGAGGATGAAGAAATAGGAAGTGGGTTCACTTTAGAATTGGATTTCTCACTCTTTTTCTCAAGTTGCCATTAATAGAGGCAAGGTTTCTTCTTTTGTTGAAGAAGAAGAAGAAGAAGAAAGAATATGATAAGTATATTTAAAATAGAAAACAAAATGATACTTATCATAATCTCAACTATAGTTAGGTGTAGAGAATTAACTAAGGTTAGGTTGAATGGTTAGGGTTAAGTATGAAACAAAAATGGTGGACTTATTCAAAGCTTCATGAAGCTTCAACAAGCAAACAAAGAAAGCCACCATGATTTATTAATCTTTCAAAATGAATAAATAAATAAAAGAAAAGATAAGTAAATCAAAACCCTAACCATTAACATAATCAGGGTTTAATTCTTTACACAAACTCAAGTTTGCATGTATCATCAAACATGATACAATCATGTGCACAAAAGTATATCACATATACAACTTGCACATCAAGTGAGAAAATCCAATTTAAGTGAACAAATACTAGTTAATGTAAAGTAATATATCAAATATATAATTATACATTAAATCATTAAATCAACACTTGATTTAACGATCCGGTCATATCGCATATAACCGACTAATATCCAATGTATCGGCTTGTCGAATCAATCCTTGATTCGATAACTAGGTTATATCGCATACAACCAATCGATACATTCATCGTGAGAATAGAATACGGTATCACATACACGCATTATTCTTGGTCCCGCACATATCTCATATGCGCTCCTATTTCGTTTCGCTTGAGCCAGGAAACCTCTGTGTAGGACTCTAAAGACTCGTCAATACGCCGGCAGCAGGTGATGATCATATCAAACACCCACAAGCCGCAAGCGGTCTGATAAACGTAACGGCCACCCGGGTATTGAGCGATCAGAAGATCGACGAGCAAGCCCGCTCACACTCCTGTGAATCCAACCAGTAACACTTACCGTACAGTCCGGTCTGTTCGTCTGATATGTCGCATATCTCGCCTAGGGGTGGTAAACGTCAGACCCCAGTAGCTCAATAAGTCATGCCGACGTAAGGTCCATAACAATCGTGAAACTAGTGATAACTCTTACCAGTATATCACTGCAACCCTGGCCAGGGATTTCCTGTTATGGCCAGTCGTGCATAGCGCAACATCAACCCCCAATACCGGGAGAGACGAATCCTCTCCTATCGCTCATTGCCTCCATGTGAATCGGGACTGTACCCAAAAACCACCTGTTTGCATGACTCGGTAGAGCCGTGGTAGGGTGGAAATCAAAGCACAGTGGGAGACACACAAGACTCTATGACGATCTCGGGTCAACAGACTAAGCTGTACCAGTGTCACCAGAGAACTGCTATCTGACGTGAGGTTTAATACCATCTGGGAGTTCTCGGCGAGTCCGTTCAGTGTACCCAGTCTCTACTGAGCACCCACATACCATCTCTGATGTCAAACACCAATGGATCTGGGATCATCCATCGCCTATCATATGGGTCGAGAAGGTATACTCTAGTCTACTCTGGAATATCAATGCCCCGTCTTGATATTCCCACGACTAGGAACATTGAAGGATGTACTCATGGACTACCCAGGCCCCACTAGTATGATCTGCATCACAGTCCTGGAAGTCGAGTACACATCCTAAGGGCTTTATCAACATGCAACAGAGAGACAGAAAGTATACATGTTAAGATAAAGAGCAACCAGATAGCGTACTATCATGTCGAGCAAGAAAGTCCTACCTATATATGTCCCAGCATCCACTACAATATACATCCAATGTATAGTAATGGCTTCTAGGGCATACATATAACTAACATGAACAGCAGTTCCATCTCTGTGAATGTTTTCACGGAGTCATTTGGGGGCTCCGATTACCATTCAAAGTCCGTTTCTGACAGGCTGCCGACGAACTGGCGAAGCAACAGTTTGTCGTCGCCTCAAGTGTTGCTACACAGAGATCTGAACTGTGTGACGTGCTGATGGGGGTTGATGTCCTTTTGTACACATGGAACTTAGGGATCGTATATCCCAACGGGTATTTGATTTGGTCATACCAGCCTGGATACAGCCGTCCAGTTCTGACGATTTGGCCAGCCGCTTCATTTGCTTGATGAGCTCTTATTTGTTGAGATATATAATCATCAAGAGCAGCATTGGAGATTGTTTCTTCCTTGGCTGCCGATAAGGCTGGAAGAGGGTTTGATGTTTCCCCCATGTCATCCTCGATGATTATCGACGGATCCTCGGCTGGGGGTTCTGGTTGGATCATCATTCCAACCATATCCTGAAACAAGAGCGCCATCTCCTTTATGTTAGCAGCTTGTTCAGCAGCTTCTTTGTCTTTTCTTTCAAGCACCTTTCGCAGCAACTCTGTATCGGTCTCCTGCTCCTGATGCTATTCGGCTATTGTGACCGGGCTTTCTTTCTACCCGGTAAGTGCTGCCATTTTGGTCAGCATTTCCTGGAGCTTCTGTTGTTGATCTTAAGCTTTAGTTAGCGACTGAGTTTGCGGTCGGTGAATCGCCGAAGCATGGCTTTCTTCTTTCCCGGAATCCATGTGGACCGTATGCACAACCATGCCCCCAAACTTGGGGCGTTTGGGTCCATCGCCTTTGGATTTTTCCGCCGGCGGTGGGATTTTTTCTAGCCTCGCTCTTTTATGAGAGATTTAAGTTGAAGGGGCTACTGTAACATGCACCTATGTAGAGAGAGTCTCTCGTTGTATGACAGAGGGATGGCCTTTTTGTTGCCGAGCCTTTAATTTCTTCGGCCGACGAGGGTAGTCTTTGTCGATCATGGAGACTTGGACTTTTCTCCAGACCCTATGAATTTGGGAGGAGAGCCGCTGATGGGGATGATCCGTCTTTGCCTGTACTGTGGCTTCGGCATGCGGAAGCGATTTCTTTAGCACCGCTATTGGAGAGTTTTTACGTACCCTCCCGAGCAACTTAAAGCTGTTCCCAGTTGGAACAGCAGCATCAACTTCTACCATTGGAGCTGGTGGAGTAAATCTAGAGGAGGAGTTGCCCCAGCTTTCATCACTCGGCGCCAGTGGAGACGTCGAGCGTGTCTTACAAAAGGGACCGTCTCGGTTTTGGAAGCGGCTTCGTCGTGCCTCCGGCTTTGGTGAGGGGCTGCTGTTAGTGTCAGCCTGTTGAAGACCGATGTCCTGATTGGAGTTTGGGGAAAGCCGGCCAATCTTTTGAAGACCGATCTTCTGATGAGGGAAGCGCTTTTGATGGCTTCACCTAAAGGAGTTGGGAGGGCTATCTATTTTGGGGCATCCCCTTCAGGTATCATGAGCCTCTTTATGGGCCCATTTGAGCTTCGGCTCAGCCTGTTGAAGACTGAGATACCAGATTTAGACGGCCCGTTGAGAGGAGCCGTTGTGATGACCAGTCGATCGAAGACCGGCCTCTTGGGAACTTCTTCTTGTGGTGCTGAGGTACCGAAACTCACTGGTGGGAGCATGGTCCTAAAGAAAAATCCAGAAGTGGATTTTGTTACTTTCCCTACCGGCATTGAAAAGATAGAAGCCACGTTAGGCCCATAGGTCACTCCACCAGCTGGGGTGTATCGAGAGTTGCTGTTGCAAGTAGTGCAGCTGGAAGCTATCGATTTTTTCAGCACAAGAGAAAGACACCAAATTTTAGTATCTCGAATCCAAGGGCAACCAGCGAACCGCGATTTCGTTCGCGAAACACGACACACGAAGTGTGAAGTGGAAAGAGGAAAAGGTCCCACCGGGCATTCCAGAATCTGTTCTCCACCGAAAACAGAGATGAACCGGGATAGATCGTCTTGCCTGAATTTGGGGGCAGATGCTATTTGGATTTATCCGTCCACCTCTTCGAAGATGCCAGGTTGATTTATGGTACCGTATATCGGAGGTTTGGATGGATGCGGCCGTTTTAGCAGACTCCATTAGATTCCCCCTCACTTTGCGAGGGGTTTTTATTTGTTTGGACGCTCTTCCCTGCAGGCGCAAGCCCCTGTAGTTAATTACGTTACCGCATTGCGATAACCACTTTCTCTTTCTCCGGAAGTTTACTTTGTGTCGTGTGTTATTTTGATTGTTTTAGTAGCCCGTGGATTGTATACGGAGACTAGTATATATCGTCGCCCGTAGGGTGCGGATCAGTCTAAATCTGTATATTTTAGATTTGGGCTTAAGTTTATTCAAGGACCGTCGATCTGGTTTGAGATTAAGGCCAACTTAAAACATATGAGCATTTGGGCCCAATTATTTTAGTTTAAGGACATCACGGTCCTTTACTGCCATGTTTGAGGCAAAATTTTAGTTTAGGGACATCTCTGTCCAACATTCCCATTTTGGAGACGAATATTAGTTTAAGGACATTTCGGTCCAACATTTCTTATTTAGGACGAATGCTAGTTTTAGCACGTTTCGGTCCATTATCGCTGTATTTGGAGCGAATATTAGTTTAAGGACATTTCGGTCCAACATTCATTTTGCACGCACGTGTATTTGTTATGTGGCGGAGTGAATGATGGTAACATGGAATGCGCCCAATTTAGGGTGCGATCCGATTTGAGGTGTGCACGTCAATTTGGAAGTGCATCAATATGGGATGTATCATTCCTTATCTTGAAGAAATTTTATATCAAGTTGGGATGAGAAAGGATTTGTTGGTTGTCGGGACCCGCCACCTCTCTAAAGATGTTGATGAATTACAACAACATGTATCAGAGGTGTGGAAAGATGTACCCTTGAACCAAATACCGTATTTGAGGGGAAAAGGGGTTGTGGTGGACCTAAGAATCGTTAGTCATATTTGAGACTAAGATTACCTTAGGAGATATGGGATGAATACCATTTTAGATATCATCAATGAAAGATCATTAATCATGTTTGAGACTAAGATCGGTTTGGGAAATTATGAGCAATATGGGCTCGGTTGATTAAAAACAAAGAGGTTTATCCTCAGGAAATTTAGCCAATTTGGGCTGAGATTGGGTTTCTATACTACCTAGTACTGTTAAACACTAATATATGTAGCGCTCACATGTATTTCACGTAGGGCACTGGAATAGTGCTGAGCACTAATCTTTTCTGTCGCTCACGTGTTTTTCATGTGAGGCACTCAGATACGGGTGCTGCTGAACCAAGACTAAGCACTTAGTCATTTTGACTGAACATGGAGTGCTAAGCACTTTGCATGGCACTCACGTGGGAAGCACGTGAGTGTTGAGCGTTGATTTCAAGTTTTATTTGCTCACCCCCTTTTTTTGACATAAGTGCTAAGCACTTGGCTAGAGCTCACGTGAGACGCCAGATTCTAGGTTTCCAAGAGTGTTTCACGTGTATTTCACGTGATTGCTTTATTTTGGGGTGTTGGGCTGCTTTATTTGGTGGCTGCCTAATCAACACAAAGGAGTTTTCCTTTGCTCTTTGGACGCTCACGTGGAAAGCACGTGAGGCATTTTAGTTTTTCTTCTGTCTGTTTTAAGCACTCACGTGGGAAACACGTGAGGCAAAAAAATAGTGCTAAACACTAATTTTACTCACGTGTGTTTTACATGAGACGCCAAGTTCTTCTTGTTTTTAGAGATATTAATCTCTGTTAATGACATTTTAGTCATTGATGACCATCAAGATGTCTGTTTTGAAGATCTTGAATCATCATCATTATTTTTATTGGAGAACCAAGTTCTTTTTGTTATAAGAACTAAGTTTTTTATGTAGGGTTAAACCTTAATTTCGGGGGAATTAAATTCCCAGAACATATGTTCATTTTCCATTTCTTTCTTTTTCTTTTTCTTTTTCTTTTTAACCTAGTTTTTCCCCCTAAGTTTTGAGTCTGGAGAACAGAATCTTCCCAATGAGAATTAAATTCTTAAATTGTGGGGAGATTTGCTATTGCAAATCTTAAACAAGAGGAAGAATTAAGTTCTTATATGAAGGGTTAAACCCTTATATCCATTATACTAGGCGAGAGGGATACTTTTTAATCTCTCCTTTGTTATTTACCTAGAGTGTTTTGAAGGAGGAAGGTCTTCTTTCTTTGAGAATTAAATTCTCTATTTTCTCAAGAACTAACTGTATTTTTTGGCAGGAGCTTATAGGGTTTTTTTTCTATATGAGACTTGAAGTCTCGGGTCCTTTATATAGTGAAGACAAGTTTGTTAATTAATTTTGAGAAAATCACTCATTGAGAGATTCCAATTGATTTAATTGGACCCAAAATTGATTTGGGAAATTTTACTCACCATTGGATCTTTGATCCAAGTGTTTCTGTCTTATAGAATATATTTTCTTGTTTTAACAAGATTGAGGGAATATTTTCCCATATATAGAATAAAATTCTATTGAACGGTGATATTTTTATCACCATTGGATTTTTAATCCAAGGGTGCTCGGTTTAACAGAGCACAATCTTTCTTTGTTTAGACAAATATAGGAAATATCTTCCATCTTCTTGGATCTTTAATCCACCAAATTTCTGTTGAACAGAAAATATCATTTCCAATAGAATTCAATTCTATGCTTAATCATCATTGGATCTTTGATCCAACGGTTCCTTATTTGAGTAGAATTTAATTCTACGTAAGGAGGTGCTCTCACGTGTTTAACACGTGATGCTTATTTAGCTTTTCTGATTTGGCGCCCATATGCCTTGCATATGGGCGCTCACGTGTTTAACACGTGAGGCAAATTTGGCATATAGTTGTTTGATTGCAACACCTATATGCTTTGCTTATAAGTGCTCACGTGTTTAACGCGTGTGGCTTATTTAGCCTATTAGGTGTTTGATTGCAGCGCCTGTATGCTTTGCATATAGACGCTCACTTGTTTAATAAGTGAGGCTTATTTAGCCTATTGGTTGTTTGATTGCAGCGCCTATATGCTTTGCATATGGCGCTCACGTATTTAACACGTGAGGTTTGAGTTGTGGGGAATTTTCTCCCTTTTTCTTTTTTTTATGAGGGAACAACCCCGGTGAAGAAGAAGTATACAATTGTATCTCTTTCATGTGTTCTTATTATTAAGAACTGTTTTTCGGTCAGTCCTACCTCCTAGGTACTAAATACCCGATTAGGATCTTATATATGTAATTTATTATAGGGACTGAGAAAAAGTATGATGATTAGACCTTATGATATGTCCTTCAGAGTACAGAACGGAGCACAAGTTGATACTGCTGCCGTCGGTGAATATCACCCAGTATTGCCAAGCGGCAATACTATGATTTTGAACAACTGCTACTATATACTTTCTATACTTTGCAATATCATATAAATTTCTTTACTTAATAATGAAGGATATAACATTGTTCTAGATAGAAATATCATGAACATTTACCTGAAACATGTATTGGTTGCAAAAGGTACATTGTGTAATGGTATCTATATTATAAATCAAAACACAATTTTTAATGTACAAAACACACGCAAGAGGAAAAGTTCAGATACGAACGAGAACTACTTATGGTATTGTAGGCTTGGCCATATCAACGAGAAAAGATTAGCTAAGTTGCATAAGGATGAATATTTGGATCCATTCGTATTTGCATCTTATAAAACTTATCAATCTTGTCTCAAAAGTAAGATGACCAAATCTCCGTTCACCGGACACGGAGAAAGTGCAACGGAGCTCTTGGGACTTTTACACAATGATGTATGTGGTCTAATGTCTATATATGCAAGGGGTGGGTTCTCATATTTCATCGTATTCATTGACGATCTCTCTAGATTCGGATATGTGTATCTTTTGAAACACAAATCTGAAACTTTTAAGAAATTCAAAGAATATAAAAATAAAGTAGGGAACCAGACTGGCAAAATTATCAAGATCCTCCAATCTGATAGAGGAGGAGAGTACTTAAGCACGGAATTCCTAGAATACCTAAAAAAGAATGATATTCTCTCTCAGTTTACTCCTCTGTATACACCACAGCAGAACGATGTGTCGGAGCGGAGGAATCGCACCTTTTTGGATATAGTTTTCTCCATGATGAGTAGTACTGATCTCCCTCTTTCATTTTAGGGATATGCGCTTGAGACAGCTGCATATCTATTGAATTAGGTTCCATCCAAATCCATGCCTAAAACTCCATATGAAATATGGAGTGGTAAGAGTATGTATCTTAAACATATTAAGATATGGGATTGCCCTGCTTATGTTAAAAAGAAGAACCCAGATAAACTCGATGCACGATCAGTTTTATGTAAGTTTGTGGGATATCTGAAACATTCAAGCGGATATCGGTTCTACCACGCAGAGGAACAAAAGATTATTGTTTCTCGCAACGCCAACTTTTTAGAATGATAGTTTCTTGCAAAAGAAACTAATGGGAGCACGGTAGAACTGGGTGAAGTTCCAGAAACTCAAACTGATGATTTAGATGAACCACGGGATTTGATTGTTTCCGATGAACTCGGACAATCCGCAAATCTGGTAGGATTTCTCATCCGCCCGAGAGATACTACGGTTTTCTCGTTGTTAGTTATACGTATGCCCTAGAGGCCATTACTATACATAGGATGTATATTGTAGTGGGTGCTTGGACATATATAGGGAGGACTTTCTTGCTCGACATGATAGTATGCTATCTGGTTGATCTTTACCTTAACGTGTACACTGATTGTCTCTCTGTTACATGTTGGTAAAGCCCTTAGGATGTGTACTTAACTACCTAGACTATGATGCGGATCATACTAGTGGGGACATGGTAGTCCATAAGTACATCCTTCAAAGTCCCTAGTCGTGGGTATATCGAGACGGGGCATCGATATACCAGAGTAGACTAGCGTGTACCTTCTCGACCCATACAGATGGGCGATGGATGATCCCATATCCATTGGTGTTTGACATCAGAGATGATATACGGGTGCTCAGTGGAGACTGGGTACACTGGACGGACTCGCCGAGAACCCCCAGATGGTATTATACCTTACGTCAGATGGCAGTTCTCTGGTGACATTGGTACAAAGTAGTCTGTTAACCCGAGATCGTCATAGAGTCTTGTGTGGTTCCCACTGTGCTTTGATTTCCACCTTACCACGTCCAAGAGGGCATGCAAAACGGTGGTTTTTGGGTACAGTCCCGAGTCACATGGAGGCAATGAGCGATAGGAGGGGATTCGTCTCTCCCGGTATTGGGGGTTGATGTTGCGCTATGCTCGACTGGCCATAACAGGAAATCCCTGGCCAGGGTTGCAATGATCTACTGGTAAGTATTATCAGTAGTTTCACACATGTTATGGACCTCACGTCGGCATGACTTATCGAGCTATTGGGGTCTGACGTTTACCACCCCTAGGCAAGATATGCGACATATCAGACGACGAGACCGGACTGTACGGTAAGTGTTACTGGTTGGATTCACAGGAGTGTGAGCGGGCTTGCTCGTCGATCTTCTGATCGCCCAATACCCGGGTGGCCGTTACGTTTAGCAGACCGCTTGCGGCTTGTGGGTGTTTGATATGATCATCATCTGCTACCGGCGTATTGACGAGTCTTTAGAGTCCTACACAGAGGTTTCCTGGCTCAAGCGAAACGAAATAGGAGCGCATATGAGATATGTGCGGGACCGAGAATAATGCGTGTATGTGATACCGTATTTCATTCTCGCGATGAATGTATCGATATGGTTGTATGCGATATAACCTAGTTATCGAATCAGGGATTGATTCGATAAATCGATACATTGTATACTAGTCGGTTGTGTGCGACATGACCGGATCATTGAATCAAGAGTTGATTTAATGATTTAATGCATAATTATATATTTGATATATTACTTTGCATTAACTAGTATTGGTTCATTTTAAAGGGATTTTCTCACTTGTAGTGCACAATGTATATGTGATATACTTTTGTACACAAGTTTGTGTCATGTTTGATGATACAAGCTAACTTGAGTTTGTGTAAAGTTTAAACCATGGTTGTGTAATGGTTAGGGTTTTCTTTTTAGTTATCATTTATTTATTTTGTTTATTTATTTTGCAAAATAAATGAATGGTGGCTTTCTTTGGATGCTAGTTGAAGCTTCATGAAGCTTTGACTAAGTGACCATATTTGTCTCATGCTTAACCCTAACCATTCCACTAAACCCTAGTTCATTCTCTACACTTGACCATGGTTGGATTATGATAAGTATTCATTTATTTTCTATTTTGAAGATAACTTATCATAATATATTCATCTTCTTCTTCTTCTTCTTCTTGAAGAAGAAAACCTAGTTTCCATCAATGGTGATTGATGAAAAAGAGTGAGAAATCCAAATCTAAAGTGAACCCACCTCCTATTTCTTCATCCTCTACCTCTTGCCAAGTAGTATAGGGTGTTTTCTTCACAAGTTTTATGACTTGGTGAAGTGGGAGCTTGATCTTGTGATGCCTCGACGTAGATCATCTTCGGCGTCGTAGTCGATGACCTAGCCCGCCCATTTCTCCGATGAAGCCGACGCTAGAGCCCAGGATCCGATCGTCGCAGCGAGGGGACTTCATCACGGAGCTATGGAGGTGGAGGACCGGATCTACAAAGGTTGTATTTCCGTTTAACTCTTAGTTAAGTTGTTAACTACTTGCTTGTTTCGCCTAAATATCTAGTTAACGATCCGTATTAGGGTTTCTCGGCACCCGTAAAATTTGAAATTGGCATGGTTGATGCCTTGTGAGATCTCCTTAGTGTGCCTAGGAACCCTACAGTGGTATCAGAGCCAGGTTAGAGCCTTAGGCGATGCGTAGACGAAGTTTGAAACCCGACCGAACCCGAAACCCTAAAATTTCACGCTCTCTGGACTTTTTTCAAAAACTGGGTTTTTTCCAAATTAAAAATGCTTAAAAAATTCAGCAGGAAATTCTAAGAATTACGGTGCAAAAATTACCTAATGATCTGTCTAAAGCGCGGCGGAACCGCGGCATTAGCCACATATTGCGGCGGTTCCGCGCTCATTTAGTCTCTTCAGTCAACCATTTTTGCACAGTAACTTCTTTATTTAAATGCTGAGTTTTATGGGAATTTTTAATATTTATTCAAGAGTTGAATTTTCTGGGGTTGTTTTGGAGATTCGATGATTCGATCGGATTATCAGATTTTGTCTATGTGGATTCCGGATAATTTTTGAATATGTTAAAAAGTTCGACCAGATATAAATACCCAACTTTTCCCCTGCCGGAAAATTTCCAAGTGTTGGACTTTTCCGTAGTTTAACGATGTTCTAAGTAGTGCAAGTAACGCGATGGTCCCTCTAGAAGACAACAAACCTTAACTCGATTATGTGACCGTCTTGAACTGCCCTTTGAACCTTCGGGTTTGGGGCAGTACGGCGTGCCACATGTGAGGCGTTGGCTTGACCCTTCTGTTAGTTATATGTATGCCCTAGAGGCCATTACTGTACATTGGATGTATATTGTAGTGGATGCTGGGACATATATAGGTAGGACTTTCTTGCTCGACATGATAGTATGCTATCTGGTTACTCTTTGTCTTAACGTGTATACTTTCTGTCTCTCTGTTACATATTGATAAAGCCCTTAGGATGAGTACTCGACTTCCAGGACTATGATTCAGATCATACTAGTGGGGCCTGGGTAGTCAATGAGTACATCCTTCATTGTTCCTAGTCGAGGGAATATCGAGACGGGGCATCGATATTCCAGAGTAGACTAGCGCATATCTTCTCGACCCATGCGATGGGCGATGGATGATCCCATATCCATTGGTGTTTGACATCGAAGATGGTATGCGGGTGCTCAGTGGAGACTGGGTACACTGAACGGACTCGCCGAGAACTCCCAGATGGTATTATACCTCACGTCAGATGGCAGTTCTCTGGTGAAACTGGTACAGCTTAGTCTGTTGACCCGAGATCGTTATAGAGTCTTGTGTGTCTCCCACTGTGCTTTGATTTCCACCCTACCATGGCTCTACTGAGTTGTGCAAACAGGTGGTTTTTGGGTACAGTCCCGATTCACATGGAGGCAATGAGCGATAGGAGGGGATTCGTCTCTCCCGGTATTGGGGGTTGATGTTGTGCTATGCTCGACTGGCCATAACAGGAAATCCCTGGCCAGGGTTGCAGTGATATACTGGTAAGTGTTATCAGTAGTTTCACGAATGTTATGGACCTCAAGTCGGCATGACTTATCGAGCTATTGGGGTCTGACGTTTACCACCCCTAGGCGAGATATGCGACATATCAGACGAACAGACCGGACTGTACGGTAAGTGTTACTGGTTGGATTCACAGGAGTGTGAGCGGGCTTGCTCGTCGATCTTCTGATCGCTCAATACCCGGGTGGCCGTTACGTTTGGCAGACCGCTTGCGGCTTGTGGGTGTTTGATATGATCATCATCTGCTGCCGGCGTATTGACGAATCTTTAGAGTCCTACACAGAGGTTTCCTGGCTCAAGCGAAACGAAATAGGAGCGCATATGAGATATGTGCGGGACCGAGAATAATACGTGTATGTGATACCGTATTCTATTCTCGCGATGAATGTATCGATTGGTTATATGCGATATAACCTAGTTATCGAATCAAGGATTGATTCGATAAGCCGATACATTGGATACTAGTCGGTTATATACGATATGACCGGATCGTTAAATCAAGTGTTGATTTAATGATTTAATGTATAATTATATATTTGATATATTACTTTGCATTAACTAGTATTCGTTCACTTTAAATGGATTTACTCACTTGTTTTGTGCACATTGCATATGTGATATATTTTGTGCACATGATTGTATCATGTTTGATGATACATGCAAGCTAGGGTTAGTGTAAAGAATTAGACCATGGTTAAGATTATGATTAGGGTTTTATTTTTTCTTATTTATTTATTTATTTATTTTGGAAAAAGATGAGAAAAGAATGGTTGCTTTTTTTTTGTTTGCTAGTTGAAGATTCTTGAAGCTTTGAATTAGTCCACCATTCTTGTCTTATACTTAACCCTAACCATTCTAGTTAACCATGGTCCATTCTCTACAGCTAACCAAGGGTTAGTAAATGATAAGTATTGATTTATTTATCATTTAGATAATACTTATCATATTCTTTTTCATCATCTTCTTCTTCTTCAACATGAGAAAAAAGCTTGCTACATCAATGGTGATTGATGAAAAAGTGTGGAAAATCCAAAACTAAAGTCTACCCAATTCCTATTTCTTCATCCTCTACCTCTTGCCAAGTAGTATAGGGTGTTTCCTTCATAAGTTTTCAAGGCTTGGTGAAGTTGGAGCTTGTTCTTGTGATGCCTCGACGTAGATCATCTTCGGCATCGAACCGACGATCAAGCCCGCCCATTCTTCGATGATGCCAATGCTAGAGTCAAGGGTTCGATTTGGACAGCGGAGGGAGATCATCGCGGAGCTTAGGAAGTGGTGGACCGGATCTACAAAGGTTGTAGCCCCTTCCCTTTAGCTATATTTCCGTTTACTTCCTTGCTTCGCCTATATATCTAGTTAACGATCCGTTCTAGGGTTTCTCGGCACCGTATTTTTTAGAAATTTGCATGTTTAATCACTTGTGAGACTCCATTAGAGTGCCTAGGAACCCTGTACCTTCTACGGCTGGACCGTTGGTACTGAGGCATAAAGTGAATGTCTTTGAACTTATTTCATGTGTTGAGCTGTTTCGGGAAAACTTGGGTGTTCGATTGTTCGATCGGAAAGTTTAACATTTTCTATCTTATTCGGAATGTGATACAATATTTGTAATTCACAAGTTGTTATGAGATAACTGAATGAATGTTATAAACATAGCACTTTAGTCTCACTTGATCGGTTGCCACGGAATTTTGATGCGATCAAAAGTCCGTCGCAATCACGTAGCGTACATGAATATTCGCCGATAAACTTAATAGACAGCCTCGCTCCATAGCCCCGACCAAGTGACTGTAGGAGAACCCCGTCGCCGAAAGCATCCGTTCGGGTGCTCGCGGCAGCGGTGTTCCGCCTTGGTGCACTTTGTCGACGGCATCGGGGGTGCAACTGCCTACTAAAGTTTGCGACGAGCATTCGATCAGAATGTCGGGAATCTTGTTGAATTGCCCGACTTGATATTGAAAAGTGTTTTCGATTTTGAGACTAAAATGCGGGGTTTATAATTGTTAGGCATGCGATGTCTAAGTAATTCATTTGATTAGGCATGCGATGTCTATGGAGGTTGCGGATTCCAACTATTGTAGTTTTACACTTTCTTTTCTGCGACCGTAAGTGTAATATGTGATATCGCCGGTTTCGTTGCTATATGTCAACGACAATTGGGATGCGCATATTTACTTACGTTGATGACATGTGATGTTATGTGTTGCTGGATATGTTATATTGGATCGTCGTGTTTGAATAGCAGGGTTTTTTTTTATGTGAGATGAGTGTTTTTCATTTTCTTTCATGTAAAAACTTGTATGTAATATTCTTTTAATTGTGGCACCTCCAGGTTGCGGAAGATGTCACCCTTTGTATATTATTTACTTTTCCGTACTAGGATAGACCCAAGGAGGGGAGCACAAGTAACCGGGTTCTGGAGTCCAGTGGGAGACCAACTCGAGGAGTCGAGTCCGGGTCTCCTAACTCTAGAATTGGTAGGGTTGCTTGCCGCTCTCGTAGGGGTCTAGGGGTGTGGGTTTGGCTATTCATCGCGACCGTGGAATCCGTGTTTTATACTGGCTCGTATTGAAAACACGGACGTCCTAGTATATCCAATATTTCATATGATTCTTCTGCTGCGATATCTGTGATGTGATCATGTGATATGTTCTGTGATAGATACAGTATATAGTATATATGATATATTATATAGACGTTACTTATGTTTTACACCCGCGCTAGCCCTGCCCTGCTCTGCCGTTAGTTACCTAACCTAACGGTGCACGAGGGGACATCGAGACGAATGCGGATGGCATAAGTGTACGTCGTATTTATCTGTGATGTTTAGGTACTTAAATGATGGGACTTCATTAATGAGATTAATGAAATAAAAGAAACCTTAGATGTTGTAGAATCGAATTTCTAAAAATAAAACAGGTAGCTACAGTTCTTGCTTTGCACAGCGGTATATGTGATATATCCTGTGTTAGTTGTATGTATGCCCTAGAGGCCAGTATTATACAGATGATGTATATTATATTGGATGCTTGGACATATATAGAGATGACTTTCTTGCTCGATATGATAGTATGCTATCTGGTTACTCTTTATCTTAACATGTATACTAGTCTCTTTATACTGTCTTATAGTTACATGTTAGTAAAGCCCTTAGGATGTGTACTTGACTGCCTGGACTATGATGCAGATCATATTAGTGGGGACATGGTAGTCCATAAGTACATCCTTCAAGGTCCCTAGTCATGAGTGTATCGAGACGGGGCATCGATATACCAGTGTAGACTAGCGTATACGCTTCTCGACCCATGAGATGGGCGATGGATGATCCCATATCCATTGGTGTTTGACATCATAGATGATATACGGGTGCTCAGTGGAGAGTGGGTACACTGGACGGACTCGCCGAGAACTCCCAGATGGTATTATACCTCACGTCAGATGGCAGTTCTCAGGTGACACTTGTACAGGTTAGTCTGTAGACCCGAGATCGTCATAGAGTCTTGTGTGATTTCCACTGTTCTTTGATCTCCACCTTACCACGTCCATGAGGGCGTGCAAAACGGTGGTCTTTGGGTACAGTCCCGAGTCACATGGAGGCAATGAGCGATAGGAGGGGTTTCGTCTCTCCCGGTATTGGGGGTTGATGTTGCGCTGTGCTCGATTGGCCGTAACAGGGAAGTCCCTGGCCAGGGCTGATCAGAGATTTGCTGGTAAGTGTTACCAGTAGTTTCTCGACCCGTTATGAGCCTCACATCGGCACGACTTATCGGTTATTGGGGTCTGACGTTTACCACCCCTAGACTTGATATGCGACATATCAGACGAACAGACCGGACTGTACGGTAAGTGTTACTGGTTGGATTCACAGGAGTGTGAGCGGGCTAGCTCGTCGATCTTCTGATCGCTCAATACTCGGATGGCCGTTACGTTTAGCAGACCGCTTGCGGCTTGTGGGTGCTTGATATGATCATCATCTGCTACCGGTGTATTGACGAGTCTTTAGAGTCCTACACAGAGGTTTCCTGGCTCAAGCGAAACGAAATAGGGGCGCATATGAGATATGTGCGGGACCGAGAATAATGCGTGTATGTGATACCGTATTTCATTCTCGCGATGAATGTTTCGATTGGTTATATTCGATATGACCTAGTTATCGAATCATTGATTCGATAAATCGATACATTGGATTCTAGTCGGTTATGTGCGACATGACCGGATCATTGAATCAAATGTTGATTTAATGATTTAATGTATAATTATATATATGATATATTACTTTGCATTAACTAGTATTGGTTCACTTTAAATGGATTTTCTCACTTGATGTGCAAGTTGTATATGTGATATACTTTTGTGCACATGTTTGTATCATGTTTGATGATACATGTTGACTTGTGCTTGTGTAAAGATTAAACCATGGTTATATGAATGGTTAGGGTTTTATATACTTATTCATTTATTTATATTGATTTTTCATTTTGGAAAAGAAAAGAAAAATGGTGGCATTATTTGTTTCTTTCATGAAGCTTCATGAAGAGTTGAATAATTGACCATTTTTGTTTTCTTCTCTTAACCTAACCATCCACTTAACCCTAGCTTGCTCTCTACACTTGACCATGGTAAGTATATGATAAGTATTGCTTTTATTATTCTTTTTACACAATACTTATCATATTCTATCTACTTCTTCTTCTTCATCTTCAAGAGAAAAAGCTTGATGCCATCAATGGCATCTTGAGTTCCAAAGTGAGAAATCCAATTCTAAAGTGAACCCACCTCCTATTTCTTCACCCTCTACCTCTTGCCAAGTTGTTTTGGGTGTTTTCTTCACAAGTTTCACAAATTTGTGAAGTCGGAGCTTGAACTTGTGATGCCTCGACGTAGATCATCTTCGGCATGAAGCCGACGACCTTGTCCGCCCATTTTCCCGATGAAGCCGACGATTGAGTTCGGGATTCAAGATGGACAGCGAGAGGACGCCTACGTGGAGCTAAGGAAGTGGATATCCGGATCTACAAAGGTTGTAGCTTCTGATCTTTAGTTAATTTGTTAACTAGTTCCGTTTATCGCCTAGATTTCTAGTCAACGATCCGTATTAGGGTTTCTCGGCACCCATAATTTTTGAAATTGGCATGGTTGATGCCTTGTGAGACCGCTTGAGAGTGCCTAGGAACCCTACATCCTGCACCTTATTCGATGAGGAAAGGACCGAGATCCCTTCACCGGGAGTGACTCCTTTAGCAATAACTGGCAGATGCTACACACTCGGTTTGTCTTTTGATTGCTTTTAAGAGATTTTGCTTTGCACAGTGATATATATGATATATCCCGCACCTCATTCGACGAGGAAAGGACCGCCGATCCCTTCACCGGGAGTGACTCCTTTAGCAAAACTAGAAAAGCCTCAAAAGCACTCCATTTTAAAATCATTTGATTCTACAACGATATCAAGTTCATTACGCAATAGGTTTTCAGAAAAACCTGTCGTAGCCCTCCGTCATTTCAGATAAGTCCTGTTTAGTATTCGTGCTGCGTTTGTTGACCTTGTCAAGGCGCAGTGTGCGGTAGCTAACCAGTATTTATCTGCTTATGCATATGATGCAGATTGGGTTAGGGTAGTCGTGCGGCCTTGTTGACCTTGTCAAGGGTCGTGCGGGTGGGTTTGATTCAATCAAGAAATGACGGGTTGAACTTGACTTGCGGTCTATGGTTTGTTGACCTTGTCAAGGTCATAGATCGTTTGGGGCAAAATATTATCGGGAATTTCAAGTGTTGAAATTTGCAATAAGATTGCATACCTTCTATGAGATAGTTGGATCCCGATACCCACTGCGAGTAAGAGTTACTCCTGGGAGAGTTTTATACATTACAATTAGCCGATCAAGTAGGTGTCTAGAAAGGTGTTAACGAGGTTACGCCTCTGGGAAAACGAGGTTTACATTAATTAGGTTCGTGCGAAAGCACGGGGGACCTCCCTCAAAGTACCGACACTGGCCTGGCTGAAAGATTGGCGAACTTGTAGTGTGTAATTGATCCCGGCTAGTCTTTCCTTTTAGGGTTTGAAGGAAGATTTGATAAAAACAGTGGGAGCCATCCTGATTAGATAAAATAAAAACCAATCTATTCTTGTAAGAGCGCACGCTAAGTGTTTTCTTCTCTCTCTCTCCAGGTAGCGACCATATCACGCCTTAATCAAGATAATAATACGGAATATTGACCGAACCCGCTTGTTATACTGAGCTGGGGAACGTTGGTCCCGCTCCAACTTATAATTGTTATAAGACAGAGTAGGAAATTGGGGATTACCAGATTTCCCGTGCCGCCCAAACGAAGAGAGTGCATGCTGATGCATCATCTTCGGGTGTGTTCATTACAAAGAACTGTTTCTCAGTATCCTCCGCATCCTGGGTATATGATACCGGATCAGGATCCCAGATATGTAATTTGTTACATAGGGCTGCAAAAAGGTAGAAAAACTGAGAACGGGTGATAAGTTTCATGAGGCAGAAAACGGGGCAAGAGTTGCAGCCAAGTCTGTTGGTCACTGTCACCCTGTATTACAAATACATTGATTCTGAACGAATGTTATTAGATACCGAACCTGATAAACAAAATCATATCTATCTCTTTATTAGTAAAAAAATGATAAAATTTTGTATAGTTGGATAATGTTTTGAACATTTCCTATATCAAAAGTTGATCGGTTCAGGCACGTTATCTAAAAGCATTGATGTTCTAAATCAAACTACAGTTCTTTAGTATACGGAACACACACAAGAGGAAGAGTTCAGAAATGAACGAATCCTTCTTGAGGCATTGTAGACTAGGTCATATCAATGCGACCCGACTAGCTGAAGTTACATGTAGATGCATATTTAAATCAGTTTGAATTTACATCTTGTGAAACTTGCCAGTCATGTCACAAAGATATAATGACACCAGCTCTGTTTATTGGAAACAGAGAAAGAGTTAGTGAACTCTTGGGATGATACATGTTGATGTATAAAGGTCCCCTGTCTACACATGCCAAGATCAGTTCTTTGTACTTCATTACATTCTCTGATGATCTCTCAAGATTCAGACATATGTTCCTGTTGAAATACAAGTCAGAACCTTTTGAGGTATTCATAGAATATAAGCTAGAAGTAGAGAACCAATATGGGTATAAGTATTATGTCCTTTGATGAGATCAAGGAGGAGAATACTTGTGCATAGAATTCCTGGACTATTCTAAAGGAGAATGAGATTCTCTCTCAGCATTACTCCTCCGTATACACCATAGCACGATGGTATATCGGGGCGGAGCAATCTCACCCTATATGATAAGGTGTGCTCTATGATGAGTACTACTGAGTTACCTGTTTCCTTTTTGGGAGTTATGCGCTTGAGAAGCTGCATACCTATTGAATAGGGTTCGAATCAAATCAGTTGCCTACCACTTCATATGTGATATGGAATGGGAAGAGCCCATGTCTTAAGTTAGTTAAGATTTGGGGTTGTCCGGCCTATGTCTAAAAACAAAATCGGGACAAGCTCGAGGCAAGATCTGTTATGTAGAACTGGAAATGTTCCAGCTATACAAACTGCAGCTGATGATTTGAAAGAACCAAAAGATTCAATAGTTACCAACGAACCTCAGCCTCTCCGCCGATCTAGTAGGGTTCCTCACCCACCTGAGAGATACTTCGGTTTCTCTATGACAGTGGGAGCGAGGATTGCATCATGAGATGATGACCCAACTAGTTTCGAGCAGGCCATCGAGAGTAGGGACTCTGTAAGAATGGCTGGATGCTAAGCGATCTGAGATGGAATCCATGTACACCAACAAAGTATGGACTTTGGTTGCTATATCTGAAGGGTTAAATCCCCATCAGGAGCAAGTATATCTTGAGAAGATTACTTGGTGTAGATGGAAAGGTTGAGACTTTCAAAGCTAGACTTGTTAAAGCTTTTCGTCATCAACCAGGCGTGGATAATGATGAAACTTTTTCAAGTGACTATGCTTAAGTCCATCCAGATCCTACTTGCCACGGCTACATACCATGACTACGATATCTGGCGGTTGGGTGCCATGACTGCTTTTCTAAATGATGTTTTAGAAGAGAACGTCTATAAGTACACAGCCAGAGGGCTTCGTAGACAGTGGGAGCAGCGGAAACGTGTACAAGATGCTTTATAGGATAAAGCAGGTATCGCGGAGTTGGAACATCTGTTTTGATGTGTTAGTCAAACAGTTTGACATCATCAAAATGGTAGATGAACCTTGTATATACAAAAAGGTAGTAGGGAGTATGGTGATGATCCTCGTAGAGTACGTGGATGACATACTCTTGATAGGGAAGGAGTTTCCTATGCTACGCTCGATCAATCTCCGCTTATCACAATGATTCTCCATATAGGATCAAAGTGATACCTCCTAAATCCTGGGTTTTGGATCTATGAGATAGATCTAATTGGATGTTAGGATTCTCACTAGTTGTGGTGAGATGGTATCAATCGATCCTGGGGAGAATCACTGGAAGGGTTCCAGGGTGATAAGGACGACTGAAAGTCAGTCACAGGCATTGTCTTTACCCTCAGTAAAGGGACGGTATGTTGGAAGAGTTCCAAGCTAGATACCGTGGCATACTAGACGATAAAGGCTCGATACATCGCTACTTAAGATGCTACTAAAGAGGCAGTCTGGATGTATATTTGTTCATGAGATGAACTTAGTTCCTCCCATTGTGTGACAATGGAGTTGTGGCTTATGCCAAGGAACGTCCGTCCCATCAGTGATCCAGACATATTCTAAGGCAGTATCACCTGATCATAGAGATAGTTGATCTCCAGGGTGATCGAGGTTAGGAGAGTAGACTCAGAGGACAACACGGCGGATCCACTCACAAAGGCCTTTTCCCAGAGAGAGACTTTTATGGGATGGTTGAGTATGAGATACTACAACCACTGCTATCAGATGGCCCTAGTGCAAGTGGGAGATTGTTAGTTATATGTATGCCCTAGAGGCCATTACTATACATAGGATGTATATTGTAGTGGGTGCTTGGACATATATAGGGAGGACTTTCTTGCTCGACATGATAATATGCTATCTAGTTGATCTTTACCTTAACGTGTACACTGATTGTCTCTCTATTACATGTTGGTAAAACCCTTAGGATGCGTACTTAACTACCTGGACTATGATGCGGATCATACTAGTGGGGACATGGTAGTCCATAAGTACATCCTTCAAAGTCCCTAGTCGTAGGTATATCGAGACGGGGCATCGATATACCAGAGTAAACTAGCGTATACCTTCTCGACCCATACAGATGGGCGATGGATGATCCTATATCCATTGGTGTTTGACATCAGAGATGATATACGGGTGCTCAGTGGAGACTGGGTACACTGGACGGACTCGCCGAGAACTCCCAGATGGTATTATACCTTACGTCAGATGGCAGTTCTCTGGTGACACTGGTACAGAGTAGTCTGTTGACCCGAGATCGTCATAGAGTCTTGTGTGGTTCCCACTGTGCTTTGATTTCCACTTTACCACATCCAAGAGGGCGTGCAAAACGGTGGTTTTTGGGTACAGTCCCGAGTCACATGGAGGCAATGAGCGATAGGAGGGGATTCGTCTCTCCCGGTATTGGGGGTTGATGTTGCGCTATGCTCGACTGGCCATAACAGGAAATCCCTGGCCAGGGTTGCAGTGATCTACTGGTAAGTGTTATCAGTAGTTTCACACATATTATGGACCTCACGTCGGCATGACTTATCGAGCTATTGGGGTCTGACGTTTACCACCCCTAGGCGAGATATGCGACATATCAGACGACGAGACCGGACTGTACGATAAGTGTTACTGGTTGGATTCACAGGAGTGTGAGCGGGCTTACTCGTCGATCTTCTGATCGCTCAATACCCGGGTGGCCGTTACGTTTAGCAGACCGCTTGCGGCTTGTTGGTGTTTGATATGATCATCATCTTCTACCGGCGTATTGACGAGTCTTTAGAGTCCTACACAGAGGTTTCCTGGCTCAAGCGAAACGAAATAGGAGCGCATATGAGATATGTGCGGGACCGAGAATAATGCGTGTATGTGATACCATATTTCATTCTCGCGATGAATGTATCGATATGGTTGTATGCGATATAACCTAGTTATCGAATCAGGGATTGATTCGATAAATCGATACATTGTATACTAGTCGGTTGTATGCGACATGACCGGATCATTGAATCAAGAGTTGATTTAATGATTTAATGCATAATTATATATTTGATATATTACTTTGCATTAACTAGTATTGGTTCATTTTAAAGGGATTTTCTCACTTGTAGTGCACAATATATATGTGATATACTTTTGTACACAAGTTTGTGTCATGTTTGATGATACAAGCTAACTTGAGTTTGTGTAAAGTTTAAACCATGGTTGTGTAATGGTTAGGGTTTTCTTTTTATTTATCATTTATTTATTTTGTTTATATATTTTACAAAATAAATGAATGGTGGCTTTCTTTGGATGCTAGTTGAAGCTTCATGAAGCTTTGACTAAGTGACCATATTTGTCTCATGCTTAACCCTAACCATTCCACTAAACCCTAGTTCATTCTCTACACTTGACCATGGTTGGATTATGATAAGTATTCATTTATTTTCTATTTTGAAGATAACTTATCATAATATATTCATCTTCTTCTTCTTCTTCTTCTTGAAGAAGAAAACCTAGTTTCCATCAATGGTGATTGATGAAAAAGAGTGAGAAATCCAAATCTAAAGTGAACCCACCTCCTATTTCTTCATCCTCTACCTCTTGCCAAGTAGTATAGGGTGTTTTCTTCATAAGTTTTATGACTTGGTGAAGTGGGAGCTTGATCTTGTGATGCCTCGACGTAGATCATCTTCGGCGTCGTAGTCGATGACCTAGCCCGCCCATTTCTCCGATGAAGCCGACGCTAGAGCCCAGGATCCGATCGTCGCAGCGAGGGGACTTCATCACGGAGCTATGGAGGTGGAGGACCGGATCTACAAAGGTTGTATTTCCGTTTAACTCTTAGTTAAGTTGTTAACTACTTGCTTGTTTCGCCTAAATATCTAGTTAACGATCCGTATTAGGGTTTCTCGGCACCCGTAAAATTTGAAATTGGCATGGTTGATGCCTTGTGAGACCTCCTTAGTGTGCCTAGGAACCCTACACTCGTAGACGGGGATTGAGAGGATTGCATCTTGGAAGAAGATGATCCTACTAGTTTTAAGCTGTCCATTTCCAGTAGGGACTCTGTGAAATGGATAGATGCTATACGATCCGAAATGGAGTCCGTGTACACCAACAAAGTTTGGACTTTGGACATTGCATCGCCAAGAGTAAAACCCGTCGGCTACAAATGGATTTTTAGGAAGAAGATTGGTGCCAATGGACATGTTGAAACCTATAAGGCTAGATTTGTTACAAAATGTTTTCGTCAAAGACCAGGTGTGGACTATGATGAAACCTTTTCTCCGGTGGCTATGCTGAAATCTATTCAGATCCTGCTTGCCATTGCTGCCTTCCATGACTATGAGATCTGGCAAATGCACGTAAAGACCGCTTTTTTAAACGGAGCTTTAGAAGAGTATGTCTATATGGATAAGCCAGAGGACTTCATAGAAAGTGGGAGCAGCTGGAAGGTGTGCAAATTGCATAAATCCATTTATGAATTAAAGCAGGTATTGCAGAGCTGGAACATCTGTTTTGATGAAACGGTCAAAGAATTTGACTTCATCAAAAATATTTATGAGCCTTGTATATATAAGAAGATTGTAGGGAGAATGGTCGTATTCCTCGTTTTATACGTCGATGACATTCTCCTGATAGGAAATGGCATTCCTATGTTGCAGTCGGTCAAGCTATTCTTGTCTCAGAAGTTCTCCATGAAAGACCTGGGTGATGCCTCCTACATTCTGGGGATCAAGATCTATCGTGATAGATCTAAGAGGATGTTGAGACTTTCACAGTCCAGGTACATTGACACCATACTGAAGAGGTGTAGCATAGAAGATTCCAAGCGTAGCAATTTACCGGCTTGTCACGGAATCACCCTCTCCAAAGAGATATCTCCGAAGACTGATGAAGAGAGGGCTCGCATGAGCATTATACCATACGCTTCGGCAGTAAGATTTATAATATATGCGATGTTATGTACCAGACCAGATGTAGCTTACGCTCTTAGCATAGTAAGCCAGTATCAGTCAAACCCAGGCGAGAAGCATTGGACAGCTGTGAAGAACATTTTATGAAATACTTGAGAAGGACTAAGGATATATTCTTAGTGTACGGTAATGGAGACCTCCAAATGGAGTCCTTTACCGATTCAAACTTCCAAGATGACAAGGATGACATCAAGTCTGTCTCGGGTTATGTGTTTACCCTCAATAGAGGGGCGATTTGTTGGAAGAGTTCCAAAGAGGACACTGTATCAAACTCGACAATGGAGGTTGAATACATTGCTGTCAGCGATGCTGCAAAAGTGGCTATCTGGATGAGAAAGTTCATTCATGAACTTGAGGTGGTTCCGTCTATTGTTGATCCAATACCTTTATATTGTGACAACAATGGGGTTATAGTATTAGCGAGGGAACCACGGTCCCATCAGAAATCTAGACATATCTTAAGGCGGTATCACCTGATCAGAGAGATCATTGATCGCTGGGAGATCGAGATCAGGAGAGTAGGCACGAAAGACAACACGAAGGACCCACTCACAAAGGCACTTCTCCAGACTCAACTAGAGCAGCTATTAGAGATGATTGGTCTTCGATATGCCAATACATGACCTTAGTGAAAATGAGAGATTGTTGGATGTATATACTCTAGAGGCCATTATTATATAGTACAGATTTGTATATTACATATATATGCTTGGGATATATATGTACATGACAATCTTGCTCGATATGATAGTATGCTATTTGGTTTCTCGATATGATAGTATACTATCTGGTTTGTCTTTATCTCAACATATATATATGTTCTATTTATATTACGTATATCGAATATATGTTGGTAAAGCCCGTAGGATCTTTACTTGACTACTAGAGTTGTGATGGCGATCATACTTGTGGGGTCTAGATAGTCTATAGCACATCTTTAAATTGTCCCTAGTCGTTGGAGTTTCGAGATAGGGCATCGATACTCCAGAATAGAGTCTACGTTTCTTATTCCCGTAAGGGAAAGTAGCCTATCCTACAGTCATTGGTATACGGCACCAAAGATAGTATACATAAGCTCATTAGGTTATGAGTTACACTGGACGGACTCACCGAGAACTTCTAAATGGTTATATACCTATTGTCAGATAGCAGTTCTCTGGTGACATGGGTACATGTTAGTCTTCAAACCCGACATTGTCATTCGTCCCGAGTATGTTCTCGCTGTACTTAGATTACTACCCTACCAGGTTTTGAAGAGTCGTACAAACAGGTTTTAGTTGGATACAGACCCGAAGCACTTGCGGTCAGTGAGCAATAGAAAGGATTCATCTCTCTTGGTATAGGGAGTCGATGTCATGTAGTGTTCGATTGGTCATCACCGTAAGATCTTGACCAAGGCAGTTGAGATTTACTGATTGTGAGATCAGTAGTTTCTCGGGATGGTTTTGAACCACATCGACACGACTTATCAGGTTATTAGGGGTCTGACGTTTTCCACCCTCTAGACCCGATATGCGATACTCTCAGACGAAGAGACGAGACTGTATAGAGATTGTCACTTTCAGGCTTAGTAGGGATAGATACAAGTTTGCTTGTTGACTTTCCTTTCGATCAATACCTGGGCAGCCGTTACGTCCAGCTAGTGCCACTGACGTGCTTATGGTTAAACCCACTACCAGCGTATTGTCGAGTCTTTAGAGTCCTACACAGAGGGTTTTCCAGCTTAGGCGAAATAATGTAGTGTATGTATTTTGATACGTATTTAGGTTCGATTAAATATGTATTTTTGTACACGTACTTTTAATCGGATATTTTGTTAATACTAGCAAGCTTGAAAGATAGCCAGATTATCACATTTGGATGAAATGTGAGATAGTATTATATATATATATATGTCTTTTTGGTATTTCTCTCTTCAGTATTTGTATTTTGACAGAATACGATATTTATACGAATACGGGTATTTGTATAAATATGTGTATTTGTGTTTTGATATAAATATGGTATTCGTATTTTGATACAAATACAATATTCGTATTTTTATACGAAAACGGGCATATGTATTTATAGTATATACTAGTATTAGTGTATTTGTGTATGTGTGTGTGTGTGTATAGACACATACACATATGTATATGTGTGCATATGAGGTTGCTCTTTTCTCTTCTCTTCTTGATTATGTGAGAAGAGTGTGGGCTTATGACTTACCATGGTGAGTCACAAGTCCCCATTTTCTCACATTAAAAGAAAAGAGAAAGAATACGAAGAGATAAGATTTCCTTTTTGCCATGCTATCTCATTTTGGCTTCATCCATCACAATTAGCTTCTTCTTTCTCCTCTTGATTTTTTAAAAGTGAGAAAGGAAAAAGAAAACGAGAGAATAACTTACAGATAACCACTACTATATCTTTTAGCAATCTATTCCTAGCATGTTTAGGTACTAGTTGCTTCACATAGCTTTTAAGTGTGAATTTAGAGCCTAAGTTAGGGTTCTCTTGGGCGGATCATCTTCGAAAAGAAAGACTGGCATTCAAGCTTGTTCCCAGGGTTCCAAGGAGCATAAGAAGTGGAAAGAAGACGAAGGACATGACTACAAAGGTAGCTATCACTATCCGAGTAGTTACGTCCTTCACTTGTTTACTAGTTTAGTGTTTGGAATCGAATCTAGGCCGTAGAAGTTCGTGCTCCTTGTCTAGAAATTTTTGTTTTGTATTCCGCCTTGGTCGCAAGTTAGCGGAACGAGCACGAGTATCTACTTACAATAACAGGCAACTCATGACAACAGTTTAAGGTAATATGCATGTCACTAATCTCTCAGTCTTCATGTCATTTGAAATCGATCGGTGGAAAATAGTTCTCGTGTTTAGCAAGCGTCTCATGCATGCCCGAGACTACGGTCGAAACTATGCCCAAGACAGAAACCTGTCAGCCATGCCGCCAGGCACAACTACCTAAAATATCACTATCACTAATATTGAATGATCACTCTCTAAAGAAGTAAATCTTGCTAAATACAAGTTCGATTTCACCATCAATTTCCCTATTCCCCATATGTTACATCGAGATCTGACCACAAATCTAAAATACTAGTCAGGTCATGACAAGTCTACATAGAATTGGAGACGAGATCTCCTTCAAGCATGTCTCGACCAGTATCTTAGACAAGTGGACAGTTCTAAATGTCTTACCTATGATACTAATATAAGTGTTTCCATACCTGTCTCATACCAGTTATAGTTACATTTATATAAGTTCCATAGACGTCGATAATACAATAACTAATTAGATGTCAATACATGTATGTTCTAAGCATAAGTCAAGTTTATTATGTACAAGTATGTGTCACTTCTTATAATCAAGCACGCTTTTACGCATATTGGTTTCGCTTTCACTCACTTGTTCGCTAACGTACTTGTCACAGTCCAATCAATAACACTTATCACTCGACAATGCAATACAGTCACTAGGGTATCAATGTAAATGATCACTAATCAATGAGTGCAAAGCAATCACACGACATGGTAGAAATTTATTTAATGAAGTTCAACTATATAAGGACAGCCAAAGACATCCAGTTTGAAAAAATTCATCATAAATCATACGTGCAGAATCAGGTAAAACAATATAAAAGTCATAAAAAGTATACTCATTTATCTAACCAATAAAATTGGTTTTATCTCAATAGGCATTCCGATTAGAGAGTTCTGTTCATTTTAAAACAAGTGTAGGCTACTGGAATTCAAGTTTCAGAACTGGAAGTCTAACTTCTAACGCAGTTTGTTATGAATTATATTCAGAATTAAGGATTGATATAGTTCAATAAAATCTATATTTTTCGGTTAAATTTTTAACTCAATAGACGGATCAGTAATATCCATCGTATACAGAGAGTTATGTTCTGTTTAAAGTCACTACATATAAACTGCCACTACAGAAAACAACCAGACATGTCGACAACTAAAAATAAATGAAACGAACACCATCAGTTAGTTAACTTGATTATATACGTAATGATATGGGTCTTCGTATATTATCGAATTTTTACAGGGATATGTAGATGTTTTAATTTAGGCATCAATGGAAAATACTGCTCTGGACTGCAGTCTAGAGTCGTATTTCCCTCAAGTTTGCATTATCGTAACAAAGCAATATTGTGTAAAAATTAATAGTGGTTTAAAGACTATTTAATTGGATTCGATACGAGCCTAGAACTTCACATTACGAGTTGTATTCAAATTAATATGAATTTTACAATGCGACAAGTACTGTAAAATTTCAGATTTAAACGTTGTCGGGGCATCATTTCATGATTAAGACTTCGATACTTTGAACTCAAATTTCAACGCAATACCAATCATCAGTAAACAGACTTATTATCACAAACTGGGAACTCTAACTTAAAATAAATAGTTATATACCATACTGGTAATTGTCGAATGTTAACAAACAATAACTACATCGACAAGAGATTGAACAACAATTAAACCATGTTTATAGATATTATATGTATATATGTAGCATGATATGCAAGTGATGGGGTTTCATTTGCCTTGGGTCACTGAATTGGAAGCGACATAGACGCGGAGATCACCTTGGCACACGAGAGGCTACGAACGGCACGAAGCCAGGCACGGTACGACATGAGTGAGGCCCGAACGCGCTTCGGCTGCGACGGGCATGTGCGGTGTGGCGACAGTAGCTGCAGCGACTGTTGCAGCGAAAGTGACAGTTACAAGCATTTGATGAAATTCCAGAGGGCTTGGCTTGAAGCTTGGGGGTTTGGAAGCTTGGGCTTTGTGATGACGATGACTATTGTGACGTTGAATACGTTGACGACGGCGATGGGGGTTGGAAGGCAGCGATAGAGGCAACGGGTGCAACGATGGCCAGGTGATGATGGCGCTGGTGATGGGTTCTTGGGTATGGGTTTAAAGATGATCTCGGTTGAGGTGAGAAAGGAGGTGGTCGGTGGCAGCGGGGGTGTGCGTCGACGGTTCAGGGCAGTGTAGTTGTTAGCTATGGGTGTCGGCGGTGGGCGCTGGCAGTGGCAGTGGTGCTCGGGGGTTGTTGAGAGAGGATGTAGTGGGGAAGGTTGGAAGAGTTCGTGGGGGTGCTGTCAGTTGGAGGAGATTCATCGACGTCGGTGGAGAAAACAAGAAGGCGTCGAATGGTGGTAGAGGGGAAGCTTGGGAGAGAGAGAGAGAGAAAGAAAATGAAAGAGAGAGAGAGATATAGAAATAGATTTTGAGAGATAGAGAGAGCGGTGGAGAGAGATATTTAAAGAGTTAAAGAAAGAGGGAGCCATTGAGATTTGAGGGGAGGGTTCCGGATTTCACTAGTACGTTACGAGTGAGGAGAGGAGCGATTGCGAAAGAGGGGGAGTGGGAACGTAGGGAAGAAGAAGAAGAGATAAGGGAGTGGATGTGGGCTGGGTTAGGGTTTGTTGGGCTGGGTCTGAGAATAGGTGGAAGAAAAAATAGAGGAGGAGAGATATTGGGCCGGGAAAGGGGGTGAGGGTTTGGGTTTGAGGTTAGGGTTAGGATTTAGATAGGATTTAAGTTAGAAAAAAGAAAATAAGATTAGGGTTTTAAGTTTAAAACTAGAAATAATTAGTTAGGGTAAAATGGAGAAAATAATTAGAAGATTAATAGGAAAAATATAGGAAATAAAAGGAAAGTTATTGGGAAAAAGGAAAACGGCTTTTATTTAAAATATATAAATTGAGTATAAAAGAAACCGGGTATTACATCAAGATTTGAGAAGCATCGCTGTAATCTCCTCCATCTCGAGAGTCTCCTTCCAATAAAGGATCGTTGTCACCAAGTGTTCATACGAATTTGGAAGCGAAGTTAGGAGCAATAGCGCTTGGTCCTCCGCTTCTAACATGACTTCAAGGCATAGAAGATCGCTCACAATCTTATTGAAACTGTTTAGATGGTCGTGAATAAGAGTCTCTTCCTTCATGTGTAATCCGTAAAGTAGCTTTCTTAGATACGGCCTGTTTAACAACGACTTTGTCATGTACAAGATCTCTAATTTAAACCACAAATTTTCCACAGAATTCTCCTTCATAACGTTATACATCACGTTATCCGTCAGACAAAATTTTATCGTGCATTGTGCTTTCAGATCCATCTCTGTCCATGCGCATTTGTCATGGTGGTAGGTTTACTACCCCTAAGTGTCTTCAACAGCCTTTCCTTTACCAGAAGTTGTTTAGCCCTTCTTTACCACATCGAGAAGTTTTTTTCCCATTAAATTTCTCCACCTCAAATTTTGTGCTATTTACTTTATTACCTTTCAGCCTTAATTCCAAAGAAAATACCTTTCCCTCGGATCCTTACAAACTACTATCAATAGAATCACAATCTAAAAAGTTGGGGAGCGGACACAAACGTTGTCATCCACAGTAAACTTAAATTGAAAAACTACAAAACGTAGCTCTGATACCAATTGTTGAGACCAGAGATCAATCGGCGATGCAGCGGAAAACCTTACGGATGTATAAATCTAAATCTCTTTATAGACGAATAACAAAAACACTAGATGAAAACCACAATAATAAATAACACAAGAGATTAATGGGAGAAACGGGAAGAACCTTTATTATAACTTTAGAAAGAAAAAGAAACCTTACAGAAAATTACAATAAACTCTCTCCTTACAATCTCCAAAGAAATCTTCCTCTCTCTATACAAGTTCTCCTTCTTCGATAGTCTTGATCTCTTATGGAGGCATCGACTCCTTTTAAAAATTTATGATAAAAAACTATCAACCCTAACTAATAACCTTAAGATCCTATATATAACCTATACAATTTAAGTTATAGTAAGATTCAAGAATTTACAAAACTACCGCCAGATACCTAATTTTCGAGATAAATCTCGAACTCAAAATTCTGAACATACTCTAAGGTAGATGTCTGAACCTTTGATGGGCAGACGTCTTGCTCTGCAAAAGATAGAGCGCTTGCTAGACGTCTAAACTTATGAGATTTAGACGTCTGTGCCAATGGCAGACATCTGAGTCTTCTAGGTTCAGACGTCTATGCCAAAGTCTCGGGTTGAAATAACTTTAATGCCAGACGTCTGAAGTTTATTGCTACAGACATCCGGCCCTTCTCTGGAACTGCAGTCTTGACCATATACGATACACCCTTCACAACAAAAATAATGTATGATCACATGTAGGGCTGTGCACCGGGTCTGTTTGGACCCGTTACCTTCCTGAACCCGCTCGCATTTGATGGGTACAAAAGCCATTCGAAACCCGCCCGCATTTGAAAGGTACAAAACCTAAACCCGCCCGCATTAGAATAATGTGGGTTTTTAGATCTTATAAAACCCCTCCGAACCCGATCCAGTAACCGTCCGCAACCCGACTCGTCTACAACCAAGCCGAACCCGCCCGCTTACTAGAAATATGAGCCATAGAAATGTTTATTGCTATAAGAAGATTAAAAGCCTAGACCTATGTAAATTCATATACCCTAATTTTGTTTCTTATTTTCCCATTTTATTTTTCTACTCCTTATTAGTTCCTTCAATTCTCACTTTTTTTTGTACTGCCATAATAATTCTGATTAATAATATTTATTTCATCTTGCAATTTTGAATATTGTAAGGTGTTTCAGATGTGTTTAAATTTGAAATTGATGCTCTATAAGATTTGTTTTTCTTTCATATTTTATATATAATAAATGATAAGTTTAATATGCGAAACCTGTTCCAAATCGTGGTAACCTGACCGAATTAGGGAAGCCCGAGCCTGAAACCCACTTGAGCCTGTTCGATGCGGGTTCGGGTTTATTGTAACATTTCAGAAAATAAAAAATATTATTTTGGAATTTAAATAATAAAATAATAAATATTACGGATATTATACGAGTATGGATTTGAGTTTTCGCAAAATGGTATAGTTATATAGCTATATTTTTGGAAATTTAAAATGAATTATCATTTATGAAAACATTTATTTGATTTAGGCTTTTTATAAATTAATATGTAATTATTTCCATACAAGATTAATGCTAAACTTAATTAGTGTTTCCTAATTATGCATTAACCAAGTTATTTTATTAAAATCGTGTTTAAGTGCCATGACACATTTATTTGTAATAGTTAACACATTACATTTGCATTCTATGTATGTTTTTATTTTTATTTTGGTTTTACATTTTACAAAAGGAAAAGAAAAGGAATGGGAGACAAGGAAACATAAGGATATGGGCAAGTGAGAGAATGAGAGAGAGGGAGTCTGGTTGCATTAACCATACATATTTCTCATCGTTCATCTTTATCTCTTCTTCTTCATCTCCACTTCCCTCTTCCTCCACCTCCAAACCTTCTCTACCATCAGCAAAAACACCCCCAAACCACCTCAAAATCCCATGTTTCCTCCACTAAAAATGTTCTTCATCTCATCCTAAGCATCTTGGAGTGATCAAGTTTCAGTTTTGAGCATCTTGGACCCTCTTAGGATTTTCTTGTGTTGCTCCTTTAAGGTAAACCACTCACCTTTCATCAAGTCTTAAGTTTCCTAACCTCATATTATAGTTTAGAGTTAAAAAGGTTATGTTTTGTGAACTTGGAAATTTCCGAAGTGAGAACTAGTGGGCAAGATTTGTAATAATGATGTAGTAGGGGGTTTAGTGAGTGTTTACTAGCCTTTAGTGATAGAATCCCTGGTCTAGAATGAGATTAGAAGTTTCAAAGACAGGTTTTGAATTTTCCCGATATCGGTTTTCTTTGAGTTGTGATGATCAATTAGAATCTGGATAGGAATCTCCAAAAATTAAATAGCGGATACAGTGTGATGTGCAGACCAATAAGAAGCCACCATAGAAGCCCGAGCCACCCAATCAAAGTCCTGTCCGCAAATTAATTCGATATGGTCATAAATTGCGGTTCAACTTTTGAGTTAGGGTTTGGTTTTTGTTCTGTAGCTCACTCTTTAGATAACTAAGATTACCTTATATGCTAAAAAGTCCAATATCACCTTAAGAAAAATCTGGGAGCATTTTACTAAGTTTATGTCAATATTTTACGATATTTGAAAACATGGTTTTTGATATCTGAGTTTTGACTCGGTCGTTCAACGTTCGTATGTCGACGTCGGGGGTTGTTTTGTTGTTCTAGCACGTGTTGACTATAGATTCTAACCTATGTGCCTTTTGCTTGTCGTATCGGTTTTGGATATGGATTTCTATGAAATTCGATTCGGGTTTTCATTAGATTTTGGTTATGGATTTCGATTGTAGGTATATTCGCATAGACTTCCTAGAAGATGAAGAAGAGCAAGGCGTTCATCGACTTCAGTTAGAGCAAGGATATTAGGTGAGTAGATGTATATTTATGGGGAAAGTCGGGTGGATGGCGTATAGTACTCCCGCAACCGTAGTACTAGGATACTAGGTATATAGTTATACGCACACACATTAGGTATGTATACTTAGCTAATAAGTTTTCTAGAATTAGTAGTATACTTAGTAGAAAGATATCCCCTAGTACTATTCCTTAACCTATGAACTATATCTACTTAAGTAAATACACACACACACACATATATGAGGATGTTTACGATATGATATGATGAGATGAGGATATGATCCGAATTGATGACACGAGTCGATATGATTGGATATGATGATATGAGGCGATATTATATGATTTGATATATGAGGACATGAGGTGATATACGATGATATAAGATGAGATGATGTACGTGATTATAGATCCGTACTATTGATTTGATGATATCGTACGATACATATTCCGTATGTGATATGATGAGGATGGATCGCCGACTTATATATCGACTCGAGAAATATTGTTTTTAAATCACTTAAGTAGATATTATGATATGTATGGAGCCATACCTATTTTCAAAACTACCGAATCTTTACGCACTTTTAAATGATAACTTCAAGGGACGCTACGACTTTTCAAATGATATTTTTCTTTCAAAAAACTATCGTAGCCCTTATTTTCCTAAACAACTATTCGTACTATTTTAAACTATAACTGTATGGCTCATACGTAGTTGTGTATTTTTATACTGTTCACGTTACGATTTCCTTATTCCGTTTAAGCTCGCGTTACGATTTCTTATTTCTGCATACGCTCGCATCATTTTCAACTATGATATATACACTACGCTTTATACCCTATCTGTACGTGACTTCGTTTACTAGGACACACGCACCATTACCAATGATGCACATGTTGCACGTACACCTACTTTCCGCTCACACACATCATCGGTAATTGCCATGCCACGTACACATTAGAAATCGCTATGTCACTGTATCACCTTATAATCCGTTAGCATTTTAGTTACTAATTAATACACAGTATCCCATATTATTGTAGATATTGCACTTCTTTACTTTACTGAACGACACACTCATATGAACACACTTTCTATACATTACAGTGTTTTTCTGTGTCTGTACATATTATTTCATTACTGCCATGCTTTTATGAGATTATGTTTTCATGAGATTTTTGGATTTGAGAAACCGCAGATTATTTAAAAACTTATAATTGTTTTAAAAACGCGGTTTCTCTTAATATGATATTTCAACGTCCACCATGAGATTTCTCGGTGCTGAGCTATGATGATTACCCGATTCGATGAGTGAGTAGTCACAATATGTAGGTACATGATAGACCCGGTACAGTACCCGGGGCAAGAAGATCGTATAAAAAGGCATTGAGCCTGGCAGGGGAACACTACCTACCGGTGACAGTATTGGACTCGGCAGATATCCGGAAGATATCGACCGGAGTGATATGAGACAGATGGATATAAAGAACGATCTGATGAGATGGTGCCTGAGATATGAGGGTCGATCCGATAAGAGGGCGCTTGAGATATGAAGATTTATGTGTCGATGTTGGACACGGCTTTTATGATAATTTCGAGTGTTGATATTGGACACTTAAGATTTTATATTGATTTTGATGTGTCGTTGATAGACACACGTTGGATGATACACATATATATGATATTGACGACCTGGTATCATATATTGACACAGCCACGAGTTTATATATTTATATACATATATATACACGATCACTTTGATACCACACGGTACGATATTATTATATTACTGTATGACCTAGGAGATCGCCATACATTCAATTTCTACCTGATGATGTCTTTTACTCATGAATTGGAAACTCACCCCCATTGTGCCATAGTTTTCTTGCAGGATCGACCGCTCGGATCAGTAGCGGCTTGCTGGCACATTGCTTCTTTTGGGTGATTTGCATTGGTAGGTGGGTTACAGTACATAGCGTAACCATCGTTGTATATTTATTATTCATTTGTATCTAGTTAAAATGTTCATCAACCAGACTATGTATATTTGGTAGACCTAGAGACTAGTTTGTATATTCTTTCAGATTAGTGTCGAGACTTGTATTATTCTTTATATTGAGTTCGATAATATTTTGGTTTTCTTTGTTAGGACACGGCAGCGCCCCGGCCGTCTGTCCGAGACCAAAATGCGGAAACAAAAATTTTTCTTAACTTTAAACCGGCGTACCGCGGACTATAAACCCGGATCGGACCATTAACCTAGTGCTAGCTAAGTGAAGAAAGGGTAGAGAGATATACCGAGCGATCCGTGTCCTTCGGTCTTCTCGTCGTCGTCCCGATCTCCCTGCGGAATCTCCGGTCTTCATCTCCTCGTCGGAAGGGCACCACATCGCCGGGTTCTTTTACGGGCTCCCACCTCTGGACCGAGGCAACTCGGGCACGAAGTTGGCGAGTCGACGTGTCCAAGAATACTGTAGATGAAGTGTAGATCACTATGTCTCTAGGGGTTTAAGAAGTTGCCATGGTTTTAGTGGAGAAGAAGATGTGAACTTTGGAGATGGCTATATCATTTTGCGTGAGCCAAAAAAGATCATATTTTTACCCACAAAATGAATCCCATGACCTCCAAAATATGGCCGGCCTCATTTGTCAAGGGGGGAGAGAGAAAAGTCAAGTGGTGGGTGGAAAACAATAATGCAAGCAAGTGATGATGAGAAACAATGATCACTCCCAAGTCCCCACTCCATCACATAATCATATCCAAAAGTCAAGCAATCATGATCAAAAGAAAGTCAAGGGATGATGGAACCATCATGAAACCATCATGATGCAACAACTTGCAAAAACAACCCTCCAAATTGCTAATTTGCACATTTGCAAATTAGCCCTCCTCCACCATTTTTCAGCCAAGGAAAGAAACAAAGGAAAATCGCCGAAACGGAATGCAAACTGCCAACTTCAGAAAACTGATCCCGTAATAAATTACAGGAAAACCCCGCTACTGTACATACATACCTGCATTTGTATTGCGACCGAATACAAATGCAATGAGACAAAATCTACACTGTACAATACTAGGATCCGGCTTAAACCAAAGTACGCTAGTATTATCCATCCGATCATGATCCGTGCAATACCGCACGTATATGATCGAACCCTGCCATATATCTATACGGCCTCTACAGCGTTTCGCCCGAAACTTAAGAAACGGTCTGTGGGGGACTCTAAAGACTCGTCAATATTTTGGTTGTGGATTTAACCACTAGCACGTCAGAGGTATTAGCCATACGTAACGGGCTACCAGGTATTGACCAAAAGGGACGTCGATGAGCGAATTCATCCTGACACCCTACTGAGTCTGTTAGTGACAATATCTGTACAGTTCGGTCCGTTCGTCTATGAATATCGCATGGTGGGCCTAGAGGGTTGGTAAAAGTCAGACCCCCAAAAGCGGTACAAGTCGTGTCGGAGTGTAGCCCAGAACACCCTGAGATACTACTGGAATACCTACCAGTAAATCTCCTGCCTCGGCCGAGGGCTTTGTGTAATGGCTCTCCTAGACACAGAGCGACCTCACCCCCAATACCGGGAGAGACGAACCCCTGCAGATCCGTTCACTGCCTCCATGTGGCTCGGGACTGTACCCAACTAAAACCTGTTTGCATGACTCCTTTGAGCCGTGGTAGGGTAGTAATCAAAGTACAGTGGGAACTCACACGAGACAAATGACGATCTCAGGTCGATGAACTAACCTGTACACATGTTACCTGGGAACTGCTATCTGACGTCAGGTATAAGACCAACTAGCATGTTCCCGGCGAGTCCTGTCCGGTGTACTCATAACCCAATGAGCACCTGTATACATCTTAGGTGAACCAACTGACACCAGTGGCTTGTGAGACCGGCCACCGCCCCTCGTCGGGGTCTCGACTGTATACACTAGTCTACTCTGGAGTATCGATGCCCTGTCTCGAAAACTCCCACGAGTAGGGACCTTTTAAGGATGTGCTTATAGACCCCAGCTCCCACGTATATGATCGCCATCATACTGCTGGCCGTCAAGCAAGAATCCTATGGGCTATATCAAAGTGCAATAGTGACCTGTAAGGTCACCTAAAGCAGTACACGATGATAAAGATAAACCAGATAGCATACTATCATCTTGAGTAAGACTGTCCTACCGGCATAGGTCCTCTATCAATCATTGCAATCACGTGCCTGTGATCCAATAATTGACACCGAGGGCACTATCTCCAACAATCTCCCACTTGCACTCAAGGCTAATTATTACGATGTCGCATACTCACAGTCCGTGTGATACCGAACACCCAACTCCTCTACTAGTCAGTCTCACAAAGCTCGTTTGCGAAACTATTGCGTTCGAGGAATAGCCTCAGTGAGTGGATCCGCCCTAATGTTTCTTTCTATGTCTATCTTTATCTCAAGTTCGCGGAGAAACCCATCTCCCGAAGTGAGCAATACCTGTCTTAGAATATGTCTGGATGTCTAATGGGACCTAGTTCATAAATGAACTCCAAATCCAAACTTCTTAGACTGTATCGTCAACTGAACTTAATCAGTATCCTGCGCCATGCCTCCCTCAGTATCCGCCTGGACCACCTGTCCAAAATACAGCCCCTCGTCAGAGGCAAAACTATAACTCTGACAGCCACTCTGTCATCCAGGTCACCTTGGAAGCCTGGAATGATAACCGTCTCCCGAATGAGGCTGTCGTTATCATATCCCTAGAACATCCACTTATGTTCTAAAACTGCTTCCGATTGGTTTTCCAGGATTGGATTATTATCAACTTATTGCATCTACTGCAAAAATAACATTTGGTGTGGTACTTGACATCTCATGATTGACTCAATTGCCTAAGCAAGTGATCTGCCAATCATGCACATCCCTCTCCCCTTTAGTCTGTAAGACACCTTTAGAGAGGGTGACTCCATCACTTGCAGGTATACTACCGTGTCAGGAGTCGTCCATTCTAAAACATCTTTAGAATGCTGTCTAAGTACCCAGATTGGGAAACTACCCAAATCTAGATCTAAAACTATAGATCTAGTAACCAGAATGTCTGATATGATATCCAAGTCCTTTGTGGAGAAACCACTGTGTGACAACCAAAGTATAACCGATTGTAGTATAGGAATTTCACGTCCTACTCTGTGTATGTCATTCAAATACCAGGACATCACACCCTACTACCTTTTTAACAGATCCATCCCCTATTCTGATAAAGTCAAACCTATGACTGTCACATCAGAAATAGATGATCTATCTCCGCTATATCCGCTGTAGTCCATAAATAGACATAAGCCACTTGTCCACTATGCTTCCGCTACTCCCACTGACTACGACAACTCTCTGGCTGAGTCATATACATGTACACTTCTAAAGTTAGTTTAGAACGACGCTATACTCATCCTCCTGGCGGGTCTCATAGCCTGGAACAACAGTAGTGTCAAATCTGGGTAAACAAGAACCTCACTGTCACCGTCTTTGAGTATACCGAAATACCTCTCCAGTGCCTAAGGTTACCCACCATATCTGCAGAGTGGCCAATGGAATGTCAAACCAGATCGAATCTTTAGGTTCTTATCAAATTTTCAGTAATCGTTTGCGGTTCTGGAATCACTTCCAGTTCTACCATACCCCCACTACTATTTTCTGGAAAAATCCATTTTTATTATAACTGTGGCGAGTCTAGAACAATATCACTATTGATCTTCCAGATGGTAGAAAATCAACCCTCGTCATAGCCCGGGTCAACCCACAAACAGCCATTACAGAAACGTGCCTTGAGTTATCCAGAGTCTGGTTTTAAGCATAAGCCGGACAACTCCCCGTACCTTAACATCGTTAAGATATGAACTGTTCTATATCCAATATAGAACCAGAGGCACTGATTTAATTGAACCAGATTCTAATCATGCAGCTGTCTCCAGTGCATGTCAACTAAATGGAAAAAGGCCGATCAGCGTTACTCAACTTAGGAGTGTTTCCAATTATGAGTAACCTGAAAGAGAAACAAATTTCTCAAAACCATTACTATTAACTGAATACCATACACAAGTATCTACATCTTCGATCACCTTGAAGAATCCCGATACTTGTAATACCTAGTTCTCTACTTTACTCTTATACCTATAACTTCTCAAAACTCAGACCATGTGTTTCTACGAAACACTTGTCTAAGAACTAGAGAAGTCATAAGTAAACCGAATATAGTACGAGGACCAACCCATCTATCCTCATGGATGCTGGACAACATACAATACTCTGTATAAGTCCCCTGAGTCTAATAACTCATTCCCTGTGTGTCGTAGGTTGAAAACTGTACTTATGGTTAAGAAGAATTACACCGCTGTTTAATGCTCCTTACCTAACCATCCACTGATATAGGTAAGTGTCACGGACATAATTTCAAAAAGGTATATCTCACTCTATAAAAATAGACGTACAGATATATCAATTTGAAATTGGTGCATAACAACGGATATTCAAAACCAAATATTTGTCGTACGGCAAACTACCCAGGCGATTTCCTCAAATATCACCAATTACAACGAATTCTGATATAGTGAGGATGATCACCTAATTCCCAATAACTTACTCCCACTCATCATCTATAAAACCATACAGATGTGAGAATCATACCTGGTAAATACATACCCTGGAGCAAGTGTCTAATTGGGAAATCAGTTTTCCTTTAACAGTACACAGTGAAACTGAAACATTGAAATGTTTCGTAGGGGTATCCTGGTATTCCTAGTAATGCCTCTTCCATTATCAGATTCACAACTGCAACCGTATACTTCTATGCCATCTCTCCACATCCCTTCATATGTCTTTAGTCATTACCTTCTGCACACCCCTTTAGGCCAAATGGTTTTCTTCCTTCCCTACCATTCAGCACCAGCCTATGGTTTGGAAGAAGACTATCCAATAAGCATAATTGGTGTACTGTCCTAATCCTAGGAACACTCGCAATGCGAGAGAAGGTGAAGATAAAAGACAATCGAATAAACCTTATTCCTATTTCGCCTAAACCAGAATCCATCCCCGAACTGGAACAAGTTCCTTTCGAGTTCGTATATAACCATACGATGGAGTATCCAATAAACTGTGGATTTTCGTACTGATATGGAATGTTCTGGAGAAATACAAAGGTGAAGTGGGAGTGGTAATAAAATACTTGGTTTGGTTGTGAATAGCAGTCGCAATTTACTTTGCCCTCTTACTAATCCCTTTATTTGTCTTTACTTAATACCTTATGTACACCATCGTTAGGCTAATTGGTTTTCTTCATTCCCTACCGGTCGGCACCTGCCTATGGTTTGGAAGAAGACTATCCAATTTGCGTAATGGGTGTACTGCCCTAATCCAAGGAGCACTCGCAACCTGAGAGATGGTACAAGGAAAAGACAACTGAATAGTCCTATTCGTTTTCTCCAGAACCAGAAACCATCCTCGAATAAATTCCTTCGAGTTCGTATATAACCATACGATGGTTTTATCCAATGGAAGTGGACGTTCGTAGTAATACAGGGTGTTCTGGAGAAAAGGGTAAAAGTAGGAGTGGCAAAGAGGTTTGCAACTCTGAAAATCCAAAAGCCAGTGTTTAAGAAGGTTCGGTCAACTTGGTCACTGAGTCATAGTCAAGGGTCGGGTCATGGTCGCTGCCAAAGAGAGAGAGAAAAGAAACACTCAGCGTGCACTCTAACCTAGATCAGAATGGTTATCAATTTATCTAATCGGGAAACCTCCCACTGTATCGTCAAATTCTCCCCCAAACCTGAAAGAAAAATTAGTCGGGATCACCCGAGGAGTAAACGAACTCATCAGTGGGAATCGGGATCCAACTATCATCGCATGATAACGTGACGGAATCCACTCACGTTATCACACTCCAGAAGGTATGCGCATGCCTGGCAAGTTTCAATTTCTTTAGAAACTCCCGATGTGATTTTTACCCCTAGGACCCAAGTGACCTTGACGGAGTCAACAAATCAAAGAGTCCTAGTCAAGTTCAATCCGTCATTATCTGGATTGCATTAAACCCACCCGTACGTGCCCTTGACGGAGTCAACAAGGCCGCACGACTGTCCTAACCAATCCCATATTCATGCTACAAACAAGCACCACTTAGCTACCGTACACTACGCCTTGACGGAGTCAACAAACGCAGCACGAATACTAAATAATACCCGTAAGAAATGACGGAGGGATACGACTGGTTTTTGGCAAAAAACCTTTAACGTAATGAACTTGATATCGTTGAAGGAAAAGCATAACTTTTTATAAAAATATAGTGACGAAAACCTTTGCTAAAGAGGTCACTCCCGGTGAAGGGATCTCGGCTCTTTCCCCGTAGAATGAGGTGCAGGATATTCCAACTGAATACCACTATACAAAGCAAAAGTAATCGGCTATAGTGAAGTTATTACCCTGACGCAAACTTCTGTCCAAGGGGTCACTCCAGGTGAAGGGATCTCGGCCCTTGCCTCGTCGATTGAGGTGCTGGATATTCATAACCGAATACCACTGTGCAAAACAAAAGTGAACGTCCTTGTAATAACAGCTTTTTGAAAAATTGTTCCAACAACATCAGAATAGGTTTGTTTAGCTTGCATTGATCCGAATCAATGCAGTCCCATCAATTGATCACACCAATAAAGAACGAAAATAATGATGTACGTATATGCCATCCGCATTCGCCACTGGGTCCCGTCATCACCCATTAGGTTACTTAACTAACGACAGAGCGGGGACTGGACTAGCGCGGATGCAAAACATATACAACATCTACTAATATATAT